>JAREIK010000588.1:1365916-1986259 GCA_029783825.1 Sapria himalayana
AATACAAGAGAAAGTGGGAGATATAGGCAGAGAGAAAGAGATAGAGAGAGAGGAAGAGGGAGTGAGATAGAGAAAGAGTGGGAGAGAGGTAGAGGGAGATCGATTGAGATAGAGAGAGAAAGATAGAGAAGAGAGAGTGAGGGATATGGAGAGGGATAAGGATAGAGAGGGAGAGGAGAGAGGGAGAGAGAGAAAGGGAGAGAGAGATGGAGATAGAGGGATAGGATAAAGAGAGGGTGGGAGAGATAAAAGGAGGAAAGAGGGAGGGAAATTGATATAGAGGTAGGGGGAGAGTGTAGTAGAGAGAGAAAGGGAGAGAGAGAAAGGGAGAGAGAGAAAGGGAGAGAGAGAAAGAGAGAGGGAGAGGGGGGCAAGAGAGAGGGAGAAAGAGGGGGGAGAGAGGGGGGAAAGACAGAGAGAGAGAGAGACAGAGAAAGAGACATGAGAGAGAGAGAGAGAGAGAGAGGAGAGAGAGAGAGACATGGAGAGAGAGAGGGAGAGAGAGTGAGACAGGGAGGCATAAATATAGAAAGGGAGAGAGAGAGAGGGAGAGTGGATGAGAGAGAGGGGGAGAGGGGGACAGAAGAAAAGAGAGTCAGAGTGATACGGATATTGAGAGAGAGAGAGGGAGGGAGATTGAGAGAGAGAGAGGGAGGGAGATTGAGAGAGAGAGAGAGAGGAGAGAGTGGGAGAGAGAGAGATTGAGCTAGAGGTTTCAAATGGGCTGGGATGTCCGTGCATGGCATGACATGGTTTTGAACCATGCCGCGACCTGGTCCTGGCCGGGTTGACCCTTTGCATGGCTCATGCATTGCTGGGCCTGCATAAGCCATGCTTCATGCCAGGCTAGGTTCAGTTATACCTGTCCTGATAGCTTGAAAACCCAGGCATGACCTTTCCCGGCAAGTCCATGCACGTCCTGCACGAACTAGGCATGAGTTATACTGGCAGGCTATGCTCGGCTAGGGGTTCCCAAGCCATGCAATGCCAAGCACAACATGATGGTTTCACTCACCCACCAAAAAATGTGCCATGCTAACCCTGCTTGGCTCATTTGATACCTTAGATTGAGCAAGTTAAAGATAGAGAGGGAAAAAGAGGCAGAGAGTGACGAAGAGCAAGAGATAGCAAGAAAGAGAGGTAGAGTGAGAAAGAATGAGAAAGAGAGAGGAAGAGGAATCGAGAAAGAGAGAGGTAGAGGAAAATGAAGAAAGAAATGGGAAGAGATAAAGATAGTGAGGTAGATGGAGAGGGGGCAAAATAGGAAGAGGAGAAGATAAAGAGAGGGAGAGATTGATAGAAGGAGAGAGAGTGAGGGAGAGAGAGAGGGAGAACGAGATGCAGAAGAGAGAGAGAGAGGGAGGAGAGATGAAGAGTGGGATAGAGAGGGAGAGAGAGAGAGAAATAAAGATATAAAGAGTGAGAGAGGGAGGGAGAGAGAAAGAGGGAGAAAGATACTGAGGTAGAAAGAAAGGAAGATCGAGAGGGAGAGGGAGATGAAGCAGGAAGAGAGAGGGAGATGAGAAAGAGAAAGAGAGGGAGAGTGAGGGAGAGAGAGAGAGGGAGGGAGAGAGAAAAATAGAGGGTGAAAGAGAGATAAATAGAGAGGGAGAGAGAGAGAAATAGAGGGTGAAAGAAAGATAAATAGAGAGGGAGAGTGAGAGAGAACAAGAAAGAGAGAGAGAGAGAAAAAGAGGGAGAGGTAGAGGTACAAGGAGAGAGAGAGAGAGAGCAAGGGAGTGAAGTAGAGAAAGAGAGGGAGAGGATAGAAAGAAAAAGAGGGAGATGTACAAGTACAAGGAGAGAGAGAGAGAGTGAGAGAGAGACACAGAGGGAGACAGAGAGGGGAGAAATAGATAGAGACAGAGAGATAGGGGGTGGAGAGATTGAGAGGCGGAGAGAGAGAGAGGGAGAGGGGGAAAGAGAGGGGGATATAAAGAGAGAGATAGAGGAAGAGAGGGAGAGAGAGAGATGGAGAGAGGGAGAAAGAAAAGGGGTGGAGAGAGAGGAAGATGGAGAGAGAGACAATGATATAGAGAGAGAGGTAAAATGAGAAAGAGTGGGAGAGAGATGGAGAGGTAACGAAAGTGAGAGAGGGAGTGGGATTGATAAAGTGTATGGGATTGATAAAGAGAGAGGGAGATAAAGGGATAGCGAGAGAGAGTGAGAGAGAGATGGAGAGAGTGAGAGAGAGAGAGAGAGGAAGAGGGAGAGGGAGAGCAATAGAAAGAGGGAGAAAGAGAGCAAGAGAGAGAAGAGAAAGGAAGAGGGAGAGAGATAGGGGTTGAGAAATGAAAAGATAGAGGGAAAGAGGGGTGGGAGAGGGAGAGAAAGGTGGGAGAGGGGAGGGATAAGGAGAGAGATGGGGGGAGAGAAAGAGACGGAGAGAGAAAGAGAGAGAGAGAAAGAGGTGAAAGATATATATGGAGAGAGGGAAAGAAAGAGAGAGAGAGGGTCGAGAGAGGGATGGAGATTTGGAGAGATAAAGACCGAAAGATAGAGAGAAAGGCCTAATGAGTGAGAGTGGGAAAGAGAGGGCAAGAGAGAGGGAGGGAATGAGAAAGGGAGATAGAGAGGGATAGTGAGAGAGAGTGAGAGATTATGGAAGAGAAAGGAGAGGGAGAGTGAGCGAGGTGAGAGAAAGAGAGTAGGAGATAAAGAAAGAGGAGAGGGAGAGTGAGCGAGGTGAGAGAAAGAGAGTAGGAGATAAAGAAAGAGGAGAGGGAGAGTGAGCGAGGTGAGAGAAAGAGAGTAGGAGATAAAGAAAGAGGAGAGGGAGAGTGAGCGAGGTGAGAGAAAGAGAGTAGGAGATAAAGAAAGAGGAGAGGGAGAGGGGGGAGAGAAAAAGAGAGTAAGAGATAAAGAGAGAGGGAGAGAAAGAGAGAGAGAGAGAGAGGGATAACAAGCAGTAAGGGGAAGAGGGAGAGGGAGAGAGAGAGGGACATTGAGAGTGAGAGAGGGAGAGGGAGACAGAGCAAGAGAAAAGAGATGGAGAGGGAGAGGAAGAAGGGGAGAGTGATTGTGAGAGATAGAGGGAGAGAGAGAGATGGAGGCATAAAGAGATGGAGCAAGAGAGAGAGAGAGAGAGGGAGGGAGAGAGAGATGGAGGGATAAAGAGATGGAGAGAGAAAGAGAGAGAGAGAGGGATAAAGATATGGAGAGAGAAAGAGAGAGAGAGGGAGAGGGAGAGGGAGAGAGAGAGAGAGGGAGAACTATAGATAGCAAGAGAGAAAGAGAGAGACAAAAAGGGAGAGGGAGATATATGTATATGGAGAGAGGGAGATAGAGATCGAGAGGGAGAGGGTGATAGAGAGGGAGAAAGAAGACATGAGAGAGATGGAGAGAGAACATGAGAAAAAGGGGGAGAGAGAGGGATAGAAGAGAGTGAGAGGCAGAGCCATAGAGATAGAGAAAGGAGAGGGGAAAAGAGGCATAGAGAGAGGGAGAGGGTGGTAGAAAGATAAAGATAAAGAGGGAGAGAGGGAGAGGAAGAGGTAAAGAGAGAGAGGGCAAGGGATTGAGAGAGAGAGATGATCGAGAGTGGGAGGGAAAGTGGGGGGGGGAGGGAGAGGGAGAGATAGAAAGGGAAAGAGAGAAAGAGAGGGAGAGAGAGATAGCATGAGATGGAGAGGAAGAGAGAGAGAGAGAGAGAGCGAGTGAGAGAGATATAGAGAGAAAATAATGATAGAGAGGGAGAGGGAGAAGGGGAGAGAGAGGGAGAGGAATAGAGAGAAGGGGAGAGAGAGGGATATATAGAAAGGAATAGAGAGAGAGAGAGAGAGGGATATATAGAAAGGAAGAGAGAAAGAGAGGGATCGATAGAAAGGAAAAGAGAGAGGGATCGATAGAAAGGAAAAGAGAGAGAGGGAGAGGGAGAGCAAAAGAGGAGAGAGAGAGAAATACAAAAAAAGAGAGGGAGAAAGAAAGATAGAGGGTGAAAGAAAGATAGAGGGAGAAAGAAAGATAGATGGATAAAGAAAGAGAGAGAGAGAGAAGGGGGGGGGGGATGGCAGGAGAAGGATAAGATGATTTTCACCTATCTTAAATGAAATGAATTTTTGAAAAAGTCTAATCTTTTTCATCTTCAACACAAAAAATTATAATGAATCAATTGTTTCCATTTTTCTATTTGTAACCCGAAATCCAAATAATACATTTTCTTCCTATCCTACCCAAAAATTTTTTGATGCTTCATTTTTGTTGAAATGAGGACGGGAGCATTCCTCTATGTTTTATTGTGCCATGTGTGAAAGAAATGGAAAAATTGGATAATGTTCAATTTTTTCTTTCCTCCTTTTCATTTGAAATGTGTGAAATTATACCATGCCTTTGATTATGCATGTTAATTACAAAAGAAAAAAATAAAATCCAAAAAAGAACATTAACTACGTGACATAAAACTCGATGTTTTAAAATAACAATCTTGCATTCATAATTTAATTAAAAAAATAAACAAACCAAACCAAGAAAAAAAAAACCAAACTAGTATACGCAACCTGGACATACACATTAAATCTTTCTTTCTATTCTATGTGAGGAGACTCATACTAGAATATATTTTAATTAATTTAATTTTCATTACCAGTAATCATTTTGGTAGCATGTTAATGACATTTATATATGTGTCTACTTCTAAAATTAAAACATTCTCTGTTACATATTGTATCTAATGATACCATATAATAATGTGCTTAAACCTATTGGGAAAAGATGAATTCTTGGATAATTCTATCCCAAATTGGTTATCATATCAAATTATGTATGTTTTTTGTATGCTTTAGTTTCATCCATATAATTTATTTGTATGCTTTAGTATTTGTAATGAAATTAGTCTTTGTGTTGGATAGTGCTATGTACTTTTTTAGCTTGGATTTCTAGGATATTCTTCCCTCTCAAAAGGTTATTAAATAGCATGAGGTGGACTCTCTGAGTCTAAATTATCAGTCATGTTAAAATCAATGTATCCAAGAAGAGCAACCTTTTGCTTGCTTAGGCACATTGATAGTTGAGTATAATTCAATCATATGTTGGGATAAATTTTACTACTACCTAGTAATATGTACTCAAGTCTTAGATAACTTGATTGACCACACACATTGACATTGTGTATTATATTTGATCTAGTCTTAGATAAAGAACATGACTCATATTTTTCTTTTTCTCATTAGTCATTTGTGAGAATGCTTGGTACTCAAATTGAGTTAATTGGCTAAGAGAGTTGAGATTGGTTTAACCTATTTCTTATAGATTTGTAGGAACATTATCCATATAGAATTCTTGAGATAACTAGATATATTTAGAAGGTCTATCTTGGATGATGCCCATCCTTAAAATCTATTTAACTATGTCTAAGCCTTTCATTGAAAAGTTTTTTTCTAGCCTACCTTAAGCTTGTCAATTTGTGCCTAGTGGTAGACAATGATTAATATGTCATCAATATATAGTAAAATTATACTCATATCATCACCTAATTGATGATTGACATATATGTAGATGTCATGAGAGGTGTGTTGAAAGCTGAGAGATGACATAAATTCAATCTCTCTCACTAGATATGGCTTGCTTTAAAAAATACAAACTCTCTTTGAGTTTGCATAAAAGATATTTTTTTCTTCAACTTATAATACCTTAATCTGATCCGGGTAAAGTATCTCGTCAAGATCACCATTAAAAAAATTATTTTCAAATCAAGTTGATTGATTTCTAAATACAAGTTAGCAGTCATACTCATAATATCTTGAATGGAAGATATCTTCACAATTGGAGTCATCATCATCACTTTGTTTTACTATAATGATATATTTGTTTTTAGAGTTTGCTTCACATTAGCTAAGGTTACCTTTTATTCTCAAGAAAAATGACTTCTTGAAATATTCATGACTTATCAATATCTTGTGTAACATATAATCATGCATTTAAAGGATAGTTACGAGGCATATATGTTCTTCCTAGCTAAGGTTAATATGTATCATCAAAAACAACTATGTGTTTCTTAGTTCTAGATAAAATATCATCTCTCACCTCCTAAATTTGAAAAATTATGTGAATCAGAATCATCGTTCCGCTACTCAATTCATCTTCCTTGATTTATCTGATCTATGAAAGGAAGAGACATTTAATCTATACTAAAAGGAATCTCCATAGATTCTCTCACCTTACTACTCAAATTATTTCTATCAATTAATTGGGCTTCTAAAAAAGTTTCAACTTTGCTTTGAACTAACTTTCTGACTATTAAGTCTCACAATTTGTGCATGAACTCATCAGATCAATAGATAAAAAAAGATTCATGGATGTGTAGTGTAGTGTCATATAGTTTTGATCTTTCATCTTTTTGGTTGTGAACAAAGACTTTGTAGCCAAATATTTTTAGATGTTCTAAAAAAATATCTTTCTTAGTTCAAATTTTATAATAAATATCACCATCCAATTCCAAGGTTGTAGTAGGATACATTTTAATTACATCAGCAATCATATGCATAGCTTATTCATAATTTTTTTTTGAGAAAATATAAATGAGAAAGTATCAACCAAGCTCTCTCTTGAATAGTCCAATCATCCTTTTAGCCATACCATTTAATCGAGGCATTTTTTTTGGTTTTCTTTTGAGTTTAATATAATTAAATATGTAGTATCTTTCAAACTTACTCATATAGTCTTTCCCATTAACATAATGTTCAAATTAGCTTTTTACCATTATCTCTCTCAACTTTGGTATGGAAATATTAAAGATTTGAAAGACATGGTCATTGGCATTTTCGATAGATGCCCACACCTTCTTAGAGTGATACCACTATGTAATGGATCACACCAAATATTATGTTCTACATGGAGTAGATATCAGTATGAATAAAATAAAGAATATTCTATGTCCTTTAAGGGGAAGAAAGTTAACTAGTAATTTATAGATTTATCCATTCATAGAATCCATAAACTTATTAAGAGATGATTCTTGATCAAATGACATGATATTCCTTCTAATTAGTAGCTGAAGGTCATTTTCACTCATATGATCATGACTCCTATGCACAAGACTTATGTTTCTTTTTTAATAAATTTTATTTATCTGATCTCCAAATACTCTCATATGATTGACATAAAACATACTTTTCTTCTTATCCCTTTATGATGACTAATTTGCCCCTATCTAATTTCTACCATCAACTAGCAAAATGACTTATGTATATCATATCATTCAACATCTATATGGATATAAGGTTCATGTGATTGTCTGTTATGTAATAGATATATTTTTCAATATCATATAATATCTAATTTACAATTATAAATATATTTATCCTACTCCCATAATTTTTGAAATCCTATTATTGTCAATATTTACTAGGTCATAATCACTAGGTATGTATGTAATAACAAAATCAAAATAAGTTGTAATGTGACTTGATGCACCTTAATCAATCAACCAATCACCCTCATAACTTTAAAATATTAGTAGAAATATCATCTCTAACTAGTATGATCTTACCTTACGAGTTAATACTTATCACTCATTCATGTCTATCTTCTCTTGGAAATTCTTGCTATAGTCACTTCCAAGAATAATAGTTCTTCTTAATATATAAAAATTGTTATATTAATAATACTTGAATACCTTAATGTTTCTTGACTTAATTTGGAAGGATGTCACTTTTTTTTTTGCATGCCTAGTGATGCTCATACCTCATTTTATGATATAAGGACTCTATAAGAGTTTAAACAAATTTCCTTTCTTCTTACTTCTTTAGTCAATAAAGTTTCTATAATGATATGCATTGATATTGCATCTCTAAGAGGTGACATGTTCAAGGATACCAAAAGCTATTCCAATTGTCTGGAAGTAAACTAAGTACTAAGCATGTCAATAATTCATTTTCCAAGTAAATTTTCAAAGATGACATTTAGTTTACTAGCCCTTAGAAAATAAAGATTTTTTTTTTATTTTTTCAACCCATAGTTAACATTGATATGCGAAAACATTTGGTTAGAATCTATGAATTTTGAATTTATTATAATTATAATGATTAATATTTTATTTCCAAAGATGTTTTAATACATAGACTCTAGTTTTTATCATAATTTATTTGTGTTCATTTCTTCAACAACAAAATACTAGGCATAAATATATATCAATTATTGAATAATGGAGGCAACCCATAGTTTTGATACCGAAATAATCTCATATTCTATTTTTACAAATAGAATAGTTACTTAAATTTAATTTGTTGCAAGGAGTGATCCTCCATGTTACATGATAATCTATATTAAATTTAAACAAAGTACTTGATGATATTAATAAGGCTTGATACCACATCGATATTAGTGAGTGTCCTCCTCAACAAATGCTCTAATACCACTTTTTGGTATCAGATACCAAGCAATAATACCACTTGTTTCTATTAGATACCTTGCTCTGATACCATTTGTTTGTATCAAAAATCTTGCTCTCATACAACTTAATGGGAAAGAAAATTTAACAGAAACTTGAATAGAAATTTTTAAAAAACAATCCAATAATTACACTTTTTAAAAATCATCAAATACATCAAGCAATTCGAGTTCAACATATACTAAACACTTTTTCCACACACAAATATCCATATATAATATCACACCAATATATACATTTTGAACCAATAATTATATTTTCTAGTTTATATAATTCTATAAAATAGAAATTCTAGAATAAAATACATAAATGTAGGATTTTTGGATAGTAATTTTAGTAATTTGTATGAGTTATTCATTAGTTTAGGTTATTATTTGGAGGCTTCAATTCAACAATAATATGACAACACAATACATTAATATATGGAAAAAAAGAGAAGACATTTTAATGCAAAAATATTCTTTCCTAAAGCAACTCAATGCTTACATAACTACTGCTACTAGAGAGAGAGAGAGAGAGGAGAGAATGAGAAGGGAGAGAGAGAGATGAGAGAGAAAGATAGGGGAGAGAGATAGAGAGGAGAGATAAACATAGAGGAGAGAGAAAGGTAGAGGAGAGAGAGAGAAATAAAATGATTTTTGGCTAATGTAAAGGAAGATGAACTTTTGAAAAACTCCTCCCACTTATTTCAACTTTTGTATAGAAAATTAAATTGTTGTGTATTTTTCTTTTATTTATTTGTAACTTGGCTACACAAAAAAAAAAGCTCCATTTCCTTCTGTAGTTCTACTATCTTTTTCTTTGCTTCATTTCTATTGGAAAGATAATGAGACACTCCCCAATTCTTTATTGCACCATACATGAAAAAAATTAAAAAGTGGGATTTTTGAATTTTTACCTATTTCCTCCTTTTTTGAAATGTGGAAAATTATCCCATATTTTGGTTTATATTTATCTTATCTTTAAAAAACTAAAAAATAAAAAATATAAGTAACTAAATAAAATAAAACTTGCAGGTTTAAAATAATAATCACACACTAATGTTTTAATCAAAAAAATAAGCAAATCAAACTATCAAAGTAAATAAACCAAACCATTCTATCCAACTCACCAATAGCATGGTAGTTGGATTGACAAATCAGAAAGACCTCCCAATCCTGATGGATATGAGTTCAATCTCAAGGGATGCTAGATACATGCCCCAATATATCTCTACCAAATACTCTATTCTTATTGCTGGACGAGTGCCTTACTTACTCTAGCCCCAAGGCTTTATGACACTTATATGGGGGTCAAGAGACAATAAGGGATTAGTTGGGGGTAGAAAGGGATAAAAAATACTCTTTGTATAGTAAATGAAAAAAAAATAAAGTCTTTTAAATATTTTATATGCAATAGTCTTTTAAATAATTTTGTTATATTTTACATAAAATCATAAATATGATAGGTGTGCAATAGTCTTTTAAATCACAACATTTCTAAATCATAAATATGATAGATGTATCACCATTTCTAAATCACAACAACCTAATATTTAAATTATATTTTACATGCAATAGTCTTTTAAATAAGAAAAAGGAAATAAAAAAATGTGGTCATAGACATGTTGATAGGTGTGCAACCGACATATGAATTTTTAATCTATTCCATGTGGCAACATGTAGGAGAGAAATAGTATAATTAAAGGTGTCAAACATGCTATTCATGCTGACATGACCTAATTTTTTTGTGGCCCGATCAAGCCATCATGCTTTGCCTGACACGATTCAAGATTATGCCATTCGATTACATCACAACTTCATTAATGGTGAGCATGACAAGGTTAGATCAGCCTTCTTACTAGCACTTCCATGTTGAGTCATGTTGGGTTAGTTTTGGGTTATTCTAGGTCGTGCCACTAATGGGTGGCCGAAAGGCCTAATTGAAAAATTTTGAATTATTAAATTTAAATTTAATCTTAATAAAAAAAATTTTATATCAAAATTTAAAATAATGAAAACTACACTGCATTATAAAATTTACATGAATTTAAATCAATAATGAAAAAATATCTTATATTCAACTCACGATATTGTATAAAAATATATAATCTAAAAATTTGAATCACAAATTAAAAAAAAACTCAATAATATAAACAATAAAAACAATCTTATGAATATAAAATCATAAATATGATACATAAGTTGAAGTAGAAATAAAAAAATATGCATCCCATTTTACATGCTTGTCTTTTAATAGTTGCGATCTATCTATGTTTGTAGTATAGTAGTTGTAGATCATTATCATAATGTATAATCCAAAGGTAATACTAGTGGTGTCCTCAATATCATCGATATCTTATGAGTCATCATCCACCATCACCTCTTTTGCTTTATCTTGAATGTCTAACCTTGAATCTTCCTAGTCCTTAAGCATGCAAGTACTTTAATAATATTTGATCTTAGTCTAGTTCTTCTATCTGAAATAAAATTGGCAGCCATAGAAAAAGCAGACTTCGATGCTATGCTAGACACAAAAGGGGTTAGTTAATCATATGCCATCTTTAATAGCAAGAGATAGGTGAATTCATATGATTTCCACCAATTCAAAATATCTAAATTCTTATTATCATTATGTGATAATATAAATTAGTAATCGGTATCTAAGTATCGAGATAATTTACTCCTATTTGAAAAATTACCCTATCATTTTTTTAACTCAATCCTATGTGATAATGGAAAAGTCACCATCTTCGAATAAGGTGTCTATGTTCGTACTTATAGCTTCCCTATAAACACTACCATACTTAGTGTCATAATATGTAAACATGTTGTTCATTTTTTCATTATTTCAACCATCATGTTTTTATTTTTCTATTTGATTCATCTAAGTGGATATGAATTTTTACATTTAACTCAACTCAAAATATCATATGAAAAAAAATAAAATCAAAAAATTTGAATGACAAACTTAAAATAAATACAAAAACATAAATAGTAACAAATAATTCATGAGCATAAAATCATAAATATGATACATAACATAAACTAAAGTAGAAATAAAAAAAAATGTATCTCCATCTCATGATTCATTAGTCTGTGTTTGTATTATGGTAGTGCATATGTAGATCATCATTGTCATTTATGATTCTTAAGGTTACACTAGTGGTAGCCTCAATATCCTTGATGTCCTATGAGTCATCATTTACGATCAACTTTTTCACTTAATCTTAAATGACCAAACTTGAATCTTCCCAGTCTTTCAAGCATGCAAATACTTATATAATATTTAGTTGTAGTCTTTTTCTCCTATCTAAAATAATATTAAGAGCTATATAAAAAGTAGTCTTCGATATTATGCTCGATATCGAATGATTCAATAGATTATATGCTATATTAGATAATATAGGATAAGTAGATTCATATAATTTTCACCAATTCAAAATATCCAAATTCTTATATCAACATGTGATATGATGAAGTAGTAATCAAAATTTAAGTACTAAGATAGCTTGCACTTATTCGATAGATCACCCGATCATTTTTCCCTAATTAATTGAATGAAAAAAATCACTATCGTTTAATATGGTATTCATGTCCATACTCAGAGTTTCCACACAACTACTATCATACCTAGTATCATATAATATAAATATCATAAAATATATTGAATGAAAATATAATACTCAGAACCACCTAACTACCAATCTCTAATGGTTCTAATAAATATATTAATGATGACACTATTATTCAAAGTATTATTGAATGTATTACCAATATTTTATTCTAAATGTCATATTTTCAAAGACCCTCTTCATAGATTCATATTTGGTAGAACAATCATGAGAATAGATGATCTTAGAAAATCATAATTTTTATTAAATTTTCACTTAGAATTAACATAATGGACAATAAAAAAAATAAATGATATATCATTATGGCTAACCTAGATGTTGGATGTCATGGAAATAACTCCACTATATTTACTAAATTTATTAATTATTAATTATTTTTCTAATATATAATAATTTATTATGTCATTCCTAGTAGTGGACATAGGAATTCTATAATAAGTAGGTTGAAAGTAGGTCTGCATAATATTGACCAACCAATGTTCCTTCACAAATCTAATCAGAATACCAATATTAGTAATTAATTTGGTTATGTATTCCCTTACAAAGTCATTGCATTAAATAAAAGAGGTTAATGAAGCTAAAATTGATTCAACTTAAAAGGTCCTACCACTCATTTAGTTTTTTCTAGGATTAATGCACTATATTTTTTGATGTATTGATTGATATAGTTCTTAAGATGACTAGTGCTATCAGTACTCCTATATGTATATATTTGTTCACAATATATACACTATGTTGATTATTCTTTGATACCCTAGTTTTTTATTTTTTATTATATTAAAGTGAGTCTAGACAGTAGAAGTTCATATAATTTTAGTTTTTTAGGCAAATAAGTCGAGTCTATTGAATAGAATCTAGTTTTGGCTTCAGACCTTTTGGTCGGATTGTTATTATTATCTACATAAAGGTCAAAATCATTATCATTAATATCATTATTTATCATTTTTTATTTTATTTATTATTCTAACTTAAAAAAAAGTATAATTTTAAAATTTTATAAATTATAACATAAGCTAATATACATAATATATATATATATATATATATACCATAATTTTATGTGTACAGTAGTCCATCTCTTTTTTTTGAACTAATTCTAGAGCAAACTACTTAGTAGAGAAGGATGAGAGGAAAGGGAAAACTAAAAATAAGAGAAGAGAAGAAATCAAATTGAGTGAATACGAAAAAATTTCTACTCTATTTATAGAAATTTTTTTTATATAAAAATTATATATTTTTTAAATTTTTAATTATATATATATATATATATGTATATATATATTGTGCAAATTCTCATAGCCATCTGATTTCTTCCCATTAGATGTTGGAACTTGGAAGTAGATCCAATAGCTAAAAACATATATATATTTTATAATTTTTTTTATCCTTTAATGACAAGGACAATAATTGGATAATGCTAGTTGTTGTCATTGTTGCGGCAAATTCTCACTCATTACATTTAGCATAACGAGTGAGGGAAGGAGATTAAAAAAAAACCTATGCTTGTGTGGATTGTGCCATCATGCCACACACATGTGTCATGCTTGGCCCAACATGTGGTACTATTGAACCTAGCCTAGCATGACATGAGCCATGCCATGGGCCATCAAGACCATGGTCCACGCATGGTTTTAGACCATGCCATGCCTAGCCTGATATGACTATTTTGGGCCTACCTCATGTTGTGTCTAGGCTGTCCCATCCACTTAACACCTCAAATATACTACAAAAAAAATTATGGTGAAGCATCATTGAAGGCGCTTTCTGAAATCCATGCTTGTTGTACCATTCATTGTGAAAAGAGTAGCATATATTCTTGGTACTACAAATAAACTTTGCATAGCATATCTTCTTGGTACTACAAAAAACTTTGCATTTCATACCATTTTACATGAGTTTTATGTAAATGGATTTATATTTTGGCTGTCTTATGTTTTGCATGGATATTTTGGATCTATAGTTGGGCATTTTGATTCGATTTGCATGTGGTTTTATTTAAGGTATGGATTATACATTGCACAAATGTTTTAGATATGTACTTGTCTTGGTTATTTGTGAGTGATTTTTTCAAATCTATACTTGCATGTAAGGCATATCTATTTTTTGTCCTATTTTGGATTATATTTTACATGAAATCTATGGATCTATAACTTGGTACAAATTTGCATACATTTTTGTATGAGTTGTCTCTAGAATGAATACATTATATCTAAACGTATACAATTTATCATTGTGTTTATCAACAATCCACTTTATTGTTTGGGTTAACTTAATTTTTTTTTGAAAATATATTTTATAATAAATTTTCTCTTCACAAAGATTGCCTACCTATCCTAGTCACACCAGGAATCAAAGTTTAATAGTTCATAGTTTAATACAATAGATTTCACAAACTTAGTGAAGGATCCTCTGATCTAATTAACAAGATATGTATATGTAATAAAAATTAAATTAATTTTCTAGAAATTCACACTTCATACTTTTAGGCATAGCTAATTTATTGATATCCTCTACAAATGAAAGAATATGTTCATCAAAATTCTAAAAACCATAAGGTTATATCGTAGCACATTTAATTTTTATCATAAAATTTTTTATCTTGACAAGCAAAATATTTCTATATTTTCAAACACACTCATTAAAATATTCATTTTATTTTCCAACATTAATTATTGTGTTCCACTACATTATTTCTAAAACATCTCTTATTTTCTCTATTTCTCATATATATCACACATATATTTTGACATTACAAATCATTCATAGAGAATATGATTTAATCTAATTCTATTGAATTTTTTGTACATATTAAGAGTGTATTTATAGTCAGTTATTTTTAAAATTTTATTTGTTTTATCTACTTTTCTTAATTACACATAACACTTGAGGTGTGTTGTTTTCAAAACACATCTTATATGCTTTTATGAGAACACGTCATGTGTTTATGACAACATGTCATGGTGTGTTCTGATAAACACCATGTGATATGCTTATTAAAGTTGCCAAGACTTATTAGTTTTTTTAAAATATTTGTTTGTTTGTTTGTTATTGTATTATGTAATTTGTAAAAGCATGTATTATAAATTACATGTTTTTTACAATATGTTTTATATTTCCTTCATAGAGACATTTGTGTATTTGTGTGTTTTCAAAAAACAACCTTTTTACAAACCATCTTATTGTTTTAAAAATAAAATTCATTTAGTAAATAACATTTTTTAAAACAAGCCATTTCATTGTCACAAAAACTATTATTATATAATAAAATAACATTATATATAAACAAAATATATTCCAATATTATATCAAAACTCTTTAGTTTTAGTCCATATCATGATTCCACTAGTGGAGACTTATATTTTGCTAAGGCTTATGTCTCTCATGTTGATGAGGATATCTAGTTCATTGACATATGCACTTTATATCACATGACTCCTCATTGGAGGTAATTTATACATCATGAGCCTTATGATAGAAGATATATGACTATGGGAAATGACTCAATGGTTAAGATAGTTATCCATGAGAAAGTGAAGATAAAAATGCATGACTATGATGTAAATTTATTTTGTGAGTCATGTATGTTCCACACTTAAGAAAAAAATATAATATCTATAAGTGTGAAGTTCACTTGTGATGACAAGTCTTATAAAATGACATGGGAAGTGATTGTAATTGCTCATGAAACAATGAGTGGAAGCTAATATAAATTGTTGGGAAGCAATATCATAGTTAATTTGTTTATAAGAGTAAATCTATGGAGAACAACATCCAGTCACAACATGGAAATATGACATCGCAATCAGGTTCAACATCAAGATATAGTCTTGTCTCAAGACCAAAAATAATATTGTGACATCAAAGACTTGGGTGTTAGATACCAATTACATTGATAATAAATGTGAATGGCAAACATATTCTCCAAGATCTTGTCATCAATTTGTTAGATCCACCTCAGCTCACTACCACAATAAGGAATGGCAATGGTTAAGATAAAGTCACTTTGTGAATGATGTTTGGATTATATTTGAACTACATAAGAGAGAACAAAAACATCCACTTAGGGTTTCAAATGAAAGATGGGGAGCAGGAAAAATGAAAGCACACTCAAACATTGCCAATTGAATTATTCTATTCTACTAATTGTGTTTTGTTCATTGTCTTTTTACAATGGCCCATTTAATATTTACATAACTAATAGTTAATATATAAGTAAACAAAGTAGTGACAATAAATTCCTTTTCATAGTATCAAATGAGCAGTGATAATATGTTTCTTTGTCACAAGACCACCTTAGTCATGATAACAAGTTTCATGTTGTGACAACAACTTGTGTCTCAATGTAAAGGACAAGGTCACAACTTTCATAAGTTAAGGAGAACATTGATGTAATCATTATGTCAAAGGATCACATCACGACATCAACACATCATGATGCCTATACTTTAGATTGTGACTTTTTTTTTCATAATAGCTCTCTTCCAAGAACTAGATAATATATGAGTTAATTCTAACATTCTCCCACATAGCGAATACTTTATCAATCATATCTTACCTATGTACCACTGAAACTTCTCAATGCCCACTTTCTTCATCAAAGTAGTCAACATAGTTTATCTTCATATCAACTTTCACCACCCAAATAAAATTCTTTTTGAATTTTTCTATGATAAAATGATATTCAATATTAATGTGCTTTATTTATGCATAAAACACCAAATTATTTTGCTAAGTAAATATCACTTTGATTGTTATATTTGAGTCTCAGGTTCTCCTACACAAAACCAAGCTTTACATACAATCGTGACAACCAAATAACTCTCTTGCTTACTGATCTACCATGTACTCTATCTTAGTTGATGATAGAGCTATAACAAGCTATTACTTATTCAACTAGCTTATTGATCTACCATATAAGTTAAGTACAATCTTTTTGTTGATCTTTTAGTATCCATATTTTCACCCCTATCAGCATCCATAATACTACTAGCTGAAAATGATATCTCCATTGTTGTTTTTACCAAACTAAAAAATGAGATCACATGTCCCATGAAGATACTTGAGCATCATTGTCACTATGTTCCAGTGCTCTTTTTTTGTGTTAGCCATAAATCTATTGAGAACTCACACTAGATGTGATATGTAGGATCTTATACACATCATAACATATATCAGACTTTTGACTATACTAGCATATTGAATAAACCTCATTTCTTCCCTTTCATTATTGGAATCGAATTATACTAAAAATTATTTCTGATTGTCTTTTTATTTTCTTGATTAAAATTTTTTCTTGTTTAATTAAAAGATCTTACAATGATCTAAATTTCTGAAAATGCAATTGTTATTTATTCTACACAATAGAAAATTTTGTGTGTAGAGTTCATATTATACCCATAAGATCAAATTGTTACTTCTTATTAAATGTAAGTTTATTATTTATAATCTAGATAGAGTTGGATAATCTTTTGATACAATTATAGTATTAGATTTTAGTAGGTCTATCTTGAATGGTGAATAATGAAGTTCTAACTTCTAGTACTAGCATACTTGAGTGTATTGAATGATATCACCATAGTGTGATTATTCAATATTGACTTATAAAATAAAATATACAATTGTTATTAAGAATACTATTACTCTTATTCTTAAAGTAATTAATATTTTCATGCACTTGTTATTAGTTTTTTTTGATTCTTAAATAGTGAGGTCTAGAAATAGATTTAGGAATTCTATGAATTAGATAATGTTATCAAGTATATGGTGAATATTGATTCTTGATGGAATCCATGATGTATTAGAAAGATTGATAATGCCCCCTCAAGGAAGCTCATAATTTTTGATATTACCAAACCCTATAGATGGATTTTGATTAGACATTTCAAATAAATTAAATGAAAAGTCTCAAGAAAATAATTAGTGGTTGATTGAATTAGATTATCAATGAAGTAATTCAATTAATGAGTATCTATAATATTTACATGAGAGTTTAATAAGTATTAAGTAATAAAGAATACAAATTATTTTAAATAATTGAGAGAATGTAATTATAATTATGTAGTGGATTGAATTATAATTAATATGAATTATGATGTGAAATAATCTATATTGAGAGCTTGAGATACTATTTAGGCCATGGTCTCTTCCTTTGCCTTATCTAGAGCCATAAAAAAAATATTAGAAAAGATCTTTAATTATTTATAGTATGTATGTGAATATAAGTGGAATAATTAATTTGATTAGAGTGGAATTATTTGATTATTAAATCAATTCAACTGATTTGTATTAAATTAATTTTGTTTATATATATATAATACAAAATTTTAATAACTATTTTTAAATATTAAAAATAAAATCATGAAACATCACCTTCAATGTAAAACATTTCATATTTTTATTATTTAAAAAATGGCTTGAATGATGGTAGATGCCGTAGTGTCATCTCCTCTTGGAAAATTAGAACAAAAGATATATGAGAGAAGTCTCTATCAATGCAGGCGGGTTTGAGGTATGTTGTTTCTTATTACAATCATCCATAAATTATAAATGAAAATGATCCATCCTATGAGCATTATCAATTTCAAGTTAAAAAAAACACTTGGTTCTCCAGCAATGGTATCAAAGGGAGTTTTAGCAATAAATTGTGTGAGGATGAGTTAGGTTTTTATGAATGTGTAGTTGCCCAACATATATAGAGGTACTAGCCTTTGATGACTAAGTTAATCAACCTAGTTATGTTTAAGGATTGTGGGTTTGGTTTTTCATATATGGGATGAAATTTGCACTTAGTTTTGTGTGTTCTTTTTCACACGAATTTGTAAATTTTCACTTCCCATTGATATTTTGTAATTATGGTGGTTGACATGATTGATGATGATGCCCATGATGATAGATGAGGCTAACAATGATGCTAATGAAAGTATTCATTGCCAGCAATGGTGACTATGGAGGCTATCACGATCAAC
This sequence comes from Sapria himalayana, assembly GCA_029783825.1. Taxonomy (NCBI): domain Eukaryota; kingdom Viridiplantae; phylum Streptophyta; class Magnoliopsida; order Malpighiales; family Rafflesiaceae; genus Sapria; species Sapria himalayana. The sequence continues at coordinate 1,384,881 of JAREIK010000588.1, forward strand.
AATGGTACCGGTGGAAGTATTCATTGTTAATGATGATGATCGTGGATGCTATCATAGCCAATAGAGGTGCTAGTGGTGGTATTCATTGCTAGAAATAATGACTGAGGAGACTGTCATGGCCAACAATAATGTTGGTGGTGGTATTTATTACCGGCAAATGTGGCTATAAAGACTACCATGGCCAATGATAGTGCAGGAGGTACTATTTGTAGTCATCATTGATATTTGTGATGATCAACATAACTGACGTTGGTAGATTTTCTAGTGGTTACACCCAATGATGGTGCACACAATGGAGCCCATGACAACATAGATAGATATCAGTAGAGAACATGACCAAAATTTTAAAAATAGGAGCATATTCCATTTTATTTTATTTCAAGGCACTGCCCCTAACCGATATAATGCAAACCAGGTAAATTCCACCTGGTTTAGGGCGCTAGCCTAAGTCCTAAACTTTCTCTTAGAAATTCTAAGGTTATAAGTACCCTAAAACCAATATAGCTAGGGTGTTCAACATTTGGATATACGCGATGCTTAGTCACTACTTATTTGTGTCATGGAAATATATATATTTTGTGGCTTGAAATTATATAATTGCCATGGCATGGAAATATATATATATATATGTTGTCACATGGAAATATATATATATATATGCTATGACATTAAAATATATTTATTTGTGGCATGTAAATATATATAAGGCAGAATGCATATATATTTGTTGGCATGCATATATGTATAACAACTAGTTAATAGTTATGTGCCAAAGGTGAAAAGTTATTAAAACCTTTGAATATACATTTCAAAAAGTCATATTTTAAAATAAGTAACACTCAATATTAAAAAATCTAAGTGAGTGAGGGAATTCATTTAGAATGAGTTCCATTGTCTCCATTACTGATTTAAAGGTTATAAAAGTCAGTTAGTGTGTTGGTCTTGATATCATCCTCCTATCATACTAACTAAATTATATGTATACTTAGCACAAACCCCATTTAGGTAATTTTATAGATTGTTTAAATGAATCACTTATTCACTTGAATGATTCAATTAAGAAATGATTGCTTTATAATTAAATTATGATTTAAATTTAGCTATGAAAATAAGATCTTTTCTATACGAGTCACCACTATTATTTATATGATCAAAGAAAAGTTATCAATTTAATTTTTTTGGCATGGCCCATTGCCTAGATAATTAGATTAATAGAAATTAACATGTCTTAACATATAATGAATATTAGATATCCATTTATCAAGGCATACTATTTATGACATGTCATACTGATGATTAATTAATTCAAGAATTGGTAGAGGGAACCAATTCTGTGATAGAATTCAAGATGATAAAGCTCATTTTAAACTTTTTAGATATTTTAAGAAAATATTTTTCAACCCACTTACTACTATTCTTAAAGAAAATCAACTCAATGGGACTAATTATATAGATTGGAAAAGAAACCTCGATATTTTTTTCTCTTCTAAGAACTATAAAATTGTACTCACCGATCAATGGCCATATAAACCTCATGAAGGGGTAGCTGATGAAGAAGCCAAACCTTATGAGAAATAGATAAAAGTTGATGAGATGTCAAGGTTTTATGTTTTTCCTTCTATGTCAAATTTACTTCAACATTAGCATTAGTCAATGGCTACTACCTATAACATAGTATCTAATCTCAAAAAAAATTTTGGAATCAAACTCTTTATGCTAGATAAAAAAGCCATGAGGATCTGATGAATACTATGATGACTAAAAACACCATAGCGAGGCATCATGTTCTCAAGATGATTGGTCTTTTGAATGAACTATTCTTGGAGCTCAGATTGATGTGGATTCTTAGATTGATATTATTCTTCAATTGTTCTCAGATTCCTATAAGAAGTTTTGCCAAACTATAAGATGAACAGACCTGATTTTACTTTGGAATATTTGCATAAGGAATTGATATCGATTAAAAGTATTATCAAGAAACCTTCTAGAGTATTTATGGTTGAAAAGACTTCTTCTAAACCAAAAGAAAATAAGGAAAAAATTCATAAATGTGCTCATGTTTAACTAATAGCTTGTAAGTCACAAGTGAGAGAAAAAACCAAAAATTATTTTCATTACAAGTAGTAAAGACACTAGAAAAAACAATGCTCAGTTTATCTTAGCAAAGTGGACAATCAAATTAAATCTTAAATTATTGGTAGTTGAAACTAGAGGTGTCAAATGGGCTAGGTTTGTTATGGATTGGAAAAAGCCCTAGTTTGAAATATATTCATTTCTAGGTTTACCCAGCCAACTCTAGAACAAATGCTAAATGGGATAATTGGAAAGTTGGAACCAATAACATAAGTTTATTTTTTCATGAGATATCCTAGAGGAACTAATGGTAATTTATTTAATAGCTAAAATAATTAGAAGTTCATTGATAGTACTAATATTTGATTCCTAGAAAAGGACTATATAAAAACCATAAGCTCAGAAGTAGGATGATTCTAGAGGTTTTGAGAGGAGATAAACTAGTACAAATTCTTTCTATACTAGTAATACAAAAAGAAATACTATAAGATAACTTTTCAAATACCTCATTACCTCATCATAAAGGATGAATTATTGATGAAAATGTTGATATTGAACCTCATAAACTTATCATTGATATGTTAGTTACATAACAAGAGGCAGATGATAATAATGATTCTTAGTTAATCAATGTCTACGTAGAATGTCACTGAACGTATACAACCAAGAAGAGTGCCTCATCATAGTGAGAAGGTTATTTTTCAACCTACATGGTATACACTCATAGGAGATTCTTTTGTTAGAATCTATGATGAGTTAGATACTGATATTGGAAGCTATGATGAAGCACTTAATTATAATGATGCAAAACATTAGCATAAGTCTATGGAATCAGAGACGTATTCAATGCACCTCTAATCATGTTTGAGATCTTATAGAACCACCTATAAAGATAAATCTATTAAGTGTAGGTAGATGTATAAGAAAAAAAGAGGAAGGAATAGTAACATTGATACTTATAAGGTCAGGCTTGTTACAAAATATTTTACTCAGAAAGAAGGAATCAATTATAAGAAGACTTTTCACCAGTAGCCATGTTAAAGTCAATCTAAATTTTTTTGTACATTGAAACTCATCATGATTATGATATTTTTCATATGAACATAAAGACTATATTTTTGAATGGGCATTTTGAAGAATATATCTATATTATGCATCAAGATGGGTTCATAGAAAAGTGTCAAGAGCACATGTTATGTCAGTTAAAAAGTTCCATTTATGGACTAAAACAAGTATCTAAATCTTGGAATACTTATTTTGATCAAGCCATTAAGTCTTATGGCTTTGATCAATGTCATCATTAGTATTGTATGTATATAAAGAGAAATGATAATATTGTGGTGTTCTTGATATTGTATGTTGATGATACATTACTTGTTGGTAATGATGTAGATTTTTTGTCTTCGGTTAAGGTCCGATTGTCCAATCAATTTGATATGAAAAACTTAGGTGAAGTCTCATATTCTTGTGATTAAACTTTTGCAAGATTGCAAGAAAAGAATATCGGACTTGTCTCAAGCTATTTACATCGATAAGATATTGCCTCATTTTAGCATGCAAGATTCCAAGAAAGCTATTCTTTTTTTTAGACATAGAATCACTCAATCAAAAAATTTGCATCTAGAAATATCTAATGAGAAAAATAAAATAAAGGTAATTCCTTATGCATCAGTAGTAGGAAGCTTGATGTTTGTAATGATTTGGACCAAACCTGATATCTATTTTTTATAGGCATGCTAAGCATATATCAATCTAACTTAGGACAATAATATTGGATAGTAGTAAAATACATAATGAAGTACCTAAAAAGAACTAGAAATTATATTAGTGTACCGAGTAGATAATCTTGTACCTACTAGGTATGCAGACTTAGATTTCCAGTTATATGAGGATTTAAGAAAACCACCTTGTGTTATGTGATTATCTTGGGAAGTGGAGCCATAAGTTAGAGTAATATCAAACAATCTTATATTACTAATTCCAACATGAAATCAAGAATATGGAAATTTCAAAGGCAAACAAGGAGGCTTTATGGCTTGAGAACTTCTTAATGGATCTAGGGGTCATTCTTTCTATGCAACTGCTAATTAAACTTTATTGTGATAATAGTGAAGTAGTTGTTAATTAATAGAAACCAAGAACTCATAAGTAGGCAAAACATTTTGAGCATAAATATCATTTAATAAGAATATTATAAAAAGAGATGTGATGGTTAAAAAAGTAGCATTAGAAGATAACTTGACAAATCCTTTTATGATGAGCCTTCCAACTAAAGCTTTTGATAGATTTGTGTAAAAAAAGAGAGTCATACATATGTCATCATGACTTTGAGTCTAAGTGGAAAATTGATGGAACTGAGTTATAATCCTGGATTGTTTTTCTTTTTCTTGATTTATATTTTTTAATGTTTTAATAAAAGATTTTACAAATAGTTGAATTTGTGGTAATACATATATCCTTTATTCTATACTATAGATGATTTGGTGTGTAGAGTTTGTATTATATATAAAAATTAAATCATCAGTTCTTGTGGAATATAAGTATATTATTCACAATCTAGATAGAACTAGATAATTTATTAGTAAGATTGTAACACTAGGTTTCAATAGGTATTTTAGAAGGATTGATGATGCCCCCATAAGGAAACTTATAAGTTTTAATATTGCCAAACCTATTAGTGCATTTTGATCCAGAATTTCAAATAAGTTAAGTAGAAAGTCTCTAGAAAATAATTAGAGATCAATCGAATTAGATTATCAGTGATTTAATTTAATCAATGAGTATATATAATCTTAATATGAGAAGTTTAATAAGTGTTAAGTAATAAAGGGCACAATTATTTTAAATAGTGAAAATAATATATAAAAACCTACAGTGAAATGAATTATAATTAATAAAAAATATGATGTGAAATAATTTATGTTGGGGGCATGAGATCTTATTTAGGCCAATGTCCTTTTCCATAGCCTTATCCAAAGCAATAATAAATATTTTAAAGCTCTTCTTGACTAGCATAGAGATCATCAATCTCTTTTTTGTTACTGTAAGAAAAATCAACTCTAGTAGTACGACTTTGAAAAAGTCTTAGTGGTGGATTACTTCCATCGCTTACCCTTAACTTTGAAACTCAATTTGGCTTTATGTCTCACCAATATTTACTTCTAAATCAATGTTTCTTCTTCCATTTTGCTTATATCTTAGATATTTAGGGTCTAATGAAAAAATGCCTCTTATTTTGCATCATTTGAGTAGTCTTACTTGGATTATTTAGACGTCACAATTTCATATTAGGCTTCTCCTTCATTGTCACTTCCACTATTTTCTACAATCTAGAGTTCATCTAATCCATCTTTTTCTCCATCTTCTTTAGGCCAACACCCTTCTACAAAATTTATTCATATGAAGTCCATCTTTTGTCTCATCATGGTGGTAAGAGGCTATCTAATTGGTAGCAATCTTCCTACTCATAGTTTAAAATATGATGGCTTTTATAGAGGTTGAGATTTACTTGTTCTTCACCCATATAAAGTGTGAACTTCCTCTTCTTGATATTAATTAATGTCTATCTAGTAACTAAAAATGATTGTTCCAAAATTAATATAGCATATTGATCTTCCTTAATATCTACCATTATAAAATCCACCAAAAAAATAAATTAGCCATCTTTTACCAATATATCATCATTAATACCATTCAGAAACATGATTGAAAAATCAAACATCTAATATGAGAGAGAAGTTGGTGTAATCTTTCCTACGTTTAACCTCCATACCATGAACAATAATGTAAAACCGATATTTGATCCTAAATCACACGGCACCTTTTGGAAAGTGTGCTTCCCAATAATGTATGAAATCATAAAATTTTCAAAATCTTTTAGCTTTTTTGAGAGTTTACAATAGATGACAGCACTATACTTTTTAGACAAATTCAACATTCTATAGGTCTCAAACTTTTTCTTGTTACTCATTATATCCTTGATGAATTTCACATAATTCAACATTTGAGATAAAATTTTGACAAATGAAATATTGACTTCAAAATTTCAAAATTTTTTGATAAATCTATCAAATTACTAATTCATCTTCTCCTTTCTAAAACACTATGGAAAATAAGATTAGGAGGATGACATTTACTATTTTCATAGTCTTTATCTTGTACATCCTTCTGATCATCACTTTGGGTAATCTACATAAATTGGGCAATGGGTAATGTGAATGCCAAAACTTTGGAAAATATCACATTATCTTGTGCCATGGTGATATGTTATGTTGCTAATTTTTTTAAAGTCATGACTACTTCCATCACAACTTCTTCTATTTCAACTCTTCTTTTGACTTCTATTTCTATTTGTTTCCATTCTAGTTCTTTATTGCTTTTGAGTATAATAGATCATCACTTCTTTGGATTTGCCTCAGTATTGCTCATAAATCATTTCACACACTTCTCATTCATTAATAGTGTTAGTTATCTAAGTTGATTCTCAATGCTCTTTATTACTATATTCATATGTTCTAGCCTCATTGCAATATATTTCATTTAGTTCTTTTTAATATTATTTCTTTTCTATCTCCATGAGTAAGACAAGTATCTTATCTTCAAGTGAAAATTTTTCTACTCCCTATGTGTGATTAAAATTTGAGCTTGAGGCTCCTTGAAATTAATATATTATCGAGCTATTCCTAAACTTCTTTTGCAAATGACTTATGTTCTACTATGTATTTATATTACTCCCATATGATAGACTTTAATAACTTTTCTTGTTCAGATGGTAGCATATATGGGCACTAAATTTAGGTTAGTATACATACCATTTGTTACACAAAATATTTGTTTCCTCTACTTGATATATGAGGCTGAAATTTACTATTTCATCTTCTAAAATAAAAAATTTTTTAACGATTGTTCATTTATTATTTTGGCCTCGAAATTTATTATAAACACATCCATTTTGACTTCCATGTTGGTCATTCTATCTAACTCTAATACTCTAGCTTACTTCCTTTTACATACTTGATCATTTAGAGTTTGATACTTATTCTTTCCTACTTCTTCAAATAGATACTAAGTTTTTTTTTGTGTAACTTGTACATATAGTAGTAGCTGAGACTATGTTAATTGTTCACCTTGTCATGTAGTTTATGCCATTATAGAAAGTATGAGCTTGGAACCATAATTCAAATTTTTTTTGTCGACATCTCCTCAAAAGCCCTTTGAATTACTTCTATGAGTCATATAATATCTTTTGCTCCTTATGTAAAAATTGTCTTATCTCCCCCCATAGTTGAGAGGTGATTTGTGACTAGACGAACTTGATTAGAAATACTTGCATAAGTTCATCCCAACTTTCAATTAAACTTATAGACAAGTACTAGAACTAGCACTAAGCTTTGTCTCTCAAAAAAAATGAAAAAAATCATAATCAAATTATACCCAGGATAAATCTGTTCATCTTCACCATGTCGGACAACTCCAATAAAGTTGCGACATAGCTATGTAGATCTTTTAAAATTCTTTTACTACTAATACTATTGCACCATAACTATCAAACTTGGCTTCAAATAAAAATAATTTATTTGTACTTGTTGCATGAGAATCCTAGAGTAGCTATCTATTATAATCAGCCACCAATAATCACCTAAGATATGGTGAAGATTAAGTCGTTGGATAACTTATCCTTCACCACCTATATTGTCTATGATGCTGCCAATTCCTTTTGTATGCTCCCTCTTATATCTCTATCTTAGTAGCACTCTCATTATTCTTTCAATTCCTAGGTCTAGATGTATTAACCCAATCTTAGTGCTTCTACTCATATAGATGTAGTGTCTACAAAAAAATAAAAATAAAAATAAAACACATATGCAAATCAAAGACAAAACAATAAATATATCAAAACAACTAAAAAAAATTATCATTTTGTAATAATAGTTATATTAACTCAAGTTGACTAATCAACTATATTCAATCGATCCTTAATAATAGTGCTAAAAACTTATTGTAATTTTATGAGGATGCTAAAACTAGTTAATTAACATGATCACAAAACCGCATTGAGTGATTTTCTCCCATTTAACATAATTCAACAAGTATATGAGTCATATAAAAAATAAAATAGTCATAAGTATAAATATCGATCCCATAGGGCTTTTGTCGGTAGTTCAATCAAATAATAGTAAACTAATTATTGCTTGAGTTGAGTAGATAGACTTAGGTTTTCTAAAGAATATATAGACTCTAGGGTTGGCTTATTTTATTGTATATGATGATATTTCTTTAGTATTTGGTTAATATTGTGTTAGAATATTGTAAGAAGGATAGATTAATATGAAAATATCTCACTATCCTTTTGGCATACAACATGGATGTCATCCTTAGACTATCTCTACCAAGGATGATCACCTCAAAGTTGCCCCCTTAGTATTTCTCCACCAAAGTCATATATTGTTCCATTCATAGGTCATAAATTTACTTCTTTGAGATAATACATCAACTATCCTTGATGTTTTCTTCAAATATATATTTCTATTCTTTGACCACTAATGTCTTAAAGATAAAATATGATATAGTAATAAATATAATTTTACTTTTGGCTTCTTAAATGGTATACTCATGATAATTAACATACTACTTCCCATGAATCACACATATGAAAATCATATAAGAGGAATTACCTTTCTATGGCTATCATCACCATGCAAAGAACCTTCTCTTACATGTGCTTCATGACTTACTTATCACCATCCTCCATAACTTATACATGATTCTCATAGTTTCATGAAACTCCTAGGTTAGATATTCTACTTAACCAGCACATCACTTGAGGATAGTTCTTCTAGGATATACACAATGGATTGGTCAAGTGTACATTATTGCTTTCAGCTTTATAAGCATCATACTTGAAATATTTAAACTTACCTCAATCTTGGGTTTTCACATATAAGTTTATGTCATGTATTAAGATTAGAAGGGTTGTCACCTCATTCTCAATGTATCACATGAGTGTTTCCGATGACATACCTATAATGTTATGCTATGTTCAACACACATAAATCTATGATATAATAAAAACCCTAAATTTCTATTCTAATTAATATTTATATCCATCAACATCAGTACTAAAATATCAACACAAACATAAACTTTATAAAATCATATATTCATCACAAAATAAGCATGTTACTCCAATACCATATCTTAATTTAGCCTAATATTGAAAAATAATAGGCAAAAGGTAGTTTGAAAGGTATCTCATAGAATTGAATGTTCTTAATGATAGCCTAGGTGAGGATCTAAGTGTTGAAACCTAAACTCAATCAAAATTTTCTAACATTCATCTTGGATTTACATAGAGCTGGCAAGTCGGGCGGGCGGATCGGGCTGGGCCGGGCTCACACCGGGCCAAGGGAATAATCGGGCAGACCGGGCCGGGCCTGATTTAAACCGGGCTGCTATTTCGTTGACCCAGCCCGGCCCTATATCGGGCTAGCGGGCCAGGGGGCCAGCCCAACCCTATATGAAAAAAAATTATGAAATTATTTTATTCAATAAATTACTTTCTTTCTCTATTATTTGTTTCATTTCAGGTGTACAAGGATTTCTCTCTTGCAAATAATGCCTTATATATTTTTTGCTCCATATGTCCATATGATATGTTTGCCCCACTATTATGTATTTCTCTATTTTTTTTGCTCCATATGTCCATATGATGCAGTCTGTCCACTGTCCACCATGATTTTCTGCTGCACCAAACTCAAAGACTCTGAATTCATTATAGCATTCCCAACAAGGATGACCGGAGATGGAGACGAGGCATTTACCTACCCATTTGAAACCAAATTAATAAATATTTACCTACCCATTCTCTATTCTATCTTCTCTCTTCAGTCAAGAAGTTTGAAATAAATATTCAACAAGATTTTCAAAAATAAACAATTTCCAACTTTTTACAACATACTCCTATCAGATTTTCAAGAAGTTTATCACTTTATCCCTTAAATGATGGAACCGTGGATGGAATCCCACAATCCCACTTTCTTTATCACTATTTTAATAACAAATGGTGCTTGGATAAGTAAAATAAAAAATTAGTTTTTTATTTAATTTTTCAAACCGGGCCAGCCCGAAACTAATCGGGCTATCCCGATCCGATCCGATTAAGCCCACGGGTCAATCGGGCCGGGCCAAATTTGGCCCGGTTTTTTCGGGCCAATAATATTAGGGACCAGCCCGACCCTAATTTCGGGTTGGTCGGGCTAGCCCAACGGGCCGGGCTCAAATTGTCAGCTCTAGATTTACCCCTAATTAGGAGTTGGAATTATGCGACCTAGGATTTGTTGTTGCTTTTGGCTTGCAATCCAATTCCACTCTTCTTCTTATTGTAAAATCTTTTATGTGTTCTTATATACTTTGGGGATCCATGTGATACTTTAAGCTAGACGTTATGAGGTTTGCTTGAGGTCCTAACTTTTAGGAGTCATTTGGTCTTCTCTAAAGTACCAAAGACATGATAGTAATAAATATTGTGACTCAAGTAACTCTCCACAAAAGTATTATATCATGACATTATAAATACCATGAGTGAGGCAAATCAACTCTACAACTCAAAGTTATGAATTCTGAATGACTATCACTTAATCTTTTCTCTTTTGAGCAAAATGTTATGGCACTCAAAATGACCATGATTGATTTTTTCAATTTGGAGAAAAATATCATAGTATTCAGAATTGGTCATGATTGATGTATTACTCTCTAAAACACAAAGTCATGACACTAGGAATAACCATGAGTGATCTTTTCTCTATAGCACAATGTTGCACCATTGAGAAAGGTCATCACTAAGGCATTTACTCTTTATAACACAAAGTTGTGATATTAGGAATGCCTTGAATATAGTATATGCTCTTTATTGTATAAGTTATGACACTAAAAATTACAACTAATAATTGACCTAGCTAGTGAGGTATGATTACTATGATTTAAAAATAATATCACAACCATTTTGTGTTTTAAAGATATTGTGGCCATGACTCTAATAAAATTTCATGGCCACAAAGTCTATGTTGTAGAGTGAAAAAATAATGATAACTTGGTGGTAGAGTCATGACGTAAAAAGATTATTATAACTAGGTTTGTAAAGTTATGGAAAAGAAAGGATGATGCGACTTTTTAGTAAGATCTAGAAGGTATACCTAATTAGTAATTAATGAACTTAAGAAATATAGTAGAATAATCTCCATGATGTCGTATATCTAGACTATCCGTGTTGCCACTTAATTCGCATGCTCACTGTTCACTATGTTGATTCTATGTAAAAACTAAAATAAAATTTAGGATTTCCTGAGATCCTCCAACCTAATGATGGCCCCACCATATATGAGTGTCTGATGAAGATCTTAAGAAAATATGATATTCAAAATAAAATTTTTAATATTACATTTGATAATGCTTCAAATTATGTTGTTTTTATTAAAATATTTGTTAGAATTATTAGAAATGGCCCTTAGCTGACACTTTTTCCATTATATAATTGTACACATAATTAACCTAATAGTACAAGTGGGAATGAAAATTATTTTTTCACATTAGAAAACATATTAAATTTATTAAAATATCATATGACACCTAGAAGACAACAAGAGTTTCACACTCTACATTTGTTAGTAGGCTTAAAAAAGAAAAAATCTAAATGGATATCAAACATAGTTGGAATTATGCCAACATAGTATTAGAGTCATCAACATATGATATTTGACTATGTCAATAGCAAAAGTTTGAAACTTATTATTAATTATTAGGCTGAGAGATTTGTATTGTATTTTTGAAATTTCTAAAGATTTTTTATGATATGATAAACATGTAGTTACTTTTTTAGACTCCCATCACTTGCATTATACTTGGGTACATATGTGAAATTTATAGTGTGTTTAGTAAGTATAGATGATACTTTGATTTTAGTATCATGGTAATTGAGATGGAAACTAAGTATTTAAAATATGTTATATGGATCCTAAGGTTAAGGTTAAAGTGATAGAAAATATGTTATACATATTCACCTACATGAACCAAGAAAAAGAACCAAATGATTGGATTCATGAGAAATTTAATAATATATTTACATATTATAACACTATGTATGATAATTATAATGAGACTTTGAGTATGAACAAAGATACCATATTCTAAGATGAATTTTTTATTCAATTAGCCATGACTAAATAATGAGATGATCCATTGAATAGAAGTGAGCTGTCTTGGTACTTAGATATCAATTACTACTTAATCCTATCATATGATAATATTAAAAATTTAGATATATTAAATTAGTAGAAATCATATGAATCCACCAATCACTTGCTATCGAAGATGAGGTGATCTATCGACCCCTCCAATATCTAATATATCAATGAAGTTATTTTTTTCTATGGTTTTGAATGTTATTTCATATAGGAGGTCTAAACTATGACCATATATTATGGAAACACTTTCATAAATAAAGGATTAGTAAGATTTAAGGATGAATATTCAGAATAAAGTAAAAGAGCTAGTGGTAGATATTCACTCATATGACATCGAGGATATTTAGGCCATCACTAGTTCTAGCTTCAAAATCATACGTGATAATCTAAACTATATTATATACATAAATTGATCTTGGATATTAGTCATTAGAGGACTAGTGTCTCACATGCGATACATGTTGTTACTGATGTTATTGGCTTGTTGTCGAATTCAAATAAATTTTAAGTCATTATTATTTCTCATACAACTAAAGTAAAACATATATATTTTTGAATGAGTTTGTATTTTATTCATTTTAAATAATAGTGTAATGTAGTTTAATTTTTATATTATGATTTTTAATAATTAAAAATTTACTTTAAAGTTTAAATTTTAAAAAAAGTTGGTGCCATAATGACATCAACACCGATACCACTATGCACTACACTCCATAGTGTTAGTGCAACAACATTGCCCTATCCACTATCATTGGGCAATTACTAGTGAGACATTGGCCGTTGGGTGAGTACTACATTTCATAGGCATAGTCACTAGCCAATCTAGACTATGGACTATGGCTAATGGCAGTGCCGTGACACTAACCTGCCATACCCAATGTAACTTGACATGACTCAACATTCTCAATTGAGAAAGACAGGCTATTAGGTCATGCTGTGCCAACTTTCCATGTTCATATACTGGCACAACATGGCATCGGCACCCTTTGCATGCCATGTCTGGCATGACAATGTGGCCATACAAGACTACCAAAATTCGGGATGTGCCACCCTAGTATGATCTGTTTGACACCTCTAGCCATAAAGGATGAACTAGGCCCATGGGGGGGGGGGGGGGGGGGGGGGGGGAATGAAACCTGAAATCTTGTGAAGTTTCCCATATATCAAAATAAAATATGATGCAAGTGGGTTTGCAAGAAAAAACTAAAGGCTAATGAAAAGATTTAGAAATACAAGGTATGACTTATTTCCAAGGGGTATTCTCAAAAAGAAGGTATTAACTACGATGAGATCTTTTTATTAATATTGAAGATGACCTCAATCTAAGTGGTGTTAGCTGCTACAACAAGATATTAACTAGAAGTTTATATATTTTCATGGTGACCTAGAGAAAGAAATTTTGATGGAGCTACCAATTCAGCTAAAGGTGCAAGGCAAGAAAAGTTTGGTATACAAGTTCAAGAAGTCTTGGTATGGTCTGAAATAGTCTTCTCGGATATTGTATTAAAAGTTTAATTCAATTTTCCTGTAGTTGGGATTCAATTGATGTGAGGCTAACAACTATATTTACACTACAATTTTTAAAAGAAATTTTATAATTCTAACTCTATATGTGGATACCATGCTATTGGTGGGAAAGAAACATGGACATAATTCAATGAAAAGGTTGCTTGCCAAGAAGTTTGATATGATTAATATTAGGGTAGAAAAGCTTATACTTAGCATAAAGATCCAAAGAAATTGGGAGAAGAAGATAGTATATTTCAGACATTATAGGTATGTGAAAGATATATTTTAGAAATACAATATATATGATTTCAAGCTAGTGAGGACTCCTATAAAAACTAGTATGAAGCTAATAACTGAGTAATTCCCTAGTAATTACTTGTAGAAAGAAGAGATGACCCTATTTCTATATGCTAGTACAATTGGGAGCCTAATGTTTGCAATAATATGGACTAGACTTGATATTTCACATATTGTGAGAGTATTAAGCAGATTTTTGTCCAATTCAGGATAGAAGCATTGGAATGAAATCAAAAAAGTACCAAGGTATTTCCACGACTTTGTTATACTACCCAATTTAAATAGTTATACAATGTTCCAAAAGCTCGTTGGTGAGGATATCTTATCAACAAATATCCATATGTATAAAAGTCATCAAGTGGTAAAGAGGACTTTCATCCATATATCAATCCTACATGGATTATACTAGAACTTCATTTAACTAATAGTGAGATAATACAATTTTAATAAAAAAAATATTTTGAGATTTTGGTATGACTCTTAGATCTCAGGGTTTACTATTGTAACTTTATTGCCCAAACTATTTTTTTGGTTAGATAGTATTCCAAAAGCTTATTAATAAGCATATCTCATCAACAAAGATCCATAAATATAAAGATCATAATGATTTTTTTGGCATCATTATTAGAGATTACTTTGTTTGATCTATCAATATGAATTGAAATAATTATTCTTGAGAAAGGATAAATTTTTTAGTAATTTTGATAACATTATTTTTATATTTTATCCTAAATCCAATATCATTTTTTTATCTATTTTGGAATGTGGATTGATATGATTTATATTTTACTTGTCTCTTTTCTTTTCTTTATTTAGCCACACTTTATGAGTAGAAACTCTCAGACTGGAATACCACCTTTGAACCTAGAAATTGAGAGAACTAGGAGAGCTATTTTAAAATAGAGAGCTGATAAAGAGTCTATGGATGGAATTGGTAACAACATAGAGCCCCAAGGTGGTGATGGAACCACACATTGAGAGATTAATGGAAACTAGTGTTGATGAATAGTTATTTAGGTATTCGAAAGTAACCGGTAGAAGCAAAAGTTTTTGAGCTGAGGTTGAATCTGATAGCAATGCTTTAGCAACACTGGTATAGAAGAAAGATATTGGAAAATCCTAATGGATATGTCATGATGTTTTTGGAGCTATGCAATACAATAAAGGTGATTGGAGTTAGTCTCGATGCAATAAGGTTATATCTATTCTTAATTTCATTAAGATTAAGGCACAAAATTGATTCTAATGCTTATGTCACAGTTCCATTGAGAGTTGGGATGAACTGGTGATGACATTTCTCACTAAGTTTTTCTCACCTCAAATCACTTTTTAATTATAGAGTGAGATAAGCTAGTTCTGATAGGATGGATAGAAGAATTTATAAGATGTTTGAGGAGTTGTTAAGGAAGTACATTTAACATTAGTTTGAGTTATAGTTCCAAGCCAAAACATTCTACAAAGAGATAAATTATATGATGATGTATATGGTTGATGTGGTCGTGAGCATCTCTATTCTGAATAATTAGTAAGGAGCAGCACATTATTTGTTCAAGTTGCTAGCAAAGAACAACTAATAAATTCTAACCGATCATTCCTTTGAGAGAAGACAAGCTATAGTATTGGAGTTGGACAAATTCACCACAATTGAAGCAATTATAGAAGTTTTCCTAAGGAATCATAAAATCCAAGAGGAGGAAAAAACATGTTGGTAAAAAGTTGCTATTCTGCAACTACAAAAAATGATGAATTTAAATCTCATTTATCAAATAGAGGTAGCCAATGGATTGAAAAGTAAAGAGTTCATATTTTGACCAAATAATATTATCTCGGCACACTATTACCCAAACATGATAGATAACACAAATCATTTGTATGAAGATAGTGTGAGTAGGCTGCAAAATATTGAGAAAGCTCTGAAAAAATACTAGGAATTCAGGAAGCTATAATAATCAAGGAAAATCGAATTTGAATTATAAACATTTAATAAGAGAAGAGAATTCAAATCCAAAAGAAATCATGAATGATATATTAACAAGACTACAAAAGAGAAATGATTATCAATACACTTAGATAGAGAAACTTGAAGTGAGATTGGGTCACATGAGTTTGAAAATGAGAAAAATAGTGAATCAAATTGGACAATAAATATTATTTATGAAGAAAAAAGAAGTTAATGAACTACCAAGTAATACTGAGGTAAACCAAAAGAAGTGCTTATCTATATTACTTTGAAGTAGAAAAGAGATAGAGGGGCAACACATTAAGTAAAAAGTTTCTAATAATTCTAGAGTTGATAGTGTAGTAACTTTCCCAAAAAATATGGCTCACACTAAGAATTTCTTAAAAGTCATGACTCTTAGTAAATATTTTTTAATAGATGAAGGTTATAATGCCATGACACCTTACAAAGTCATGATTCTAATATAAATAAAAACCCAACTTTTATCTCCAGCTATGAGTGAAGGAATCAAAGAAACATAGGAGAAAATATATGTTAACCAGAGCTATGGAGAGAGAAAAGAATTAGAATGAAACTAAAGATATAATGTAATTATTTAATGAATACTTTCAAGAAAATTGAATGATCCTAAAAGTTGTGCTACAATTTGAAACTAAAATTGAATGATCCTAAAAATTGAATGATCACACATTTTGGAAGATATTATGTGACTTGGTATCAAGTATCAATTTGATACTTTTGTCAATTGCATGAAGGTTGAATCACAAAAAAATCACTCCAACCTCTCTTTCACTCAAAATGATTGATTAAATAATCAAGCACTCAAATAGTTTTATTGAAGATATTTTGATAAAAAGTGGCATCCTTATTTTTCTAGTAGACTTTGTTGTCCTAAATATGTACGAAGATTACTATGTACCATTAATTTTAGTATGATCATTTTTGACCACTTGACAAACCCTTATTGATGTCAAGAAAGAAGAGTTTACTCTCTCACTTGGTGATAAGCTTGTAAAGTTTAATCTTTATATAGGCTTGTGGGGTCTAGATTATGATGAGACAAGGTGTTGGAGAATAAATAATCTCCTCTATTTGGAAAACTAGCAAAAAAGTTGAATTTTAATAGAAATATTTTGTAGAGGACTACTAGCTGGATGAAGATGAAATAGATGACTTGGAAGAACAACTTTGGAGCTATGAAAATAATGAAGACGAAGAAGAAGACGAGGAAGAATTATGTTGGAGTTAAGAAAGTGAGGAAAATGAAGAATATGATTGTTATGAGGTCATGACATTCTTTGATGCTAAGAAATTGGAGGAATCTAACATCGACAACTTCAAGGGAAGTTAGAAAAAATAAATGAGGAAGACAAGGATGAGATGAAATTTTTGAAAGATCAAATCAATGATAAGTTCATGGTCGAGCACATTGCTATTACTTTTGTATTATAGAATTGAATTTCCACTAGAAGATCAAAGACAAAGCCATGACCATGCACAACAATACAACTTTAGTTTTATATAACAATATCAGCCATGAGAAGTAAAGAGATAGGGCTAGGCCATGCACAATGCCTTGACTTTGGATTTACAAAAGGAACAAAGAGAGGCTGAAAAAGAAAACCATGATTATGCTTAGTACCATTACTTTGGAGACTAGAACAAAAGAAAGCTGCGACATTAGTCATAGCTATGGCATCCAAGGAAAGAAAGGCCAAAGATGCAATCTAGCTAATTTAAGATAAATGGAAGATATAAAAAAGAAAGAAGTAGAACCATGAACTAAAAAGATAGCTTGAACAACAAAGATTATTGACAGAGGTGAGGAGGAATTGATGGTCTAGTTATGGATATTAAATGTAACATTTCTTGGGAGGTAAACCAAGGATTTTTGTTTCATATGTATTACATTATAAATACCACATATCCATTACATGCATAATTTTATACATCCAATTTACCATAAGTATAGTCATAAAACTTAAACCCTACCATGAATATCAACATGTCCATAAGAAGTTCTTCCACTATTTTGAGACACTACAACACTCAAACCTATATGTTAAAATGCAAAATTGGAGTATCCTTATAATTACAAGTATGACACTCATGAAGATGAAAATATGAATGATTTTAAATGTCACTCTATTGTACATGTCATAAGAATTAGTTCTCAATTGATATGAATGTTTAATAAAATATTTTTAAAGAGTTTCAACTTTAGAGTGAGAGTCAGATCATCACTATAAAGGATGATGACAGGTAATTCATAGGACATGCGTGAGTATAAGGTGAATCATATGATGTGATATCCCTTTGAGTTACTTTTCCTCATATGGTTTCTACTAGTGAGCTTTGAGGGAAGCACATATTAATTATAAGAGTATGATACTTATAAAGCCAAAAGTATAAATACTTATAAACTATATCAGTTATTGGTCATTATAACACTAATAGTGGAGAATAAAAATATAATAACAAAGTAACTATCAAGTGAAATTGATGAGTTTCCCAAAAAATATGACCTTTCGAATGAACCTCATCCAAAGATGATTTGTTTTCTTAATGATAATGTATTATATGGACAACTATGAGGGAATCATCATTAGATGAGCTAAATAGTGATAATACCTTATATGCCATTATGGAAAAGGATTATTATATAACAATCCAACCTTCATTCTATGTCTTTACTCAACATAAATCAAAACTATTTGAATTTGTATTATTTGAATCAAAATATTAGGATTTTAGAGTCATAATTACAGTTTTAAGTATCTTCCATATAAGAATTGACTTGTCTCATTATTGGTTGACTAATCTACTAATATAATCCTTATAAGATCAATATTTGATTTAGATGAAAGGTTTCTTTACTACTTGTATGACTTATATATTTATAAATCTTTAATGATGAGATAATCTCAATATGACCTTTTGGGATGTAAGTATGATCAAAAAAATTGGGCAGCATAACAAAGTCACAATAAGTTTTTGAGTATGAATCATGGCTTTTTATATTATTTAATAGTTTTTTTTGAACAACTAATTCCCACTTAATTGATTATCTTATTACGTCTAGCTAATATAGAATCTATATAGATGAATAGGTTGATGTGATGTATCAACTAACATTCCTTCTAACATTTTTGGGTATTAATAAGGGAATTGAAAGAGATAAAAAAGGAAAAAGAAGCATATTATCAAGCGTGAAGGACCTATAAAAATTTGAGATGAAGAATCATCCTTCTTTAGTGCTGATATATTAGACAAGAAAAGAAAATGAAGAAGATAAGAAGATGAGCAAGCCCACCTTGAGCATTCTCTAGCTACACATATAGGTATGTTTGTCAATATTTTTTGTATTTTGAAAAATGTGCAGTGTGCTACTAACAAAAGAAATAGCTGAAAAATCAATTCCAATCATTACATATAGCAATAACATAAGATGTTGAAAAATGAGGACATGTTATATATAAGAAAGTTGATAAAGAAAAATGATCCTTAATCATACATAATGACTTTTTGATATAAAATATTATAGAGAATATTACTCGAGCATGACAACTTCCCAAGGTTGACACTCTTGCTCTCAAGAGAAGGTAAAACCATAACTTTTATGTACAAGAAAATTTCATAGGGTTATGGCCATTATTAGTGTCATGACCATGTTATATATACGAAAGGTTAAGGCAAAGACTTGTCCATTTACATTACAATAGCCATGTTATATATAAGAAAGATGATTTTCAGCACTATGACCATTCCTTAGCACCACAATCATTTCACATAGAAAAATGATTTTTGTAGCTTTTATATAGTCACAATCTAATGCTAAAGAGACCAATGCAAAAGTCATGGTATCTTCTAAAAGTCTTGACATTTTACATATAAAAATGTAGAATTTTCAAAGTAAAAAAGTGGAAAGAAAAGAAATAATAAAAAATCTTCCTCTTCGTCATATACCAAGCACACGTAAAGTGAAACAAAGAATTCTAGGAGTAGATTTTTGCACTCCATAGGAGATCCATGATAAATCAAGAGACACAAAATAGGCTAAACCCTAGAGTTGGGGGTCAACACTCAAACACCCCTCAATAGGGTATATTTATGTAAATCAACCAAACATTGGGAGGCACAACAAACAACTTGTGAGAAAGGTACTCTTTTTTTTTATAAAGTTTGTTTTATTAATTATATAACCCTCTCTTTTGGCGAATGAATACCATTGTTTAAAAGCTAATTTCTACCCATTTCCCATTTACATCCATTCATAAACTTTAACATACAATATTTAAAGTAAAATTAAAACTATCAAGTGCCATGAAAATGCACTTTTCTTTCTCTTTATGAAGTTTCTTAGTGCTGAAATTTCTATTTCATTTAACTTCTGCCATTGAATCTTTATGCTTTGTGTTTCCGGTTTGTTAGCTGCCATTCCTGTTCATTTAGCTCTGCTAATCTTCCAGTCCATTTGATTCTCTGAGCTTTTTGTGCTTGCATATGCTTGTTTTGTTCAGATTTCTTCCCAATAGTTTTGTGACCCCTGCAGCCTTTTTTAGGATATTTTCCAAACTTATTTACAGACACTTGTAACTCTTATTAATCTTGCCGACACTTCTATATAACAGATACTCCAAATACTCATAACAGATATCCGCTTTTTCCAAGCTCATATCTGTTAGTTTTACAAAGCTGAAGTCTGTCAACTTTTTCAAGCTGATATCTATCTACATATACTTGTAAGCAGACCAAAACCAGCTGGAAAACAGCTTTTTCTAACCAGCTTTTTCCAGCACATAATGCCTACATTTACATGTAAGTAGAATGGAAAACACTAGCTGAAAAACATCAGTTTTCTAGAACAACAGTTTTGGAGAGTTATATTATAGAAGTATGTTTTCTAGTACATATACATATACCAGACATCAGTTTTCCAGAACAGCAGCTGGAAAACCGACCAACTTACATGTCACACCTTTACAGACCCTTATATGTGTCTGTAAGAGTGTCTACCTTACACCCTTACAAACCCTTACAGACCCTTATACCAAATTACACCCTTACAGTAGCTGGATAACAACAGCAACCTAACCAACAGACTTAACTTCATCCTCTCTTCAAGGTAACTTTTCCCTTTTTTAGCCAAATTTCTTCATGTATTTCCTTGCGAAATTATTAAACAAAAATACTACAATTCTATGCAATTAGTATTAGAGTGTCTACCTTTACTTCCTTCACTGCTCCTTAAGCCTTCAACCTATGTCTGAAAACAAAACCAAAAAACACAACCAAGCAAAACAAATATCCAAGATCCCAAGCTTAGCAGTTTTTTTTTGGGTCTATCTTTTATTGCATTCCCCATAGGACCGGGGTGGCTCTTCATTTGTTTCATGACCTCCCCCTGTAATAAAGTTTATATCTGCAAAATAGTCAAGTAAGCTTTTTTTTTTATAAATATCAAATTTTAAAAATAAGTTCTTCTCTTCCCCTCTTTATCCTTTAGACCTAAGTTTTAATTTTTGTTTTTTTGAATTCTAATATATGGAAAACCTATTTTATCTAAACTTATTAAACCTTTATATTTGTCAGGGATATCTTTCCCTTCAAATTCTTGAAAACCTCTCTTTGTACCCTCTTCTACTAATTTATCTGCCAAAGCATTCACTTCTCTGAATATATGTATAATTTCCCCTTTAAGTTCTATTAGTAGTGTTTTGATTTTATCAATATATTCTTCTAGTTTCCATAGTTCTATTTTTCCTATTACCAAATCCACTAATAAACTTGAATCAACCTGCACTTGAATATTCTGAAAATTATTTTCTTCACATATTTGTAAACTTTTATGCAAAGCCATAACCTCTGCCCAGTTTCTTCTTCCATTGTATTTAGTAATTTCATCATATACCTCATGGATTGATTACTGGAATTTGAAAAAATTATAATATCGTATGCATACGCCAAGCAGCACACCGTCGGTGTGTTTCTTGGTTATTTATATCTAACAATTTTCCCCTCACTCATTTCCTTTTTTAAATTTACAATAAAGAGTTCTAGATAGATATTGAAAAGGGAGGGAGAAAGAGGGTCGCCTTGTCTAAGTCCTCTTGAGGTTTTAAATTCTTTACCTGCTTGCCCATTTATAAGTATTTTAACCCATCCACCTGATATACATCTATGTATTAAATCTATCCAAAATTCTGAGAAACTCATTTTTCTCATTAAATAACATAATATTTCACATTCTACCCTATCAAATGCTTTAGAAAGATCTAGTTTCAATATTTGTGAGAAAGGTACTCAAAGCTCTAGGATTTATCCTATATCTTATATCTATTAGTTGCTCATGAATCCTATAGAGAGTGCAAAAAACCACCCCTATGTTTGTTTGCTATGTTTTTCTTTTGCTTGGTTCATGGAGAAAAAGAAAAATTTGCTATAATTTTTTCCTTCCTCTTTTATACCATGTTATTTTTATATTTCTTTAAGTAGAAATTCATGACTTGGCCGCCATGACTTCAGCTTCCATCTCTTTAGCTTGAGTTTGTGTCTATACAAAGTTGTTATGACTAAAAATGATCATACCTTTGGTATTCATCTCTCTTATACAAAATATAACTATAGTGCTAAGAATGACTGTCACTAGGAATGGTCTTTAATTTGCATAATGTATCTATGGTGCTGAGAATGAACGTAGTACTAGGAATGATCTATCTAGTATATAATGTGGCCACGACACTTAGAATGGTCATGATGCTAGGAATAGTCTTTCTTGTGTATCAAATTTTCACGATGCTAGGTATAGCCGCAGCTTGGTCATAATTTTTCTTCTATGTGAAATGATCACATCACTTAAGAATGATAGCGGCATCGAGAATGGACTTTCTTATATATAATAAGGTTGTAACACTAAAAATGACCTTGTTCCTTTACCTTTCTTGTATACAACATGGCAATGACACTAGGAATGACCTTGCCCTTGAGAAATTAGCTCATACATAAAATTTGCAGCATTACCTTATGTTGAGGGCAAGATTCATGGCCTTGAGAAGTAATCATATTTGAGTAATATCCTCTATATTATTATATGTCTAAAATTTGTAGTGCTACATAATTGACATATCTTTAGCTTGAGTAGCTTTTAATTTGTTACTTTATGTAACTCAAAAGTCATGATTTTGAGAAAAGATTGACTCTAACTTGAGAATTAGATGTATCAACTGGTTCAGGCAACTCAAGCAAGACACGAGACACAACATGACTCAACCATGCTAGGCAAAACATGGCTTAGATCATTGTCATGCCTAGAAGTGTAGGGCTGATACACGACATGACTTAGGCCGTGCCAAATCAAATATTTTGGCATGGGAAGAAAGGCATGGTATACCCAGCATGATGACCCATGTGGGCTAGTTTTAGGATGGCTAGCCAAATAAGCATGCCTGGCCTAATCTAGGCTAGCTTGGCATGACATAGGCTAGCCTGGCATGACCCAAGCTAGCCTAGCCTGACCCAAACTATCCAAGACTGACCCCATGTTAGCATGGAATGAACTAGAATAGCTTTGACTAAATTAAAGCTAGCTTTGAATGAACTAGGTCGGTAATAAATGATGGACCTTACTCGACCTTAGTCCATGGGTAGTCCCACACGAGTGATAATCATTTGCTCGGCCCTATCATTAGGCATACTCATATTGTCTTTTTTGCCAATTATGTTGCACAATTTTATACATGGGTCAATACTTATTTTCTTGCTCCCATGTCACATTCATAAGACTTGGAATTCAAGTCCTATAATTCTCACAATAGAATACAAATTGACTTGTAGATCAATATATATTATGTTGTGTGAATTATACGACGTGAGTTCATGTCATAGGGATGCGACATGAAAGGTAGAAAATAAATCCTGACCAATATGTTAAACTATGTGCCTTGATAGGTAAAACAGACAATATGAGTATGGCCGATGAGAGATTGGGAAACTAGTTAATACTTGGTTGAATCCACCTGGTGACTGATGTCGAGTGGTGCCCATCAATTGTTACAAGGTTAGCCTTGTCAGGCCTAACCTTGCTTGGTATGAACTGGTACGACCCAACATGACCCAACCAAAAGGCATGCCATTGGACCATGCCAAGCTGCTCATTTTTAGAACTATGGCAGCATGACATGGCCCCTGATTAATATCTTGTCATACCTAACATGTCATGGTAGCCCAAATGGGCATAACAAAAACTGAGTGTGCTATATTAGCATGGCCGATTTGACAACTCTATTAAGAAATTAAAGTCTTTGTAAAGATAAAATTATAACACTAGGCAGTCCCCATGGCTTTTAGAACTAGTGGGATACTTGATTACTATGACCTAAAATTTATATCATAGTCATTTAATAATTATGAGATAAGTATGACTTTGACTAATGCAATATCACAAATACAAAAAATATATTAGATAGCTGAAAGATTATACTAATGAGGTGGTTGAGTCATAACATACAAAGATTTTCATGACTAATTAAATAGAGTTTTAGCAAAGAATATATTCTGAAACTACTTGATGACACATTAATCATTATGTTTCCAAATACCTCAAAAAATATACCTATTTCAAAGTTATTCATCAAAATTCATAAAACTTTAAAGTTATGAAATTCATCAAAATTCACCAAAAAATACTCAAGAATATTTAGTAATTTGACTATCGAATATTCATCCACTTGATTTATATGATGCATGTTTAAATAATTTAATTTATTTTGGGTTAGGATATATAATGAATGCCAAATTTTCATTAGAATATTCCTTTTCCATATTGGAAAAATGTTAGTTATTACCATTGAGACCAACCCAATGATAATCTTCTTAAAGTTATCCCCTTGGTACTTTACCACCAGGACAACAAAGCATCTTTGCTTGAGAGTTATTCACAAGTTCGTACCTTTTAGGCAACTAGTCTACTACCCTTGATGGTTAATTCATATGTACATTCATATTTTTTGACCTAAGGTATTATAAAGACCAAAAACTAATATAATTTATAAGCAATTTCACTTTCTATTTAATAAATTCCATACTCACATAATTAACATATGATTTCCTCAAATCTCACTAGTAGAAACTATACAAGGTAAAGCAACTCAAAGGACAATCAACACCTTATTAGTCATAACCACTCATGGATGTCCAATGAATTATCTAACACCCTCATTGATAGTGATGTTGTGACTCCCACACAAAAATTAAAACTTTTAGGAGAGCATTCTATAAAATACCCACATCAATCGAGGATTAGTTCTTCTAAGACATGTACAATGGAGTGATATTTAAAATCATTTGTACATTCAGTTTTATGAGCATCATACTCGTAATTATTAACATATCTTAATTTTGGATTTTGATGTATAGGTTTGTCTCAAACATCATGGTTGAAAGGGCTCACTTTTTTATACTATATATATGAGTGAGTATCATGATTTACCTATTACCAACCACCATGAAAATATGCAAAAATTCACTAATAGTTAAATCCCTATTTTTAGTTCTATTTAATCATAATTGTTATAAATTTTTATTCCACAAAATTAATAAAATACATCAATTACCCATAAACATTCATACATGACATAAATCATAATTACATATATTCTATATCTCATTTTTTCTTGACATTGGGGAGAAATTAAAATAAGGTACAAGAGAAGAAGTTTTGTGAATCTTGGGTTCCTAATGACAAGCCACATGAGAATCTAAGATAAAACCATAATTATATGCTATTTTGGTTTATTTCTTAAATCCACCCAAGAAAGGGGCTGTTTGAGGGCTATACCACCCAATTTTATTGTTTAGTTTTTATCTTACATCATTGTTTGCTCGTGGATCCCCTAGAGAGTACAAATATACCTTTTAATATCATTATTGCACTTTGCTTTTTTGTTTTGAGGAGGGAAGACAAATATTTTTTTGGTTTTTACTCTCTCTTCTTTTAGACTTTGTAATTTTGATATATGTCCAAGTAGAAAGAGGCTTCGAGAAGATATAATGACTTTGGCCTTGGTCTCTTAAGCTCGAGGTCATGACTAAGAGAAGTTGGCATGGCTTGGTAATGCTTCCTAATTTTTTTATAATGCAAAGTCATGGTAATGGGAATAAGTATGGTTTGGTTTTGGTCTTTCTTTTATATCAAATGGCTATGACATCGAGAATCACAATAACTTTGGTTGTAGCCCTTTTTTATATCTAATTGTCACGACTCTAGGAATGACTACAACTTTGACTTATCTTTCTCATATTTCAAATGGCCATGACACTAAGAATGACCATGGATTTGGAAATTAGCTTGTACACCCAAGTCATAGAATTCCTTTATCTCAAGGACAAAAGTTATAGTCTTGGAAATTGATCATGCTTGAGTAATGAGCTATATAACATTATGTGTCCAAAAGTAATGGTGTTGGGTAATTATTGTGACTTTGGTCCGAGTAGTTTTGGTTCTATACTATAACTTTCTATAGCTCAAAAATCATGAATCTGGAAAAATGCTATAAATCTGACTTGAGAAAACAAAGTCTTGTTAAAGATAAAGCCAAATTGCTGAGAGTGGTCATGACTTTTAGCACTTAGTGGGGTACTTAGTTATTTCGAGATGGAATTAATATCATAACTACTTAATTGTCACAAGATAAATATGGCTATGAGTCCAAGATAAAATAAAATCAAAAAAGAATATGTTTGTAATTGAAGCCAAAATGGTAGAGTCATGCTATAAAAAAATTATCATAACTAAATAAGTAAAGTTTTGGATAAGAATGAATTCCAAAATTGCTTGATGAATCACACATAACCAAGTCGCCATTACCTCAAAAAACATGCCTTGACTATTCATCAAAATCTAACAAAACTACAAAGTCATGAAATCAATCCAATTATGATCTATTTATCTGCTCACACATCATTTACTATAACCAACAATACACAAGAATGTTCAATATTTTACATACCAAACAAACTCACTCACAAAAATAATTTTTGATTTTTGAACCATAACTTCCCCCTCAATAAAAAAACTCAAACATCATTTCAACCAAATTTATCACAATTGATTACATCATAATAATATTGAAATAAAAAAATACAAATCAATGAGCCGAGAAGGTTGACGATGTAATTTTCTTTTAGGATCAAACTTTTGAAAGGATAAATTTACTATGGAGTGCTCAAATAATGGTATAGAAGTGAATTGTTTCTTCAAATCTCCCTTATGTTTAGCATTTTAATCAATATCTTTGCCAAATTGTCACACACTAGGTCTTGTATTTACCCAATGTAGTTAATGACAACCTAAAAGGATCCAATTGGAAAATACAAGTCCTTTTATTTTACACATATTTTCTCAATTCCTCTATCCTTTAGTTCTCCCAATATTGTATGTTAAATGTTTCATATTTTTTTGCCACCATTTTTTTCTAATTCATTGTGATGTCCTCATACGGTCTCCCAAACAATTCAACACTACTCGTCAATCTAATCTCTACTCTTTTTATCCACTCTTATAAAAGTTCATTGTTCTTATCTTCAAACTTTTATTGAGTCATGATAAATAACATATCTTTTTATTTGAGATGTATTTTCTCCATTGCACATTATTTTCTTGCTTCCTCCACTACTATTATAGGTAGAGATTGAATCTCATTTTTTATGTCTTCCTTTTTTTCTCTGCATCTCATTCAACTTTTCCCAAAATATGAATAATATCACCAAACATACCTTATTGTGCAACTAAGGAATGCTCAATGTGGGCTTCCTCTTATTTTCAACTCATGCCCCTTCTTTCCATATCTTATATGTTTTCTCTGATTAAGGATGATTATTCTTTCTAAATTTCTACTAGTTCTTCCCATTAGAAAATTTAAATTTTTTTCCTTTTTTATCTTGTTTAAGTACATTTTTAATGTCTAACAATGTCATAAGGATACTATCAGACATATTGCATTAACCTGTTCATCTATATGGAATCTCATGGCTAGACAAAATAAAGTAATAAAAGAATGATGAATTATTTTGAATAGAAAACACACCCTTAAAAAAACTAAGAATTAACTTCTCAAGAATCTTCTCTATGTCAAAACTATAATCAACTAGAATGACATATATCAATATCACTCTTTCCCAAATGATCATGAAGACTTGGAGTATTAGTAATATAAATGAGTATAAAAAATACAACCAAACTTTACTCTCCTCTATGAATTCTTCATGCATCAAGTATTCATATAGGCTCATCAATGTCACCCTCCACCCTTTACATCTATAAACAATGAGCAATTGCTAAAAAAGTAAGTTTCTTGTAGAGGAATTTAAAATCCATGTTATCTTTGGCTCCTTAGAATTCAAACTACTTATTTATTATTCCTCTATCAAAATATACCAAAATATCTCTAATATAGAATGTTTTACCTTGTCTGACCTCTAAATTAGTATAAAATTTTTTCATAATGGAAGTATTTCTTTATTCTCAATATATGAAAAATAAGAAATAATTCCTCTTCTCTATAATATCTCTAATAGGAGGGATGAATTCACTAAATCATATTTTTCCAATAAAGGTTTTCTTTGAAAGAACCAAGTCCATCCATCATTGTCATAGCTCTATAATAAACATCACCATGGGTGACACTACTTTGGGTGTAATCTCCATGTCGCTGGGTCTTTGTCAGTTTTCTTTTTTTTTGTGCCTCATTTCTTTGACTATTTTTTCTAGGATCTTTTCCCTTCCATCATCAAATCAACTAGATTAGTAGACTTAGGGCTGATTCATCATGGCATTAGAAGATAAATAAGATATCATTGAAAGATTTTTAATGTTAAGTATTTAAAATCACAACTTGATTAATGAAAGCCATGATTTTGTAGACTTACTTTTCAATATTTAATTAAAAAGCTATGGCAATATGTCAAGCTATTACATGAAAAATGCGACACTAGGTCATAGTCACATTTTTGCCATTTGATTTCTGATGATACTTATTTGTAACACCAAAGTCATAATGCTAAGCACAACAACAACTTTATCATTAAGCTTCTAATTCGAATTTTCTTCTTAATACACCAAAGTCATGACACTAAAAAATATGTATATCGCTGGGCTTAAAGTCAAAATCACAACTAGTTCGAATCTCCTATTCTTTTGTGTGTGTGGGGGGGGGGGGGGGGGGGGGGGGGGGGGTGTATGCATTTAAGTGTAGCTATATAAATGTGAAGCTTATTTTACAACAAAACAACTTCATCATGTGAAAAAAATAACTCATGGGTTCCCTTCTATTTAGTGTTATGTTTAACATTTATATCTAGACCATTAATAACTTATATTCTCCATCAAAAATCTTTGTTGTACAAACCAGCTTCTCCATACAATCTTGATCTCTTTTCTTCATATACATTTTAGTATTAGTCATTGATGCTATATATATAATCATCATGATAACATCAACTATAAGGATAGTTGAGATATATTATCTCTTCTTTGTTTTTGCCCTTGCCATGACATTGTGAATTGTCATGAATATTTTCACTTCTTGTTCTTTATTCTCCTCCTCAACTTCTTCTATATCTGTCACTAAAACTTCATCATTTACACATTCTTTATGAATAATTAAGAATTTATCTTCATTTACTTCTTCCTAGTTCTCAACCTGAACTTTTTCTATATCAATCACTAAAACTTCAAAATATAGGACTTTCTTCAAACATAACCAAGTTAGTGCCTTCAAAGTTATTCTTGAATCATCTTAACTACTCTTCTTATACATCATTCTTTCTTATCAAACCTTTTAACAACTATGTAAATATATCATTACATGAAGCTTTAAGAATTGGATAAGAATTATATGCTCCCTTCATGGCTCCTAAATCTCAAATCTCTATAACACACTGTTGGCTAATAATAAAGTTAATTTAAATTACCTTGAGGTGTGAAATTGTAGTTTCTACTCAGTGAATAATAGTCCTTTCATATCGATAGTTTGGGTTATTCTCACTCATTCTCACCTAATATCTTCCCTAATGATATTCATCTACATTATGTTTCTCCTTTAACTCTTTAAGAAATATATTGAGATCTTGTTATCATTCTCTTGGGTTCCCAATGATAGTTCTCGTGAGAATTTAGGATACAAATTTTAATCATGTGTTATTTTAGTTTATTTCTCAAATCAACCATAGGGAGGGCGAGTTTGAGAGTTGTGCCCCCATCTCTAGGATTTAACTTTTGTCTTGCATCCATTGCTTACTCGTAAATTTTTAGAGGTGTCAAATAGGTCATTCCAAGCTGGCATGACCCATTTTAGAGTGGCCTAGCCATGCCACCATGCCTTACTGGGCATGCCATGCTACATATCTCATGCCATACCATGCAAGGTATGATAAGGTTTACATCTAGACTAACATGGCCTATTTGGCTCACAAAATGTTGGATCTTGTAGGGTCATGCCAATACATGCCGACACAAATTAGATCATATTTGTTTGGCCTTTTGGACTAAAATTTTTAATTCAAATAAAATATAAAGTTTTTTAAATTTTAATTTATTATTAAATTATTATTTTTTAAATTTTAGCTAAAAAAATTAAAAAGAAATATAACATAAAAAAAATTTAGATATTCATAATCTACATTAATGTCTTAGGATCATATTCAGTTCAAATAAAATAATAAAATAATCATTTCATTTCATAAACAAAAATAAAATATGATACATACACTGAATGAAATATATTTCTAAAATTAAAATATGATGAAGAGAAATGTAACTTATAAGATAATATGTTTAATATAATAATAATGTAAAAATCATAATGAAATAATAAAATGATAGAAATAAATCATAATGCATAAATCATTACATCATAATTATTTAAAAAAATTAAAAATCACATGAATCATTAATCGATATCTATGGTATGGTAGTGTAGATGCAAATTAAAATCATCATCATCATCATCATATATTTGAAGATATCACTAGTTGTGGCTTCAATATCCTCTATCTTCATACCCCATGCATCATCATCTATCATCATCTCTTTCCCTTTATCCTAAATACCCAACCTCGAATCTTCTTAGTCATTCATGCATGTAAGTAACTCTTATGATATTTTAATATCTCTTCTAAAATAATATTGGCTATCATAGAAAAAGTAGACTCTGATACTATGCTAGATACTGAAGGGTTTAATAGATCATGTGTCATCTTAGATATCACGAGATAGACAAATTCATATGATTTCCACATTAGTAAAATATCTAAATTCTTATTATCATTATGTGATATGGTAGAATAGTAATTGATATCTAAGTATTAAGGTAGCTTGCTCATATTCAATAGACTACTCCATCATTTGCCCCTAGCTTACTGAATGGAGAAGTCATCATCTGCAAATATGATATCCAAATGCATACTCAAAGCCTGACTACAACTACTGCCATATCTAGTATCATAATTTGTAAATAAGATAGTTATTTTTTTTGCGAACAACCCTTCAAGTTAGTGTTCATGGCTACAAATACTACTATCATCTCTCACCACTTGTATTGTTAGGATATATATTGCCAAGCAATACAAAGTTGTATTGGAAGATGAGCAATTTAATTACTTAGTTTCGATCTCATCAGCCATGACACTAAATGAAGGGTATCTTTTATATTTGCTAAGGATGCTACTAATATTACATATGCACCCGAGTACAATATAAGTGATGTGTCATATCATAAAAATCTTTAGCAATTTCATAAAACAAATTCATGTATCCCAGTCTAAATTTTTAATAATAACTTTATTACTCTTACTATTGACATAATATGATATCATGTGTTGGTAGCCAACACTTGACTCGAACATAAGGTATGTGTAATTCTAATGGTATCTCACATCTTTTTGGAATTTTTTTTCATGCCCACAGGCAAATTTAGATTGCTAAAATCATATTATATTCTAGGCATCCTATAATATTTTATTGAATTTATTATTTTTTTAATATGGGAGAAATAATATTTATTCGCTCTTTTAATATTAAGTTAAAAACATGGCACATGTACCTAACATAAAAAAATCTTATCTAATGGCTCATGTAATAGTTCTAACATACATACGAATAGAGACTCTATTATTAGAAGTATTATCTAAATTAATACTAAATATTTTATTCTAAATATCATATTCTCTAAAGATCTATATCATACACTTATATATGACAAATCCATCATGATAATAAAGATTCCTAGGTGATCCTAATTTTTTTTATTTAGTTTTCATTTTGACTCTACATAGTGTGTTGTGAGGTAAATGAATGATGCATTATAATGACTAGTCTAAATATCATTTATCACAGAAACTACTCCACTATATTATATGAAATTTTTTAATTATTAATTATTTTTCTAACTTATAATATTATATTATGTTATTCCTACTTGTAGACTAATAAATCTTATGATTAACAAACTAAAAGTCAATCTGGATAATATTGATTACCTTTTGATCCTCTAAAAATCTATTTGAAAGACCTATGATCATAATCAGTTTAATCATATCTTCTTTTCTAAAATTGTTGTGGTATATGAAAGGGCTTAAGAAAGATGAACTTGAACTATATCTAACTTGAATGACCCTACTGCTTAGTTAGGTCTACATAGGATCTAATGCACTATATTATTTTTTGTGCATTAATCGAAATGCTTCTTAAAATGACAAGTAACATATGCTTTACTATATGTATATATCTTTTGGCAATATATATATTGTGCTAATTCTTATCTGATACCACTAGAATTATTTATTATTATTATTTTAAAGTACATCCAAACTACTAAAGTTCAACTTGTTTTTTATTTTTTAAGAGGCAAATGGGTTTGGGTCGATATTATTGGAGAAAATTTAGTTTCATCCTTGAACCTGTTAGTAGATTTATCATTATTATCTATATTAATGTCAATTTCAAAATCATCATCATTATATTCACTATTTACCATTTTTAAAATATTTCTATGTATTAAAAAACTTATAAAACTAATTTAAAATAAAAACTCAAAAAAAAAAATGACAAGTGTACTTTAACCACTTTGTTGTAAAATATTATCCTTTGCAAGTACTACATCACTTCCAATCTCAAGGATCAACTTCAATTTTTAGACTTTAGTTGTAATTTAAAAGTTATACCATGTATGCTAGAGTGTATTTGCATAAGCAAAAGTCATAAAGTAATTATTAAAATAATAAATAAAAATTGCAAAAAAAGTGCTATATTTAGGAGAGAGCAGAGAGGAGAAAGAGTTTGAGAATTGAGGAGAGGAAATGTAGAATAAAAATTCTAAATTACCTAATCTCTATTTATAGAGATTTGAAAATAAAAAAATATATATTTTTTTATCTTTTGTAATTTTTTTATTTATCTAGCCAGAAATCTTACAATCATCTGATTTTTGGCTTGTAGCTATTGTAAATAATTCAATGATAATGAATTTGTTTTTTAAGTGTTTTTTTAAAGAAAATAACAACTACATATCCTGCTTGTTGTTATCATTATCAAGGACTACTGCATGAAAATGCAATGGGCTTTGTGGAGGCAGGCATGGCCACTAGATTGTGGCCATGCATGCCAAACCTGGCTTACATGGTTGGGTTTTTATAAAAAAATTCATCTCATTAGGTAGTTACCTAATGGGGCATGACCCATGAACCAAAATCCACTGATGCCCAGTCATGAGTCACAAGACTAGGCTAGAGGTGTCAAACGGGTCAGGCCGGGCCGGCCCGGCACGAGGCACGACCTAATACGGTCGTGCCTAGCCCTGCCCGACATGGGAATTTTTCGTGCCCATGCTCCTGTCGTGCCTGCCATGGCACGAATCATGTTGTGTCATGCCGAGGACAACCGGGCCTCGTGCCGTGCATGGCTTGGCACGGTACCATGGCCCGGTTGTCCTGGTACCTTGACACGAGTCGAGGTACCATCACCGTACCACCCCGTCGGGATGAGGCTCACCCTGACGGATTTGGAAACCGGACAAGCATGGATCCGAACTAACCCCAACCCCAACCCCAACGGCCTGTTATGACCAATGGTTCAAAACTTCAAATATTTAATAAAAAAAAATTATTTGAAATTTAGCCATCAAATTTCACATCCAACGCCTATGGGGCAGAATCCGAAGGTCCACATGATTCTGCCCCCAAAAATTTTTTAAAAATTCAAGAAAATAAAAATAATACTTAAAAAAAATTCTAAAATTTTTTCTATAAAAGCCCCCCCCCCTAATTTTTATGTTTTTTCAAAAACATAAAATCTCACATTCTTACACTTTCTCAAATCTCTCTCCTAAAATTCTCTCTCTCAGAATTTCGGCTCGGCTTTTCGGGACTTGCAACTTAGGCTCATCTTTAGTTGGTATTTACATTAATACTTGGAAGTTATATTTTTGGTTCACGTGCTTTTCCTTTACACTACTTTATGTGTATTTTTATTTTTTTTATTTCTCTACTCTTTAAGCTATTCTCTTGTCTAAAAAAACCAATAAAAAAAGACAAATACAAATATTAATGAAATTAATTTAAATATAGAAAATAAAAATCTTACATAAAGGTCCGAGGCTGTAGAAACTTTGGTTTCTCCGGTCGTCTCAACCCAAACATCTAAAAAACAAAAAACTAGGAGGACTTCTGTAGTTTAGACTCATTTTAATATAATAAAACAAAAAAATATTAGGGGTGAGGAAGAAGAAATGATACTGTGCAAATATTGCAAAAAAATTTTAACTTGTAAGAGTGCATTTGGGACTGGGCACCTTAAGAGGCATGCCGAATTATGTACCAAAAAATATGATGCATTAGATCCTAGGCAAATTCAACTTAACATTACATTTTTTGAGACTGGATCCAATTTAGTCTCAAAGTTTACCCACTTCATATACCACAACGAATTGAGTAGGGAAGGCATTGTCAAACTTATCACATTGCTGGGTCTTTCGATCAAATTTTTGGAAGATCGAAGAGTAGTGTGCATCATGCACACATATTTTTAGCTTGCTTATCATATGATTCCTAGGTCTACATCTAGGAATGACATACTAAAATATTATAAGTTAAAAAAACAATTAATAATTAATGAATTTATGGCATATAATGGAGTGGTGTCCGTGACATCCGATATCTGGACTAGTCATGATGATGCATTTTATGCATGTCTCATCACCCACTATGTAGATTCTAAATGAACTATGAATAAAAAAATTTTAGGATTCCCTGAGATTCTCCATCCTCATGATGGCCCTGCCATTTTTGAGTGTATGATGAAGATCTTTAGAGAATAAAAAATTCAAAATAATATTTTTAGTATCACATTCGATAATGCATCTAATAATAGAGTAGCGATTAATATGTTTGTTAGGAATATTAGTGACACACCATTAGAAGAGATTTTCCACCAAGACAAATTGTGAAATATAAAGTCCAATATATATACAGACCATTTCAATTTTAATATTTTTGTTATATGAAATCGTCCATATTAAATTTAAAAATAAAATTTGAACTAAAATAAATTGATATTTCACAACATGAAACTTTATAAAAGTAAAAATTTCTAAAATGATATCACATGTTTTGAATTATTATATGTACAAGAAAGTGTTTCTCATTTTAGTTTTTATATGTAAATATGCTTTTTCTTATACATGGTATAAGAGATGTTTCTTTGTAAAATTAGTGACACATTGTCAATGTCACAACCACCACCACAATTAAAGCCATATCATTAGCCAAGAAGTTCCAATATGAAGTCAATATGTTATTGAACATATTTATGTCTCTTTTTTCTTTGATTAATTCTTGTAGATTGAATGATCTTGATGAGAGGACTATTATCATCATAGATGGATTTTATAGATCTTACCTTTAATTCCATGTAGATCGATATCATGTGTTACAAACTCAGATTTGAAGTGAGATGAAGCTTCAAATCTTCACTAACATTTATCATAGACTGATTCAAGCATCCACAATAGTTTCAGACCAAATGTGATAAGAATGATTAGCCACATTTTTTCTCTATGTAATGAGAGACAATATGAACCAATATTTTTAGAAGGAAGATGACACCTATTATTTGTTCTCATTACAATGTAGTGGCCAAACTCGGGACAAGTGTTGGGTGTAATACAATGAGTTAAAGAATTGTTTACACATATGAGGTGGTTCAATGATTCAAGCATCACACTCTTAGACATCCATCTTTTAGTCAATTTACACTCTTTTATTTTTTTTATAAGTATCATTAAGTATTATTTATTTCTATTATAAATTAGTTTTTGTTATTTGTGTTGGCAATTATTGAATTTTAAAAAATAAATTTTATAAAAGGAACTAGCATGCACTTATTCATATAAGCTACCTACCTATCCTAATTACATTAGGAATTAGAGCATTATAGTTCTGAGTTAGTAACATAGCAGATTTTATAAACCCAACGAATGAACCATATATATGATTAACTGATTGTATAACAAAAAAATACCTTTTTTTTAAAAAAATTCACATCTTGTACTTCATGGTACAACTAGCCCAATAACATCATCTACAAGTAATCCACATTGATAAAATTGCTCACCAATAATCTAGAAACCAAAAACTAATCGGCCAACACTCTAGTTACCTTAAAAAACTCTTTGATCTTAATTCTCTATCTCTCATATATATCACATATATATTATGACATCACATTCATACATAGAAAAAATGATCTGAAATTTAAACTTATGAATTCTAATTTTGATTCGGATGATTTCTTTCTACATGTGATGTGTGTATAAAGCATAGAACTTATTTTGGCATCACAAATTATGAGTAATATCTAACAAGATTGGTGACTATCCAAGCTACATGATTATTAATTAATTCATTGTCGATATTATAATATTTTGTTACATAATATCTTAATTGATCATAATGTATGAATTAAATCACTCATATATGGTTCTATTATTTTTTTTCATCTAAAATAGACTGACAAAGTAAATGATATAAAAAATCCTTTATTAATTTATTTAAGCATAGTCTTATATTTTAGTCTTACTTATCGAGGATCTAGAAATATCTCTCTTTAAAAGAGGGACAAATTTCATCCTATTTACACATCCATTGACATTTGATTGTATCAAAACATAGAGTTTCTCATGTTGGAACCATTATCAATTTAAGTTTGGGGACTAAAAAAATATTATTATATAAAAATTATTTATGACATTGTATCCATTTAGTATTGTAATAGTGGATTGGTCCAATATAGTATTCTTTAACAAGTATCTATTTTTGACTTCATATCACATATCCATGATCAATAGAACATAATCATTGGTTAGACTTCACACTAATCTTGATTTATTATTATTCTACAAATATTGAGCAAAACTATGAATTTTAGAATAGAACTCATTATGCATTGGGGTTTTACTATTAAATTACATACTTAATGACCGTAATTAGAGTTAACTATCTATGAAAAAATATCTCTTTGATTTAGTGAAATGTATAAAATGTTAATTACATCATTTCATTGGATACATAACTAATAATCTCTCGCATGTACTGGGTCCAATCAAACATGTATCTCATCCTCATTATCCTAGTATGACTATTTTTATTTCAAAATATGTCTATTGGATTTGTAATGCCAGAAATTATTTTTAAACCATAAATAAACTTGATCCAAACTGCCTCCTTAGCTTCTTCTAAAGCTGGTATGTATTTAATATCTATAGTGGAATCAATAATAGTACTATGTTTTGAACTTCTCTAGCTTACAGTACCTCCATTAATATAAAACATAAATCTTGGTTGTGATCTATAGTCAACCTTGTTAGATCACAAGTTAGTATCTATGTAATCATTCATAATTAGTTCATATTACTATCCTTCATATAGCAAGAATAAATCATTAATTCTTCTCAAGTAATTAATGATATTTTTTACTACTATCTTGTGACACTCATTGAGATCAGACAAATGTCAGCTTGTCATGCTCAAGGCATTGTTCGATACTCAAAGTATCAACTTTTTGGTGGTGTTTTATATTATTTTTATGATATATTTGTATAGAATATGGGCTTATAATGAATGAATTTCACTAAACTATGATTTTTATGGAATTGAATTAATAATAGTGAAATCGAATATAAATTGAGCAGAAGTGATGAACTTGGTTGAAAGTTAAGATGGAAAAAAGATTAACAAAGTAAAGTTATGACATTTGCAATGTCACAAATTGGTAATAGTAGCATATATATATTGAGAAGTAGTGATAGCCTTTATTGGTCACGACTCTACTAACAAGTCATGAAAATCTTTGCATGTTGTAACTCTATTACCCGATTATCATAATATTTCATTGTGCAATATATTCTTTGTGATCATGATATTATATTAGAATCATGGCAACATTAGATTAAAACATAATTTTGGTTGTAACCTTATTTTTATATCATAGTAATTAAGTTTTATACTAGTGCCAAAAGTCTCGGTATTTTCCAATACCATGACATATTTAGTAGAAGCAAATCGTACAATACTAGGCAATTTTTGGCTATGGCATATTCTTTCCACCACAATTTTATGTTCTAGAGAGTAATAGCTTTGTGTCATCGGTCACAACATTTTTGTCATCATAACTATTTATTCTTGATAGTAATTATTTTAGTTGTGATATTCAACTTAAAAACCATATAGAAGCTTGATGAAATTGCAAAGATATTAAAAGGAGACTTGAATATTTTTTAAATGAGATAAAAAAGAAGGGGGATTTCTAGGAAAAGTACATGAAAACCCTAAGCATTGTAAATTTCAGTCCCTAATTAGGGTCGAATTCAATGTAAACATAACTAATTAATTAGGAGTATGATTTGAGATTTAAATCATAAAGCTAACTATTATTGAGAACACTCAATTAATGAGATGAATCATGAAATATCTTATGTGAATTCTTCTATAATGTCATACTAAATAGCAATCTAGTATTTATTTGTGTGTGTGTGTGTGTTAATTGAGTTTGTATAATATTTAATTATTATAGTATTATGTTTTGAATGTTGATGAATGTGAATAATATTTAGAATAAAGATTTTATGGTTTCTTTCTAACATAGAATTACTCGAGCTTGCTATGATAGTTAGTAATAGATAGAGGTGTCAAGTGGGTCAGGCAACCCAGGCCCGACATGAGGCATGACTCGATTGAGCCGTGCCTAGCCCAACATGACACTGTCCAAAATTGTGCTTGGGCCTGTGTCGGACTGGCACAAAGCATAGTTAGTGTCGTGTTGTGCTAAGCTCTCCCGAGCCTCGTGCTAGGCTAGGCACGACCCGCCTACCTTGCCCGAAGGCACGGCTCTTCAGCATGACCCAAACTATGCCCTGGATCTCAGGATAGGTTCGGGCATAGTCCAAACCTAACTGCTCGTGACACTGTACACCTAACTCTCGTGACCCATTGGGCCTTAGCCCGATCTCAAGCCTAGAAGCCGAAGCTTCTGAAACCATTAAGTCGAACCAACCCGACCATCAAAAAAACAAAAAAAAAATTAAAAAGCTATGCATTTTTCAGCTGTTGGATTCACCTCTAATGGCCATGGGCAGAAATTCGATGGCTGTTGAGCTTCTCACCAAAATAAAAATTTAAACTGTAATAAAAAATTCAAAAATTGATTCTTTAATTCTATTTTCATTTCTATATTATACACCTCTTATTCACTAATCTATATCCTATTTCTATCGACTCTCTCTCTCTCTCTCATATCGACTCTCTTTTTCTCTCCTTTCGGGGCTTGGGTGTGGACTATGGTACAACCATTAGATTTGGATATTGAACATCGCACATCGCACATCATCAAATAAATGGGATTTTATGCTTTATGGGTATTATTTTTAAAATTTTGTTTATTTTTATTTTAATTAATACTTTAATATAAAATAATATTTAATATATAAAATATAATTTAAAAACTAATAAAAAATAAAAATGAAAAATAATAATTTTAATTATGATAAAAAAATTAATTTTAATGAAAATATAGTTAATTTTAATATGTATAACAATAACCCTACGGAAGGTCCGAGAATACCAAAACTTTATTTTCTCCTATTATCTTGACCCAAACATCTATAAAATAAAAAACTAGAAGAAAATCAATAGTTTGGACTCACTTTGATATTATACAAAATAAAAATATTTGGGGCACTGATGAATAATCAGCACAATACAAATATTATAAAAAATATTAACATATAAGAGTGTATATTGAAATATGCACCTTAAGAGGCATGTCGAAGAATACACCAAAAAATATAGTGTATTAGATCATAGGCAAACTCAACTGAGTGGTATGGTCTTTGAGGTTGGATCTAGTCCAACCTCTATGTTGACTCCCTTCATATACCCCAATGAGTTAGAAAGAGAATGCATGACCAAACTGATCACCATGATAGGTATTTTGATTAGATTTTCAGAGAATCTAAGGGTAGTAAGTATCATGCAGGCTTATTTTTAGTATGCATATCGTAGGATTCTTAGGACCACATCTAGGAATAATATACTAAAATACTATTAGTTAAAAAATAATAATAATAATTAATAAATTTAGAGAATATAGTGACGTGGCATCCATGACATCTGATATATGGACTATTCGTGATGATGCATCTTATGCATGTCTCACCGCTCACTATGTAGATTCTAAATATATATTAAATAAAAAAAATATTAGGGCCCTCAGGGATTCTTCATCCTCATGATGGCCCGACCATTTTTGAGTGCATAATGATAATCTTTAGAAAATATAATATTTAATATAAAATATATAGTATCACGTTTGATAACACATATAATAATGAATTAGCCATTAATATATTTGTTAGGACCATTAGATCAGGACCATTAAGAAAGATTTTTCACGTTAAATGTATGTGTCATGTCATTAACCTCATACTACAAGTGGGGATGAAGGTTGTTTCCCCACTTTAGAAAAAATACATAGCTTATAAAAATTTCTTCATATGCCTTGCAGACAATAAGAGTTTGGTAGTCTCTATTTGTCTGTAGGTCTAAAGTAGAAGAATTCCAATCAGATGTGAGACACCATTCATTGAAATTACACATACCATTTGTTGGAGTCATGTGTTGGATACAAACA
Source organism: Sapria himalayana (assembly GCA_029783825.1). Classification (NCBI taxonomy): domain Eukaryota; kingdom Viridiplantae; phylum Streptophyta; class Magnoliopsida; order Malpighiales; family Rafflesiaceae; genus Sapria; species Sapria himalayana. The sequence goes on from JAREIK010000588.1 coordinate 1,426,192, forward strand.
AGTGATATCTGACTACATCAATAGTAAGAGTGATGAACTTATTATTGATGACACTGATTAAGCAAAAAAAAAATTCATTAATGAAATTCCTGAATATTTTTTATGACTTTCATTGTATTCAAGTGCATATACAATATTAGTAGCATATTAAAAAAGTTTAGAGATGACTTGATATTCAGTGACATGACAGTTGAGATGGAAATCATGTACTTAAAGTACTGGTCAACCATTTCATTTCTTTATTATATGGCTGCATGCAAAGACCCTAGGGTTAAGGTGGAAGGGGTAAAAAATATTTTGACATATATATCCTCCAGCATGAACCAAGAAAACTAACTTGAAGGTTTTATTCATTAGAAGTATATTGAGCAACTTACATACTATGATACTATATTCGGAGATGAAGACTTCTTCATTCAATTAATGAGGGGGAAATGATAGGGTAGACTATCGAATAGGAGTGAACTATCTCAGTACTTAGATACCAATTACTACTCAATCTTATCACATATCGATAACAAGAACCTTGATATTTTATAGTGGTTAAAATCATACGAGTCCACAGATCCCATGCTATCTAAGATGACATGAGATCTACTGACTCCTCTTGTGTCGAGCATAACATCATAGTCTACTTTTTCTATTATAGTGAATATGATTTCAAATAGGAGAACGAGATTGCAGCTAGATATTATTGAGACATTAGCATGCATGAAGGATTGAGAGGATTTGAGTTTGGGCATTCAGGATCATACTACAACTATAGCAAGAGTGAAGTAGTTGGTGGCAGATGATGGTTCATGAGACTTTGATGAGGATTGAGATTGAGCCTACTTCTAGTGATACCACCAGATACTTACTGGATTGATCATTGATGTATTGTATATTGATTTTTATCTTTTGAGATTACATTGTTATTTTGTTCTTGGATTAATTCAAATATTTATGGGATTGATCTTTAATATATATATATTGATTTCTATCTTTTGAGTTTACTTTATTATTTTGTACTTGTATTACGTTACGAAAATGAAATGATTGAAATTTATAATATTTATGTTATATTATTTTTGTGAGTCGTGACTTGTGAATATAATATTTTTTGTTATTATTATGTAATTAATTAATTAATTTTGTATTAAAATTTAAAATATTTTGAATTAGAGATGACTCGATTCCAAATGGGCCAAAATGGCACGTCCCGACACTTCCCAGCATGAAATCCCCAAGGCTTGGCATGAATCGGCCCGATCCAGAAAAATTGGGCTAGTCGAGCCATGCCAGGCCTTCCCTTTTGAAGTCATGCCTAGCATGGTATGGTGGCATGAGTGGGAAACCAAAAAATAGGTAGTGCTGGGCCAGCACGGCATGTTTGACACCTCTAGTGATAGATAAGTCCTAGGACACACCTATGAGATTGAACTCAAAGAAAGTAACAACCCTTTAACACTTATCTCGTGAGATAAATCAATACGCATAAATCATAAATTTATGTAAGATTAATTAATTTAAGTATGACACTAATGAAACCAAAAGAACAAACAAATTTATGATCATTTCATTATGCATGCTAAAAAATAATTGATCGTTAGATGATTTTGTGGTTATGGTGAACATCTAACCTAAGAATTTTACTAGAGTATGAGGATCATGTATTAGATGTGATGGATTATGATAATAGAAAAGTTATGAAATACATACATGTAGAAATATTTTATAAGGTCATGGCAACCTTATGAATCACTTTCTCTTATATAATTTCCATATGTAAAATCAATTGGAATATATATGTAAATTGACATGAGTATGGTGCTCGAGAAGCCAAAATAACTAATACAATTAGTATCACATCACTTCATATCTTGTATGACTTTAGAGGTCAGAGAATAAAATTATATACTCAAAGCAGTCATCAGGAGCAGAAGTTGTATTGCCTAAAAGAAACAAACATGTGGATGACTCATGAATGGAAGAAATATAGTTTTGATAGTAAAATATCAAAGACATAACTAAGAGTAGATTATCTGTAATAGTGATAGTCTAAGGTTGATAACTACTTTGTATATCAAGAGGTTAATAGGTAAATTGAATATTAATCTACCTTTTGTCCGATAATCAAATATAACATTGCCTCAATAATATAAAAATCACATAATACACAAGGAAGTAAGTTAATCCTAGAATCTAAGTATCTTTTTGAGACCAAAGTATATTTATTCAACTTGAGCAGTAGTTGGTTTTACTATTAGTTGGTCAATCTTTTACAATCATTGTAGAATCAATATTTAGACTTACATTCTATTTTACTTTATTTTATTTTTTGATAAGTAATAAAAGCGCTATCAAAAATTATGTACAAGCTATACAAGTTTCAAAGCACTATATTTTTTGCGAAATACAATATAAATTTCAGTTTTAATTTTCCAACCTAAAAACCCAGCATCCAGAGATTTGTCTTCAAAGAGCCTTCTATTCCTTTCCCTCTAGACGTAGTATAATGCAGCTACAAAAGTTGCTTTGTACACCATGTTTTTTGGACTATCTTTCACATGGTTGTCTTTCAAGCTTTTAAAAATAGCAGAAAATGAAACAGCAGCATCTTTTATACCAATCCAGTTTTTTGAGTTCAGCCCACGCCGCATTTGAATAATAGCAGTTAAAAAATAAATGAGGCATCAATTTTGGACAACTATAGAATTTGCAAGATATGTTATCCAACTTTATGAAGGCTTGGTCTTTCGTTCTAAGTCTCTTGTGTTTAGCTATCCAAAGATAGATTGCATGCTTGGTCAGGTGCTATTTTATTCAAATAGATTTTATACATGGTTTCTGCTTTAGTTTTTGGGTTCCCATAAGATAGTTGTAGGCGTCACCTATTAATCTACCATTCCCACCTCAATTTTCCAGCATAACCTTTGCTTGCTCCTTTAAATCAACTTCTTTTATTTAGATGTCTCTTGTAGAGATTAGGTCGTTCAAATAAGTCGTCTTCTTTAAAAATCTGATAATCCCAAATGTCCAACGAATTGAGATAGAAGTGGTTGACCCACTTGATCTAGAGTATATATCTTCCTTCTTATTTATTCTCCAAAGAGTTTTTAAGAAGAAAGCCTTGTTCCATGTGTGGATATTGAGAAGTCCAAGGCCTCCGGTAGAAGTCGGTGTGCACACTTTGGCCCAAGATACCTTGGGCTTATATCTTCTGGTTTGGGGACTACCCCATAAAAATATTCTACAAGCATTATTGATATAGTCTAAGATAGAATTTGGTAGAAGGAATACTTAAAACTAGTATCCTTCGATACCTTGTAACATAGTGTGGAGGAGCTCCAACCTTTCTGCTATCGAGAGTAATATACATATCCACTGATGGATAGCCGAAGTAATTTTTTTTAATAATATAATGAATTGAGATGTTATAAGCCGACTTGAGGATGATGGGATTCCAAGGAAGACGAACAAAAGAATGCCCTCCTTATACCCCGAAAAATTCAAAATCTCTGTTTTAAGATTTTGGCCAACTCCTCCAAAGAAGATATTCGATTTGGAGTTATTGACCCTCATCCCAGATATTGCTGAGAATTCCTTAAGTACATTAAGAATGATCTTTATGAATTGTAAGTCTCCTTTTGAAAAAAATAATTAAATCAACTATAACATAAGATGGGATATCTTTAAAGGATCACATCACGGATGAAAAGAGAAGAGATTCAACGTTGTTGCCATGTTCAGCTATCTTGAGAGGTATTACATACAAAAGGCAAAGTGGTAGGAAAAGATGGGATCTCTTTGCCTAAGACTTCTATTGCCTTTGAAAAGTCCATGAAACTCCCCATATATGGCATTGGAGTAAGACGTTGTGCTTATACATTCATATATTATTTCAATAAAATGTTTTGGGAAGTTTAGTCCATGAAGGACTTCTTTTACAAATCCTCATTCAACTGAATTGAATGCCTTTTGTATATCTATCTTTAGGAAGCATCTTGGAGAGATCCTTCTCCATGCGTATCTTCTAATCAATTCTTGCGCAAGAAGAAAGTTATCAGAGATTAATCTCACTTTCACATAGGCACCTTGGGCTGGGTCAATTATAAAGCCCATTGCTAACTTCAAACAAGATGATATAAGTTTTGTTATGATTTTATAGACCACATTACAACATGAGATGAGTCTATAATCTTTGACTATTGATACGTGCGAAGTCTTGGGTATTAATGAAATATAGGCATGATTCATTTGACGTAATATTCTTCTGGAGTGGAAGAAGCTATTTATTGCCTTGACCACATCGGCACCAATGTAACTCCAAGAAGACTTATAGAATTGTGTAGAAAACCCATCGGGGCGAGGTGATTTTGAGTTGCCCATTGTAAAGAGGGCATCTTGTATCTCTTCATTAGTGAAGGATAAGGACAGAAGCTTGTGATGCATTTTTTGGAGTATTCTACCCTTATTTAGGACTTGTTCATTTATCTTCTCAATTCTGCTTGAGGAGCCTAGAAGACCCATATAATATGAGGAGAAAGTCTCCACTATTTCATCATTTGAAGTAGTGAAAGTTCTGTCATCTTTAAGAATGGAAACAATCTTACTTTTCTAGATTTTAGAACTCATTAGGACGTGAAAAAATCTGATGCATCTGTCCCCTTGCCTAATGTAGTTGATTTTTTCCTTCTGTCTAAGGAAGGATAGTTTGGTTTCTTCTAAAATCCTTAACTTGATTTTGGAAGCAATTTCCTCCTCCTTTAGTCCATGCTTGGGGCGTTGTAGCATTTCAGCTTGCAGCTCTTTAACGTCTTTCTTAGCTAGAACCACCCTTGTACTAATGTGTGCGTAGTATTATTCGTTCAACTTCCTTAATGGGTCTTGAGAGATTTCAATTTTTTGACCAGAAGAAACATAGAAAACCCTTGGGTTTCTTCATTCTAGCATTTGAGAAGTATAGGAATGAAATCTTTGTGGGAAGTCCACATATTACAGAATTTGAAGGAGATTTTCCTCCCTTTATTGTTAGATTCAGTAGATAATACCATTAAACAATGGTCTGAAAATATTCTTGGGCTCAAGAATCTAACATGACTATCCAACCTCAGATTTGACCACTCGCTATTTCCCATTACCCTATTTATCTTACTAGATATCTTACCATTGGTCCGGGTGAAAAAAAATCACGGGACAAATTGAGGTCCTACTAATCCAGAGAATGGGGAATTGAGGTCTCCCACAACCACTCATTGGAAAGAGTGAGTTCTACCTTTCTCTATCAAGTCTTTCCATAATGGTTTCCTACTTGAGATTGAGTACAAGTCGTATATGATTTACAGTTAAAAAGATGTTCTTCTATCTATGCCCCATGCTTGAAGGAAGACGTGTTGTGATGTGCAAGAGAGGAGTTCTAACTTCGTCGTTTGATCATCCCACATGACCAATATTATGCCGTTCCTGTGGGTGGGAAAGTTATCAAGGGCCTTGTAGCTCTTGAATTTTGTTTTCATAAGATGATATAGTTTTTCTTCATTTAGTTTAGCCTCTATAACTGCAAATATGTCTATCCTATAAACACTGAACAGGCTAAGAATCTTTTTATGTTTGAGTGGGCAATTAAAGCTTCTAATATTCAATGAAGCAATCTTTATAAGACCATCCGCTAAAATATTTACCTTGAACACCGAGTGGAGTTCTTTTTGTAGTTATATAACATTCGTCATAGCATACATATATTCCCTCCTTAGTACTGTAGGTTCTCACATAAGACCACCCTTACATGCATTACATTTTTTCATTCAACAGCCTGTCTCTCATATCCACTGTGTGGGAAGCGGGGGTCTTCTGTTCTTTTGCCTTTTAGGGTTTATGGGCCCCCATTCCTTTCTCCTGCCAGGTAGATGCTTCATAGGCTTTGTGTATTGTGTGGGATTTCCCATAGAAGACATGGTATTTATGCCATTAGGAGGGTCATCATTTAGGAGGAGCTTATCATTCAATGCATCTGGATTCTCATTCAATGGCATCATTTTATCTAGCAAACTAACATTAATGCATTCTGTATGAGATATCATGTCCACTGTGTGGTTATCCACATGAGGGTATATATGTTCAATTGTATCCATACCCTCAATTTCGAAAGAATAGTCCACTGCCATATGCTCATTTACGCCTTTGTTAACATTCGGGAAGTTGTGACGAAGTAGATTCTCATTTCGTTCAAACAAATTATCTTTCTAATACAAATTATCTTTAGATTCTTTTAAACCATTAAAAATCTCATCAACATTGCAATTAATAAAGGATTTCGTATTTATATGAGAAGAAGAATAGGTTTCATTTGATTTCTTAGCAATAAAACCAACAGATTCACTAGAAATCTTACCGTATAAAATTTTTTGGCAGAAACCATCATCAATTATAAATTATGTCGCATCTGTCATCTGTGTCATTCTCCGAGCAGATTGTAAGCCATTTTCTTCGAGTTGGGCCTGTGGATTCATCCGTAGACTTCAATGGAGGTGAGATGAGCGGCTTAGGTTCTGGAGAGATTTTGGAGTTGTCTAGGTTTTCATCAGTTTTATGATATCGGGAAGCTTCGGTCGATCCCGTAATTACCATTTTGAGTATTAAAAATTTCCGTAAAAACCATCTAAGTTACAGAAACTTAGATGGAACCTTACCATACCCGAATGTAAGCTTTCAAAGCTGGAAATTTTGCAAGATATTGAAGAAATCTTGAGTTGTTTGTGAGGAAATCGGGAGCAGGGGGGGGGGGGGGGGGGGGATTTCCTTACTTTCTATTTTATACTTTTATGATATGTATACCTATAAATCTCCATTAGATAAAACTTTATTTTTAAGAAAGTTTTAGTTCCATATCACAAATAATAAGTTTTAGTATTATAACAAAATCATAATAGATATATGAGATATCAAGTCAAGTATATAATATGATATGCATCATATATCTATTACAAAAGCATATGGAATCATAATATTGCAGTCTAACACATATGGTGTCCTAGGACATTGAGTCACACCATATGACATTGACAGAGTATATATATGTACTCTAACTTAAGTCAATATGTTTTTTAGATCTACCCATATAGATATTTATAAATAACACATAGGCATATTCGCTTAAGTATTTCATTGAGAAATAATTCCAAGATTTGATATTCTAAAAGGCTTTTATATGAGTAGAATGTCATCAACATAAAGAACGAAGAAAATTATTATGATCGTAGTCGTACTAATATTATTGTAAACACGAGTTTCATATTCATTTTTTAATAAAATTTAATTACTATAATCGTTTCAACAAAATTAAGATTCCAACTATGAGATACCTTCATCAATTAATAAATAAATTTTAGAAGTTTTCATATCTTTTTAGAATTCTTGGGATCAAAACAACCTTTTAGTTGTGTCATGTATACATCATCTAATAAATTTTCATTAATAAAATTGTTTTGATATTTATTTATTATATCTCATAATTATAGCAATGAAACTTTGAAAAGAAGAATTCTTATTGATTTAAATATATCAACTAGGGAAAAAATTATATTATAGTGACCAATTTAGTCTTTTACAACCAATTATAATTTAAAGGTATGTATTTTCCTATCTATATCAATTTTATTTTAGAAAATATATATATAACCTATGATTTCTAAACATGCATAGTGATCAATTAAGTCTCAAATTAGATTATTATACATGAATTGCATCTCTGATTTCATAGCTCCAAGCTAATTCATGGAGTCTAATCTAGATATAATCTTTTGGTATTATGTGGGCTTACCATGATTTATAAAGATTGTCTTTTAATTATCAATCATTAGAAATTTATATATCTTAGTATTCTAAAGTATCCTAAAAGATCTTCTTTGACCATGCATTACTTGTATATGTTCAATAATTTGTGAATCCTATTGAGTTTTCATATTTAGTTCAATATTATTTAATGGAGTTTCAACTTCTTTAAGTTGAATTTTATTCCTACTAATCCTTTAGATATAAACACTTTTTCTAAAAAGTTATTATTCTGAGTAACAAATACTATCTTATTTGGATATTAACTTGTAAGAAATTTAACATTTTCATAAGTTTCACAAACACAAATCCTAATAAATGATAAATTGGGACATTTTTCAGTCCATCTCTTATATGGTGTCATTTGAACCACCTTATATGTAACTTGATTGAGTATGAATATTGCAATTTGTAAAGCATAACCCAAAAATAATATTGGATAATTAATTTAACTCATCATAGATTGAAGAATATATAATTTCGTTCATTATTTTTTCATTCAAAAATACATCAATCCATTGAGATATTGATGGAGTTAATTGTGAACTAATTCCATAATTGATAAGATAGCTAATAATTATTATGTTAATTTTCACTACCTCGATCTAATCAAAGTAAATAAATATTTCAAAAGATTCACATTAAATGTTTTTAAAATTAAAACATCATTCCACCTTAAATGTTTCACGAGATATTTATTTTCATATCTATTAAAATTACATATGAACCGAATAAAAATTGATAAATATGATGATTTTGTTATTCTGCCAAATTTTAGTTGTTTGATTATACTTCAAAATCTCATTGGCAAGGGTATTTAGTCAACAAAGATCTGCCAATATATGAATCATATAAGTAGTAAAATAAATTTTTATCTAAATATCGATCTCACAGTGATTATATTAGTAATTCGGTCAACTAATAGTTAACACAATTTTAATAGAAAAGATAAGTAGAAATTTTGGTATGAATTTTAGATCATGGAGTTTTTCTACTTGATTCGTATGATGCATATTCAAATTATTTAATTTATGTTAAGGATGAATATATAATGAAGGTTGGATAATTGTTAAAATGGTTCTTTACCATAACAACATATACTGTGATTTTTATCATTAAGCAAATCCTAATTATGCCTCACAGTTGTCCCCTAGGTATTTTATTATCAAGACAACAAATCCATTACCTTCATAAATCCATTACCTTTTATGAAACTCCTCAATTATTCTTGATGATTACTTCGTATGTGTATTATTATTCTTCAACATTAGGTATCTTAAAGAGTAAAAATTGATTTGAACCATATGAGTGGAAGTAACGCAAAGGATTATCGCCACCTCTAGTGAGTTGTAATCACTCATGCATGTCTTATGAGTTGTCTGACACTAGCTTATTTAGTGAAGTTGTGACACACACTAAAGATGAAATCCTTATAAGAATGTTCTATAAAATATCTGTATTAATTGAAAATCAATTCTTCTAATATATGTACAATAGAATATATAAAATTAATCATACTTTCAGTTTCGTGAGCATCATACTTGCAATAAAAATTAATATACCTTGATTTTAAGTTTTAGCATATATGTTTATCTCATACATCATGATCAAAAGGAATGTCATTTTTATGATATCATATGCATGAGTGAGCCTTGTGGTTTGCTTATCCCCATCCATTATGATAACATCAGCAGCACCACTAATAATAATAATCCTAATTCATGTTTTATGTAATCATTTTCACCAGTTTCTATTCTATAATATAAATTAAACACATCCATTAATATCAGAAGGTTTATTTATCACATTGACCCTAATTACACAAATCCTAAACTTCAATTTAGCTTGACATTGGGGAAAGATTTATTTAAGATATAAAAGAAGAAGTTTCATAAATTTTGGATTTCTAATAAATTCCCTCATGGGAATTAGGTAATAAACCCTAATATCATATTATTTTGAATAATTTCTTGAATCCACCCTAGAAATTAGAGTTTTGCGAGTTGTGCTCCTCAATTTTAGAGATTAATTTTTATCTTGCATTCTTTATTTGTTCATTGATTCCTTAAGAAAGTACAGAAATCCTTTTTTATGATTGTTCCTACACTTTGTTTTGGTCTAGATTAAATAAGAATAGTCCAATTTAAAATTCTCATATTTTCTACTCTTTTTGATTTTATACATTGAAAATGTGACACTTTTCCACGTAAAATTTTATGATTTTAAGAAGATTTTGTGACAATAGTTTTTGTATTTTAAGCTCGAGGTTGTGGGTTTGAATTCCTCCTAATTTGTATGTTATACAGAGTCATGGCATTGAGAAGTATATGAAATTTGTGAATTTTGACTTTATAACACAAAGTCAGAGCTTTGTGGATGGGCCACTACCTTGGTCTTTACCTTGTCATCAAATGGCTATGATGCTCGGAATGATCGTAACTTCAACTTTGTTCTTTCTTATGCCTCAAATGGTTGTGACACTGGGAATGACTATGACTTTGACATTGATCTTTTTAATGAATCAAATTGTTGTATTGATGGGAAATGGCTCTGACTTTAGTCTTAGTCTTTCTTGTGAAACACATGACCACAATGCTAAGAAGTGGCCACTGATTTGGTTTTGGTCTTTCTAACGAATTCAAAAATAAATATTGATTGGAATGGTCTTTGGTTTATCTTATGAATCATATGGTTGTGGCTAAGAAGTGACTATGGCTTTGACAATTAGCTCGTACATATAAGTCACAACTTTTTCTTCAATTGATGGCAAAAATCTTGACTTTGGAAATGATTATGCTCGAGTAATACTCTCTATAATATTATTTATCCAAAAGTCATGGTTTTGGATAATTATCATGGATTTGTCCTGAGTTGTTTTGGCATTATAATTTCTTGTACACCAACAATTTATAACTTTGGGAAAATATTATGGCTTTAACTTAAAAATATGAGATAAAGTTGTATTGGTAAAGAGAAAGTCACGGTACTACAAAATGATAGTGCCTTTTAGCTTCAGTGTAATACTTAGTTATTGTGACATAAAATTAATATTATAGCTACTATATTATTATGAGAATTATGGTTATGACTTTAAAATAATATCAAAACCAGAAATAAAATATTATATAGTTGAAAGATTATGTTAATAAGGTAGTAGAGTCGTGGCATACAAAAATTTATATTAATAAATATGTAAGAGTTTCAATTAGCTAGAGGTGTCAGATAGATCGTGTAGTGTAGGCATGACCTAGGTTTTCATGGCACTGCCAGGCCACCATTCCGTGCCAACATGGGACGGTATGGAACTCATGTTGTGCCAGGCACGACACCACTCAAGTATGGCCAGTCCAGCCCAGCACATCTCACCAACCCAATTTATGTAGATTTGGGGATGGGTCATGTCGGGCTATGCCGAGTCGGGTCGGTTCGTGAAATTGGGCCCGGATATTTTAGATCATGCCAAACCTAGCATAGATAGGACTCTGAGTCTAAGACTGACTCACACTCAACTAACCATCTTGCTCTCACCCCCACCCCACCGGTTGCAAAATTGTGGATTAATTATTTTATATTTTTTTTTTATGAATTTCATATTTTAAATTATTCTTGATGAGTTGCGACATTATATTATTTATTTATTTCACATAAATCACAAAAAAAAAATAAATTCAATAGAACAAATGACTAAGTATAATAAATAATTAAAAATATTAAAAAAATATTATTCATTCATCATTCGATCCGAAATAAATAAAATAACACAAAGTCACAACTCACAACAAACAACATAAAATAAAACTCATCAATCTTAATCGTAATAATGCAAGCTCAATCTCCATATCAACCGGTATAAATATGTTACTGATCATTATCACATAAGCATCTAATGGTATCACTAGCGATGAATTGTATCTCCTCAACGTCTCATGAGTCATCAATTGTCAGCAACTCCTTAGCTCTTGTTCCATCACGATCCTAACTACCCAACCTGGAATCCTTCAAATCTTTCAATTTTCATGGATGCTAGTGCCTCAATGATATTTGATTGTAGTCTCAATCTTCTATCCAAAATCATGTTGACTACAATAGAAAAAGTAGACTCCGTTGCTACGCTCAACACCGAATGAGTCAGTAAATCTCATGTCATCTTAGATAGCACGAGATAGGTGGACTCATATGATTTCTATCATGATAAAATTTTAATATTCTTGTTATTGTTATGTGATAAGGTTGAGCAGTAATTAGTATCTATGTATTGAGACAGCTCACTCCTATATAATAGTTCACCTTGTCGTTCCTCCTTACTAATTGAATGGAGAAATCATTATCTCCGAATATGGTGTCCATGTTCATACTCAAAGTTTGACTACAACTACTATCATATCTAGCATTATAATGTGTAAATAACACAGTCAACTTTTCATGAATGAACCCTTTGAGTAGATGTTTTTGATTCATGCATAAGGATATGTATGTCCAAATATTATTTAACCCTTCCACTTTAACCCTTTGGTCTATGTAGGCAGTCAGACAATAAAAAGATTAAATATTAGACCAAGTACTTGGTTTCCATCGCAATAGTCATGTCACTAAATATCCACATGGATTGGACTGTCGCATGCATATGCCCTTAGCCAAACACATGAAATATTTTTAAAAATAACCCACCATTAAAAGGCCGGGTGGGTTTTTTTTAATAAAATATTAATTTTTTTAAAAAAATCATATGGGTCGGGACTGGTCCATTTTGACTTTGCCCAAAATCTAGTCCGAACATGGTAGCCTACCATGCCCCTAGACAGGGCCAGGCAGCTGGGTCATGCCTAGCTCAGCACAATGCCTAGCACCCCATGGCCCAACATGGCATGAGCCATGCCTCGAGCCAGCAATGCACGGGTCTAAGAATGGTTTTGGATCATGTCATGTTGTGCCAGTCACGGCTCAATTAGCTCATGCCCGAGTTGCCCGGCCTACTTATCACCTCTAGTTTCAACCAAGAATGAATACCAAAATCACTTTAATAAACCCATACATCACCAAAAACTTAAGAATTATTCTTATGCAAGAAATGAAAGTATATATCATTTAAAAAATATAAAATTATCAATAATGTACCAATATTTCAAAATGTTAAAGACAAGAAGAAAAGAAGAAGTAATGGTAAAACTAAGGATTATATAAAATCCAAACACAACCCTAAATATGGCTATCACATGAAATTAATTTTCATGGAATTCTTATTATGACATGAAATTAATATCATAGATGTTATATTAATATGAGATAAATATGGTTATAACTCAAAGATAATATCGTTATCAGATATAAAGTATTGCATTATTGAAAGATTATGTTAATGAGGTAGTAAAGTTATTAATTTTCACAAAAAAATATAATAATTTCGTGACTTTACATCAAAATTCCAAAGTTGTGAAATTGATTAACTTATAGCTCATTTTCATGCTTATACATCATCTAATATTATATCAAATATACTAAAATATCCATTATTTATATACTGAGCAATAACCTCCATTGGTAAATTGAACTTATTGGTCGACATACATTACTATGTATAAGGCTCAATATATCATTAAACATTTCATTATGATCATTAAAATGGGTTTAGTCATCTTGCCTAATAAATAGAGTTCACATCATTCGTACGATTCAAAATCAAATAAATCTAAAATGGGTTTAGTCCATCTCTACGGAGTTTTGAAATACATTTCTAATTAAATAGGTTGTGTTAAAATCATTAGTTTTGAACATTTTAATATTAATCTTATAGATTGATTTTTGTGTTTGAATTATCAATAATTAGGACATATATGACATTTAATAAGTAAACATCCTCAAAAAGATTATATCATGATAAATAGAATAGACATTATTATTATTAATAAAATCAAATTCATCTATTAGTAAACATGAAATTGAAATTATAGTTTTATTCATAGCAAAAAATAATAATAATTTTTAAAAATCTAAAACAAGTCTACAAGATAAAGATAAATAATATGTTCTTATAGTAAAAATAGCAGCTCTTGGCCCTTTGTCCATTTCTGAAAAATAATCTTGTCTTCAACTAAGGATTTAGTATTTCTTAGTGCATTCATATTAAGATAAATGTGAGATCCTCAATCAACATCCAATATTCATGAAATAAAAGTAAATTAATTAATTTCTATAACATTAATATCTGAAGGTTTAATCTCATTATTTTTCCTTTTCTTTTGATCTTCCAACAAAAACTTATAATTTTTTTTCTAATGAACAAGCTCAAGAGGAAACAAAAAATATCTCATTTGTTTCCTTAACCTTGGGTTGGGGATTAAACTTAAGGTTGTGTTTGGATTTTATATAATCTCTAGTTTTACCATTATTTTTTCTTTTCTTCTTCATGCCATTACCAATTTGAAATATTAGTACAATATTGGTATTCTTAATATTTTGTTATATGATATGTATATAGCATTAATATATAACATCACATGTGTATATATATACATATTACAACATTATATGTATGTATATATATAATCATATGTATATAGCATCTAAAATATTCTTTGGGTCATTGGACCATGCTATATACCATGTGTTTTTTACCAAAAAAAATACAAATTAATTAATTGGTAAAACAATTATAGTTTCATATTTAATCAAAACATATTAAATAGATTGTTTATAATCTTATATTAATTATTCATTGAATTTTCATGATTGTTGAATTAACGTAAATTATATACAAATAATTTAATTCATTAATCAAATTATTATAGTTTCATATTTAATCAAATTAAATATTACTTATTACTAATAACTATAGTTTAATTTAATCAAATTAAATTAAATACATTGTTAATTATTTTGTATAAACTATACATTAAATTGTCGTGATTATTTAATTAAAGTAATTTATATATAGATTATTTATTCATATATAAATCACATTTCTAAATTTTTTTGAGTAACAAGAAATCTGTTAAATTAAAATCCAAGTCTCATCTCATATAATATTAGCGTTTACTAAATTTAAAAACAAAAATTCGCCACAAATTTAGCCTTCACTTATCCATATAAGTTACCTACATGTCCTAGTCATATTAGAAATAAGCTATTCTAGTCATATTAGTCATATAAGTTACCTCACCCTCCACATATTATGTGCATTATTGTTAAAGAAAATCTCTCTTAAACTTCTCCCAAGTATTAATGAGCATACCTTTGAGCTAGATATCATCGTTTCTCTGACACCACCAAAGTATTGGTATGCCAATAAAATATATTGATGAAGTACTAACCTTAATTAAATTTTGCATTGATATTCATCACTCAAAAGTATTGTTCTATCTCCTAAAAAAATTATTCGTGTACTTCATCGATCTTGTGCACTTAAACTCATTCTACTTTGAAACATTCAACTAATGTTATGTCAATAAAATATATTTATGTGCATATTCTACAAACTTTTAGGATGAGTTTCCTAGGGATTAAGGGTAATGGATTGTAGTTATGTTTATCTATACTCCTAAGTCATGCTAGATATTTGGTTGTTGTCGGTTCTGAGGTATTTCATTCTTAACTTGATCATCATTCTCTACTTTAAGTTGAAAATCATCATTCTCTAGTACTGAAGCATTATTGGATTAGAGTGACAGACTAGTAAAATTTTGGGGGAATTATATTTTGGGGTACTCCCCCAGAAATATTTAAAAATATGAAACTGATCTTTTAAACATTGAAAAAAAATGTAGCAAACTATAAATAAATTAAAATCAGAGCACTCAAATTCATAAGTCCTAAATTACCTTCACCACTCTCCCCTGCCCCTCGCCCTTGCCCCTCGCCCATCTTTCCTCGCACCTCTCCCCTAGCCCCTCTTCTCTCGCCCCTCTCCCCTCGCCCATCTCCACGAGCTCCATTGTGGAGCTTGCTGGAGCTCTAACAAGCTCCATCATGAAGCTCCAACCCAGCTCCATCGTAGAGCTCCAGCAAGCTCCATCATGAAGCTCCGTCGAGCTCCAGTGAGCTCCATCATGGAGCTCGAGGAGCTGTAGTGAGCTCCATCATGGAGCTCGACGAGCTGTAGTGAGCTCCATCATGGAGCTCGACGAGCTCCATCATTAAGCTCGTGGAGCTCACTGGAGCTCTCCATGATGGAGCTCTAGTGGTAGCTCCAACAAGCTCCATGATGGAGCTCATGGTGAGGGGCGAGAGGAAAGTGGAGAGGAGCGAGGGGAGGCATGCGAGGAAAGACATGCAAGGGGAGACAGGCGAGGGACAAGGTTGAGGACGAGGGCAAGGGGTAGAAGAGAGGGACGAGGGTAGTTTATGACTTATGAATTCGAGTATCCTGATTTTTAATTTATTTATAATTTGGTGCCTTTTTCAAATGTTAAAAAATCAGTTTCATATTTTTAAATATTTTTGGGGAAGTACCCCAAAACATAATCCCCCCTACAATTTTGATAAAACAAAGCATCTTTGAAGATCATGCCCCATTAGATTATTCATCCTTGAAAGAGTTTGGGTCCCTTGTAACTTGTATACTTTACTTATCAATGAAGTCCCCACCGGAAGAAATAATATGATAGATTATATCATCAAATGCAACTTCCACAAACACTAGCAAATTTTTTATTGTTGATACCAATTTTAATGAAAAAAATTAAAGAAAAATGACACTTAAAACAAAATTAAGAAAAATGAGATCTAAAATGAAGACAATTATATTTTTATCCTCATTTTAAAAAAAAATACATATATCAAAACCAAAAAATATTCACATTTTAATAACCTTTTTGTGCACACAAAATAATACCATCAATACCGTTAAATGAACTAGGGGGGTTTTCAATGAAACTGTTTTGGAAATGTGTTGAAATCAATGCTCACCATAAATAAGTGTGTCATTTGAATTCATGCTACTTGAAACAACTATCCTACCAAAGAACCTACACCAATAGATAAGAACTTAGCTTCTAGATTTTGTTGGTTTCACCAATGGTTTTTGTAGAACACACTATAATAATGCCAAACAAATGCCAAACCGGAGGACAATTTGCAATATGGGCATTGTTTCATCCTATAATTTATGCAATAACAAATGCCAAACAAACATTAAAAAAAATAAAACAATAATAAAAAATAATAAAAAATAATAAAAAATAATAAAAATATTAAAAAATATTAAAAAATATTAAAAAATATTAAAAAATAAAAAAATATTTAAAAATAAAAAAACAAAAATAAAATAAAAAAACAAAATTAAAATAAACATAACATAAAAATAAAATAAAATAAAATAAAAAAAATGTCAAACACACATAGAGGCAATTACTACAGGCTTCTTCTCCTTCAAAACCCTCCACCCTTTTTACTCGGGCATGGTGCTTCAGGTAAACTCCATCTATCGGCAAGTGAAAAGAAAGAGACCATCATGACCCACTACATAACCAAAATAAAGAATGAATTAACAATTAAAAAGGAGAGTAAAAATGCTCGCATAAAGGCATTTACAATGTCAAGAAGATGAGGTCCATACCGAGCAGGCACAGAAAAATCAAAGTCATATGCATGCTTTTCTACTCTAGACGTATTGACCATGAGATAGAATTTTTTGGTAAGTTTACAAGGGTGACACGACACCACTACACAGGCATACCCAGATTCTTTACCATGCTCACTAGAATCGGCAAGCATTGTCATACCAATATCGACATAGAAACTAATCTCATTCTTAATCTTACCACAATAATTTTTAACTAAATCACAAATCGGGTATCCCATTCATCTGGACCGCGAAGGAGAAGAACAAGCATTATTTTTTTCAAAACAAACATCCACAACATCATTGTATCCACGAACTAGTATCCCATTCAATCAAGCTGCTTCTAACTGGGAAGGAGGGATATATGAACAATATTCTTGGGGCAAGCATTCATAGAACCAAATTTGGTAGCTCATTTTTTGATTCAGCACAGTCAAGCCTAACCTCACCTGGCCAAGTGCACCTTGTTTTTCAAAGTTAAAAAAAACATTTGTCTTCCATTCATATTCACAACAATTCCCCTTTCGTTGAGATAATAGGCATGTATGGAAAATCCGTGGAGTCGCTGTTTCGTAGGTGGTAGCGAGAGGGAGGATGATTCCTTGCTTATGGGATCCGAAACTTCAAAAATGCTAGGCAAACCCAACCTCTTACTAAAGAGGATATATATTTTGTCGCTGAATTCAAAGACTATGAAAATATATTGGGACCCTTCAACTCACCAACACAAGTAGGATTCAAATCCAGACACAAAGATCCAACTTCATCACATCTTTTTTGTACCTCCCGTTCCTGCATTTCAACACAACTCCATCTTTCCCAGCATTCTCTTCCAAGAATTCTCTCCCAAACATGTACAATGTGTTTTCCAGCTTCAAGCAGCCCATGCCTGACGGTAGATTTGCTCCATCCAATTCGATCCATTTTTTTAGGGGTGGTGGTGGCGGAGCACAATTTTGTCCCAGTCATCACCGTCGAGTATCTCCTTCATATCCAACAAAAAAATAGATTCATGTGTGATCATGTAGAGAAGCTCATTCATTGTCTTCTTCAAAGTAACTATAACGAACTGCCAGTGTTGTCTGCTATAACATAAAAATCATTCGAAATTATTGTTGTCCAAAATTCAGAAGCAATCTTAACATACAAGTGCCAGTGATCAAGTAATCACAACATGGTCATGCCAGGCTATGCTAAATATATCCAAGCCACAACCCGACCCAGACCACGCCCAATGACCGCTAGGCAGTGCCACTTGCAAGTGGACACTAGCAAGGTATAGTTATAGGTGTGAAGTGGACAATTCTCTCAAAATAGACTAGTGGCCCAGTGCCACTTGTATGCACCTATATCAACTTGGGTTCATATTTGACTATTCTCACAAAATAGACTAAACATGGATTGAGCCATTTAACTACTCCATGCGAGATAAATCTAACCTAATATACCCCACTATGTAACTTATTTATTGGATGTTGAATCACTTGTAGACTTTTAATATAACTTATTTATTGAGTTTTAAATAATCATTTATTGAAAAATATGAAATTTATCTTAATGTTGGAAAAAATGAGAATTTTACAAAAAAAAAACAAACTTCCACATTATTTTTAATTTTTCAAATAGAAATTTATTTTTGAAAAATATCATTGAAAAATATATAAATTAATAAATATCATCTCATTGTTTTCCGAAGTATGATATATTAATCAATTTTGCTATATTTTCGCTCCTTCCACAATCTATGTTACTAATATTATAAAATATATTTTACCACCCACCAAAAAATAAACACACCATATAATACATGTTGTATAAATCATAAATCTCATCAACATAGTACAAATTTTACAATCATCAATAAATATACCTATAAAATACAAAATAGAATTAAATAAATTTTTTTAATAAAAAAAGTAAAACAAAGACAAAATATTAATAAAATAAAAAAGATATCAATGATAAAGATCGTGCCAAGTGTACAAGATTTCTACCTTTGAGATCTGGAAAATATTAATTACTTGACATTCTTACCTCTCAAAATTTAGAGATTCAACATCGAAAAAGTTTCAAACCCTAAATCTTCTATCACTTGGACGAAGGCAACAGTCATCACATCAATGCATGACCACCAATAAATATAAGCAACACAAGAACTTATCAATGATAGTGTATAATAGAACATTTTTTAATATGTAAGACAATTATATCAAAATATCTAAATACATAACAAAACATCAATAAAATTCATATTTGCCATAAATTTTATAGAAAACAAAGTACATAGTAATTACTGAAAAAAATATTTAGTACATTTTCTTTCATTCAATTAAGAATATATATTCTTCATAAATATTAAAATTCATCCCATGATAGAAAAATTATATCTAACCTCTAAAATTAAATGAATTTGAAAAATTTTAAAATATAACAAAAAAAGAAGAATCTTATTCATCACTTTTACTTTTAATTTACTATCTTCACATGTAAAATAAATAACTAATATATTTTCATTATGTGAATATTTTATTCGACCAACTTTGATGAATAAATATCCGAGCTTAAATTTTCTGTGTCATCATAAAGCAGAGATTTGAGGACATTATTCATCATAATATTTTACTAATAAAAACCCCACTTTGTATAGAAATTATGTAGCAAACATATAAAGAATAAACAACTGAAATAAAAAATAGGTGATATAATATATGCATCATTTATAAGAATAACTTGATAAATATATAAAATAAATATAAGCTACAAAAATTAAGTACCTTTTTTCATATCAATAATGTCAAACTAAATACACTAATATTTTAATATTTAACAATGAATATCTAATTTTCTCTATAACAAATAGTAAATTTTATTGAATTTCAAATATGTTTATATAGCTAATTAATATTTAAATTATTAATGCATCTAAATGTTTGCTACAAACATACTTTTCAACAAAAAAAAACTAGTTAATTAGAATTAAATATTTCGATTCTAAATCCAAAGCAACTTCACGAGTATAACATACATGATAATATATTTTTTATATTCATTCTTTATCCTTTAAATCATAAACAATTATATTAGTGTTCCATAAAGCATTACCAGACTCACATCAACATGCTAAATAATGACATTTCATATATCTAGCATCACAAAGCAAAAAGGATAGAACAAGGAAAAGGAATAAACTTCAAACTTAAAATAATTCAGTTTTCAAATATTACTAGTTAACCAAAATTAGAAAGTTTAGATTACTCCAAATATTGAACTTAGATGTGTAAAAAATCTTTTAAACTAATTATCAAAAATTATCACAAATTAAACATAACTTGTGTATACATTTCTATTTGCTACCAAAAATATATAACACAAACACTACAATGAAATATTACCTAAGTGCCACTCAAAAACAGAGCTTGTAACAAAAAGATAAACTATGAAAATGACATACCAAAATATATTTAACCAAAAATAAACACACCAATAAAGCTTATAATCCAAATAAATTATAGTTTATTGAATTAAATCACAAACACATAACCTGCTTGGAAAACTAGATGGTGTAACATGTGCTACAGTTTCAATGAAATAGATGAAAAAAACAAAAATTTTTAATTGTTTACAAATAGGTGCTAAATTAAATCAAAAACGAGAATAAAAATGGCATGATGACCACGAAGACCTCAATAGATCATAAAGATGATAAAGAGCTTCATGGGTTTAGGACAATGATGAGCAACAATAGGGTTTCTTCCCTTTTTCTTTGTAGCCATTTTTTTTAATATTAATACCAATTTTATTACTATAACAAGGAACTATAAAGATTAGAAGTCACTTTTTTTTCTTTCACGATACTTTGCCATCGAACATATGTAACATACTCATAATTATAGGGTTCATAACTCAGCAGATATATACTTAGGCTAATTAATATTTTGAATGATTAATACATTAAAGATGTGGAGAGCTCTTGAAAGACGTATAAGATAAATTAATATAATTTTTAAAGATATCTGACAGGCTAACTTAGTTGAATTTAAAAAGTTTGTCGTAAGTTGAAGACTTCAAAAGAAAGAAGTATTTTGGCCTCCCCTACACATATCGATAATGATGAAATTGTGCGAAGACCAAAGCCTATAATGATTTATTGATAGATGGTGCATTTGAACTCTAGGCTTAGGTCAAGTGATATTAGAAGGAGGTTTGAAGTATCAATGTAAATGTAATGACTTATCATATGATCTGGAAGGCCGAAGAATAATCA
Source organism: Sapria himalayana (assembly GCA_029783825.1). NCBI lineage: Eukaryota > Viridiplantae > Streptophyta > Magnoliopsida > Malpighiales > Rafflesiaceae > Sapria > Sapria himalayana. The sequence goes on from JAREIK010000588.1 coordinate 1,447,824, forward strand.
GTCACAATAATAATACAAATAACAAAAACTTAAATAATCGATGTTCAATTATAAATATTATCTCCTTTGTCAATATTACAATCAGAATGCTTACAAGATGTTGTAGGCTCTTTCACATTGGGTGATTAATATTTCTTTTAGTAGTATACGAGAACATTGTCTACTAATGATAAAAGTTTGAAAAATATACTTTCGAAATACTATTGAAGTAGTAGAGAGGTGTCAAATTGATCGTGTCGTCTTGACATGGCTTAATTTTTGGAGGCCCAGTCAAGTCATAATGTCATGCCGGACATGAAACAAAAAGAGTGCCCATATAGTGTCGTGCCAAAAAGGAAAAATTTCATGCCAACTCAGCATGATCTGATGACACGACTTTATGAACCAAGCATGCCGATCATGCCAAGTCGGGACGGCAATGGTCATGACTTTATGAACCTAGCACGACACTTGTCTGGTGCTTGTCCCTAACTAGCCATATCCAATTGCCATTGGGGCCAAGGACAATGAAGCAAAATCTACATTGGGGCAAGTATTAGTGCTCAGTGAGTTGTACTAAGGCTGCAATGACAATGCATTTCTGATCATTTAACAAATAACAAAAATTTTAAATAAAAATTAAATATTAAAATTTTAAGTAAAATTTTAATATTAAAATAATTATACTAAAATATATTTCAATATAAATTAAAATGAATATATTCAATAAGACATAAAGATCATAAATTTATAATTAAATAAACAAATATACATGTGTTTTATTTTCAAATATCATGACATTGACATCATATGACAAATAATAATAAAATATAAAAAATTAAAATTAATATATATATATATAATCAAAATATGAGAGAAATGAGAAATAAAATAGTCACTAGTTTGTATCACTAGTCTGATTCAAATCATCATGCTTGATTTTAATATTAGCATTAGTCTCAATATTTTTGATATCATTACATGAGTCATTATCTATCAGCAGCAATTTCATTTTTCTCTAATTGAATCTTTGAATAATTTCATTTTTTTAAGCATGAAAATGCTTATATGATTTCTAGTTTTGGTCTGAATCTCTTAAGCTAAATACAAGAGTAGAGGTGTCAAACAGCGTAGGCAAACTGAGAATGACATGGTCCATAACTGTGGCTAAATTTGGATCATGCAGATTTGTGGCATAGATCGTGCAGACCCGTGGCATGTCTCGTGCCTTACTGGGATGGTGTGAGCCATGTCTCATGTCAGGCCAGCCATGGCCCACGTGTTTAGCCTGATGGTATGGTCCGTTGAACTGGTGAACAGGTACCAATACGGTCAACTCTTGTATCATGGGTCTAGTCTCGTCGGGTAACCACTGAATGGGGTGATTCAAAAAAAAAACTAGTCACATAAGCCAGATACTGCTTACATGGCTGGTCACGATTGGGAAACCAAGTGTGATATGGCCTTGCACTTCGCACGCCAACAATGTCATTCCGTGCCAAGCTAACAATATAGTTCCATATAACCAATTAAAGTATGGCATGGTTGTGCGACCATGTCATGCTCACGGCATGAATCATTTGACACATCTACACCAATTTAGTTAATAGTTCACGTGTCATATTTCAAAACATAATATAAATGGATTAATTTGATTTCCACTAAACCAATATATCATAAGTATTAATATCATCATGTGATAGAATAGAATAGTAATCAATATTTATCTACAAAGATAACTAGCTCCTATTTAACGGACTACCACATCATTTTTGCTTAGCTAAATAAATAAAAAAAATCATAATCTCTAAATATGATATTCATGTCTATAATCAGAGCCTCGCACACTTACAATACATAGTATCATAAAACATAAAATATGTTATTTAATTTGTGATAAATTAAACTTTTAAGTTTGTCTACTTGGTACATGCAAATTTCAAATAGATATGTATTTTAATATAGTTTTTACTTCTTTCACTTGTGATCCATATATGCAACAAAGCAATAACAAAATAAATTGTGAACCATTATTTTAAATAATTGATTTCCATCTCAATGATCATTCTATTAATATAAAAATATCTTTTATACATGCTAAACATATTATTAATATTATATATACATTGAATCACAATGCAAGTAGTGAGAATATACATGAACAAATATATGTTCATCCTATCATTAAAAATATTATAAAATTTTAAAAAAAAATTCTTATCTTTTAATATAAATTATCAAAATATATGTTCATAAATATTATTGTTTACTCTAATATAAAGTGAGTATAATTCAATTGATATCTCACATCCGTTTGAATTATTTTTAAGCCCACTGACAAATATTGAGTGTAGAACTTTTGTTGTAAACTATGCATCATAAAGAATACTAGTAACCCATCATCTCTACTAATACGTGACAAATAACTTTCATTCTTGCTTGACCTATTAAATGAGTTATGTGACACATATACCTAATATGAAAAATATTAACTAAGAGCCCATCACTAATGATTCTGAGAAACATGTTGATAATGATACTGTTATTTGAAAGAATAATGAATGTGATCCTAAAAATTATATTTAAAATATTATATTCTAAAAAGATCATCGCCAGACACTCATATATGATTAGACTATCATTTGAAAGAAAGATCTTAAAAAAGCCTAAAATCTTTTATTTAATTTACATTTAAAATCAATATATTGAATGGTGAGATACGAATGATATGTCATAGTGACTAGTCTAGATATCAACCATCATAGACATCACTCCACTATAATTCTTAAGTTCATTTTTTAATAATTATTTTCCTGATTTAAAATATTTATTATATCATTCATACTTGTAAACTTGAAAATTCAATAAAGAGTACTCAAAAATTAGATCTATATTATTGTTTGACTACTCTAGAATCATCCAAAAAATTAATCAAAAGATACATAATAATAATTAATTAGTCATATCTTCCCTCTCAAACTCAATGTAAAAAATAAAAAAGATCAATGAACATAAGCTTTATCAAAATTAAATGACAGTACCACTAAATTAGATTCACCATGGAAGCATTGCATCATATTTTTTGTGTATTGCTAAGTAAATATCTTTTAAGGTGATCGGCAGCACCAGTATTCTTACACACACACACACACACACACATATATATCTCTTATAATACACATAAAATGTCTGAAATCTTCTTTTAGACCCATAATATTTTTATTTTTAATTATATTAAAATATGTATAAACTATTGAAATGTGTTTTTTAAGGGTTTTAGGCAAATTGGTCGAAACCATAGAAGAAAATTGAATTTTAATCTCGATCATTTTGATCAAGTTATCATTATTATCAATGTGTATGTCTAATTCTTTTTTATTTATTTCACTAAATATCATTTTTTAAAATTTTAACTTTAACTTAGTTTTTTTTATTAATTTAATAATATAAGAATCTAAATAATATAAAAAAAATAATAATGAATTATAACATGTACTTTATTTTTCTGAGCAGCAAAAAAATTAGATGGTGTAATTGCATCTCATATTCTCAAGCTTCGTTGCTAATCACAAAATACTATGATATTAATGACACACTTCATGCCATAAAATAAAAAAATCTTAAAACAAAGCAAAATATTTTTTGAGTACTTGGAGGAGAAAAAAATAATTTATAGAATAACTATAAAAAATTTAAATATATGTTACTCATTAGGTATTTATAAAAAATATCTTTGTATTAAAAGATATTTTTAAAATTTTGTATCAATTAAAGTTAGGACAAAAATCAGACAGCCATTTGATGTATACATAAGTGCCATTGAAAGTAATATGACAGCTCATATAATATTTAAAATTTTCTTACCAACATGATAACAATAGGCACTATCCTATTGTTGTCTTTGTCAAGTCTCAAGAGGTCCTGAACTGCCAAAAAATAGCTGAAAGATAAAGAATTCCATTATTTATGCAGAAAGACAAATTTATAAAAAAATCAATCAAATATCCATGACAAGTAACAATCCAACATGTCTGGCATGACATGATGAATGATAAGTTCTAGCCTATCATGCCATTATTTGTGCCAAGCAAGGTTGTATCACATGCAGTGCATGTGCTGCCGGCCTACTTGACAACTCTAAAGTAGCATGACAAGTAAAGTTGCATCATAGAGTTGATGTACCTTTGATGCATTGTGACTTGCCATGGAATTTGAAGTACACATATATTGTAAAGAACAAACAATAATTTCATTAAGATGAATCTTGTTGAAGAATTGCATGCAATAATGTAATGGATTAGGTGGGAAAGACTGTCATGGATTTATAATTGCAATGTCTATAACTCAACAAAAAAAATAATTATAATGATTATTATGTTGATTGATTAATTATAAAAAATATGCAAAACTTTATAGGATCATGTGAGATAAATTGGTATCATTTTTAAAAAGTTTAAGCAAGCCTACCTGATTGATTTTGGAAAACTTGTCAAAAGGCATGAACTTAGCTATAAAAATTTTTTTTTGCCTACACTACACAAAGTGATCATGATCTGGAATAATTTTTCTCATAAGCCTATGATAGAACAAAACTAATTCAACATAGAGTCAATGATTGACATTATGTGAAAGTTAAAACTCTAATAATTTATTGATAGTTTGTGGCATGGGATTGTGTTGTTATGTTAAAGCTCTAAGTATGTGTCACATCACTCTATGTTGGTGAAAAATGTTATCACATAGAGCATGTGTTGAATTATTAATATTTTTTTTACGGTGAAAGAGAAGATGAGCAAGTAACATTAATTGTATATATCAATAACATTTTGATTATATGGGATGATTAATTAAGTATATCTCAACAAAAATCAATTTTATAGATTGGATTTCAAACAAAATATTTGAGATGTGTGAGATTAATTTGATATGAAATTCAAATACTCATGAGGTGCTGGATATGTTAATTGATTTAGATCAGGGAGCCTAAGCCTTGCACATAGGTACAACACAAAATTATCATCTCTAGCATAGCATGAAATGATCCAAAGTCATGCTTAGATTTGCCTCATTTAAAAAAAATCATTCATTTTTGAATGACCGCACGCCCAAAATGGCTACAACTTGCCATCATTTCATTAATAATAAATAAGAAATAATATTTTTATTAAATTTAAGCACCTAGATCTCTTCCAATGTTCATGAACAAATATCCAGCAACCACTAAAATTTAATACTAAAAAATATAAAAAATTCTAAAATTTATTTTTCGTGTTACAAATTATATATACATAAAAAATTACTACATCTTGAGACTACAGTGCCATTTATCACCAAATGGTATTTTATTACTATGATATGAAATTAATATCATAACCATAAAGTTAATTAGATCGAATTTAACTACGACGCCAAGAAATATTCATAGTTGAAATAATGTTAGACAATAAAAATCTTATTTCAACAAAAGTATAGAATCAAGAAAAATGAAAATTATCATGCATGTATAATATCAATCAATAAAAGAATTCAAAATTTAATTTATAAGTACTCAAATATATAATCAATTTGTAACATGTCATATGTTATGACTTGGGTAACATTTTGCTTCACTTTAGATACCAACTCAATCAAACTACACATATTACACTAAAAACCCTCAATTTAATAATTATTCATCAAAAATACTCAATCTCAATTTTTATAAATTATTATGAATGAAATACTTTTTCAAACAAAAACAAACTAAAAATCATATCAAATGACAAGTATTATTTAGTACTTTACATATCAAATAAACTTCCACACTAAAATCATTATTCTTAATCGAACAATTCATACCCCACATATAAATAAAATAAAATAAAAATATAAACTTCTCTCCAAAATAAGTGTTTGCTATGTCCAAGTTAGAGTGTCATAGTATAACAAGATTGTTGAGGTATCTCTTTTTGTGATTAGTGGAAGAGTCACGATAAGATTTGAGCCCCACGATTAACTTATGGGATTAATATAAGGTGTGCTATATTTTCTGTAATTGCTTACATATCATCATTATATAACACAATGGATATAAGGTGCACAAAATATTTTTCAATATATTTCCTTGCTTCCTCTTGTCTTTTTAGTTATTTTAAAATCAGAAAATCCCAAAGACTTGCTTCTTTTAAACATCTTTCACTAGGTATCAAGATACAAACTTATCATGTGAGTCTGTAAGCATAGCTGAAAACTCTATTGAATATCAATAATGCTAACAAGTTTGAATAGAAATACATGAGAGTACTCCAACAAAAGAATACAAGTATATTGAGTGTGATGCTTCTTTGAAATTCAGGTGTGCCGACCATATTAATGACGTGACACATGCTTCTTTTGAACATCATTCATCCCCACTTATATAATGAGGTTAATGATGTGACACATGCATCTGACATAAAAAATCTTTATTGATGGCCCATCTCTAAAAGTCCTAACAAACATGTTAATTGCTACTTCATTGTTAGATGCATTATCAAAAGTGATACTATATATTTTATTTAAAATATTATATTCTTTAAAATTCTTATCATACACTCATTAATTGGCCGGGTCATCAAAATGATGGAGAATCTCTAAGAATCCCAATATTTTTTTTATTTAGTGTCTATTTAGAATCTACATAGTAGGCAGTGAGGCATGCATAAGATACATTATCGTGACTAGTCCAAATATCAGATATCGCGGACACAACTCCACTATAATCCCTAAATTCATTAATTATTTTTTTTTCTAAGTTATAATATTTTAGTATGTCGTTCCTAGATGTGGACCTATGAATCCTATGATATGCAGGTTGAAATTAAGTCTACATGATACTGACTGCCCTTTGATCCTCTAAAAATCTAATCATAAGACCCATCGTGGTGATATGTTTGGTCATGCATTCCCTCCCTAACTCGTTGTGGTATATGAAGGGGGTCAACATCGAGGCTGAACTAGATATAGCCTCAACAAACCCACCGCTGAGTTAGGTTTGTCTAGGATCTTATGTACCTTGTTTTTATGTGCATCATTTGACATGCCTTTTAAGGTGCTCGGTCTCATGAACTCTTACAGGTTACTTTTTTTACAATATTTACATTGTGCTGATTCTTCTTCGGCACCCCTAACATTTTTATTTTATATTATATTAAAGTGAGTCCAAACTATTGATATTTTTCTAGGTTTTTTATTTTTTAGATAGTTAGGTTAAGACGATCGGAGAAACCAAGGTTTTTGCAGCCTCGGATATTTTTGTAGGGTTTTCGTTATCTATATTATAATTTTTTTTATGTTTACGTTTAAATTAATTTCAATATCATAATTAAAATTATTATTTATCATTTTAATTTTTTATTTGTTTTTTATTATATTGCAATTAATGTTTTTAAAATTATATATTAATTAATATTAATTAAACTAAAACTAAACTTTTAAAGTTTAAAGTTAACTAAAATTAAAAAACAAAACTTAACTAAATAAATTAAAAAAAAAATACTTATAATGCATAAAATCATCTTTGCCTTTCGATGTTCATACTGCACCGCGATCGATAGGTCACACTCCATACTTAAATCCCAAAGTCAAAATGAAATGAGAAACCAAGACGTCGAGAGAGAGAGAGAGAGAGAGAGAGAGAGGAGAGCAAAAAGGATACGGAGAGAAAATACGATAGAGAGAGAGAGAGAGAGAAATAAGTTATAATTTATTAATGAAAGGCAGTATTATATAGATTTGAAAAAAGTTTTTTTTTAAAAAAAATTGATATTTTTTGATATATTTTGATATTTTTTATTTGTTTTTAGTGGCAGAAAACATTAGGATGTTGAATTTTGCCTTCTAGTCATTATGGGCGAAATCAAAGGACCAAAATTTAAAAATTACGATTTTTTTGGACCGTTGGGTCGCTTCGAATGTCGAACCGACCCAAATGATCATAGGTTCCATAAGCTTTGGCTTCTGGAACCTGCATTCATGCCTCGGGATGGGGAGACGGAACTGATGGGTCCAACATCGAACCAACCCAAATGGTCACATGTTCTAGAAGTTTCGGCTTTTGGAACCTACAGTAGGGCCTCATGCTAGGGAGATGGTATCCACGGGTTCGACTGGGTTGGGACAGACAAAAAGTAAGTCTCAAGCTCGGAGGATAGTGCCATGACAAGGTAGGTACGGTCAAGTCGGGCCATGCCTCAAGCTTGGCCGCGGCTGCCCAGCCCGGTGGACACCTCTAGCTCACTGCTAGTGATACCATCAGATACTTACGCAATAATAATTAATTACATACTTACAACTTAGAGGCTGCCAGACTGGGTTGAGCATGCTTATGATTATTGATTATTATGTTGTGTATTTGTGTTATTTTATTTTTGGTTTGATTGGATGATTGATTTTTTGTTATTTTTCTTTATTAAAATTTTTATTAATAAATTTATTTTATTGTGATTTATATGAATTATGTCACATCTCATAATGAATAACTTACAATTTTAAAGTTATAAAATTAATATTTAAAATCTTAAACTAGTGACCGTTGAGTGGTCGACCAGGCTGGCAGCCTCTAAGCATTACCTAGCACAACTCTGCATGGCTCAGTATGACCCAACCTAATTCTGATCAGAACCAAGCCAATCGAGCCATGTCGAGATGGCACTAATCAAGTCATGTCGTCCCCACCATGACACGGTGGCCTGAATAGGCCACCAAAAAATGGGTCATGCTGAGATGGCACGGCTCGTTTGACACCTCTAGTTTAGCTTCGTTAAACCTCGTTATATACTATAATGATTTTGGGAAGAAAATAAAATTCAAACTAATAATTATTATAAATCTTCTGATTAAATGTTTAGAAGATCACATGAAAAATCAATATTATGCAGACCTACTTTCAGCCTACTTATCATAAAATTCTTAGGTCCACAAGTAGAAATATCATAATAAAATATTATATGTTAGAAAAATAAGTAATGATTTATAAATTTAGAAAATATACTAGAGTAATATTCATGATGTTAGACATCTAGACTAGTCACAACAATGCATCATTTGTGTATCTCACTACCCCTAATGTATATTCAAAAAGAAAACTTAATAATAAAAATTTAAGTTTTTTTGAAATTCTCAATCGCATGATAACTATCATATATGAATATGAGTATATATTATGGATCTTTAGAAAATATAATAAAATAAAATATGTAGTATTACTTTTGATAATATTTCTAATTATAAAATAATTATTAGTATAATTATTAGGATCATTAGAGATGATTTGTTAGGTTATATTTTTTACATTGGGTGCATGTATTATTATAAAACATGATAATACAAGCAAGAAAGAGAGTAGTTTTTTCCATGTTAAAAAAATAAAAAATTTACTAAAATAATCTTAAGATACGTAACAAACAACATGACTTTAATAGTCTATATTTTTCTACAAGACTAAAAAAAGTAAAAATCCCAAATAAATGAGAGGCTTTATTAAAGTTATACCTACCTTATGTTGGAATCATATATTGGTTACCAACATGTGATATAAAACTATGTCAATAATAAGATTGATGATCTTATTATTGATGATTCAAAATGGGCCACAATATTTCATTTATGTGATACTTAATAATTCTTTGACAAGACAAACATGTATTCGTATGTATATGCTCTCACCACTTACATTATACTTAAGTGCACACACAACATTAGTAGCATGTTTAACAAGTATATATGTCACCCTACATTTAGTTTCATAGCTCTTGAGATGAAAACAAAATACTTAAAATACTGGTATTCCATTCCAACTTTGTATTTTTGACAACTTGTATGAATCCTAGGATTAAGATGAAAGAATTTAAAAATATTTTGACATATATATCAAGGTGCATGAACCATGAACACTAATCAAAATATTTCATTCACACAAAATTATTTAACTTATTTATATTTTATGATACTAGGTATAATAGTAGTTTAGTAAGACTCCAAATACGAACATAGACACCATATTCAAAGAGAAAGACTTGTCACTTCAATTAGATAGGAACAAATGATAGGGTGATCCTTCGAATAAGAACAAACTATCTTGATACTTAGATAACATTATTATTTTATTCTATCACATTATGATTATTTAAAAAAATTAAAACTTTCAAGCTACCAGAAATTATACAAATCAACTTATCTTATCTTATTTAAGATTACACGTGATTTACCTCTTCAATATCTAGAATAGCATATTTAGTAAGTATAAAGGTCCATATATTTAGTTTCATGGATGTTGAGGTAGAAACTAAGTATTTAAAATATTAATCTTTCATTCCAACTTAGTATTATTTGACATCTTGTATGAATCCTATGATTAAAATGAAAGAGGTAAAAAATATTTTAACATATATAGTAGAATACATGAAACAGAAATATCAACCTGAATGTTTCATTCATACAAAATTATAAAAAAAATCTATTTACGTATTATGACACTTAGTATTATATATAGTAGTTATAGCCAGCTCCAAGTACGGACATGAACATCATATTTGAAAAAAGAAAATTCATTCAATTAGCTATGAACAAATGACAAGGTGAAACATAGAATAAGAGTGAACTATCTTGGTACTATCATTTATTACTTTATACTATCATATAATGATAATAAAAATTTAAATATTTTAAATAAGTAAAAAATATAAAAATCAACGTATCTCATATTATCTAAGATGACACGTGATCTATTGAGTATTAGCATAGCATTCGAGTCTTTTTTTTTGTGACAACTAATATTACTTTAGAAATGAAATCAATAGTGTGATCAGATTTAATAGAAGTACTTGTATACATAAAGAACTAAAAATATTCAAAGTTATTTATTCAAAATAAAGCAAAAAAATTGCTAGTGGATGATAACTCTTGAAATATTAAGATCACGGATATTAAGACTACCACTAGTAAAATCTTCGAACATATACATGACAATTATATTTTGCATATGCATTCACATTATCATGCTACAAATATAAATTGATGATGATGACTCAAGACTAGTGCAGTCATACTATTTTTGATTGTTTTTCATATGATATACTTTTTGTTAGTTTTTTGAATTTTGACTTATGCACTTGTGCTTAATACCATATTACTTATCATATTAAGATTATACTTACAAATTTTTATTTTCATTTGAGTAATTTTCATTTTCTTTTTCATATAAATTAAATTAGAATTTAAATTTAACATATTTTAATTGTGCAAATTCAATTCATGTTGTCCACTACCATGCCCTAAATCAGCACAAAGTGATATGACACGTGACAACCCAACTCGAATCTACCCGAGTCCGAGCCAAAGAGATTATGTTGGGCCTAGTTAAACAAATATCATGTCATTCCTAGCACGGCATTGTGACATGGATTGACCACATAAAAATGAGTCGAATTGATACAAGAAGACTCGTTGACACCTATAAATCATTCATAGATCGGGATACAAAGTTGGGCATTCTATCTAGTAAATACAACTACTTCAAAAAATATCACGGCATTGGGCCATGTGGCTTATTCATTTAGTTTGGGTAAAACAATATCATGGTGATGAGTATGCCAATGACTTTTGCATTTTGCTTTTATAATCCAAAATCATGATATTAAAGAATATGATTTCTCTTTTGAGCCAAAGTCATGATGCTTATTTTAGTCACGTCTCAAATTTGGTTCTTTATAATATTTTATAACCAAAATTCACAACAACATATAAATGTCATAATTTTGACTTGAGTATTCTGTGATTTAATAAATAAAAAATCATAGCATCTAGAGGCTATCATGACTTTTAGCACTAGTAATTGATACACCATAAAATTAAAATTGCAATTATAAAATTATTTAAAACTAAATTAGCTGCAACTTCAAGAAATTTTAACTACCACAGAAATGTATTACATAGTAAAATAATTATGTTAAAAATGTGATAAAATCATAACATACAAATATTATCATGAGTATGTATATAAAATTTTAACTAAGAATGAATATCAAAATTAAACTACAAGTACTCAAAGTGTAACTAAAACATAATATGTTATATGCTATAACTTGCATGACTTTTTGCTCTCCTTTTAGTTACCAGCTTCCCTAAACAATATAATTTCACTCTAAAAAATTTGATTTTGTCATTATTTATCAAAATCCTAAAAATCTCAATTTTTTATGAAATCCTTACAAATAAAATTCTCTTTTAAGAAAACACAACATAAAAAAATCAAATAAAAATTATTTTTTTCATATTTAACATACCAAACAAGTAACATATGAGTGCTTGATTTATTTTAAGTTATCCTCTATAAATTTAATTCTTTAATAATTCATCTTTCTTTTCATCACTCATTTTAATATTGTGAATTTGTCCACTCATTTTAATGCCTTGATAAATGTCATTTCTCATAATTGCCTAATATTATAAATTATAAAGCATGATTACTCTAATAATACTCTTATAATATTTTTTAAATTGGTAAATATTTTTATATCATATTAGATTTATGATATCATCCTTTGTTTCATTCAAAAATTATGATATTATAGTTCACATCTATTTTAATTTTGCCAAAATATATCAAACATAAAATTAGAACTATGATGTTTTTGATTAATGGTGTTAAACATACATCAATATCATTGTCAACTTGTTGTAGACTCGATATTAATAAAGACAATATCATGGATGTCTTATTCATGCACAATCATGATGAAGTTATAAATAATTATAACAATCACCAACAAATATGTCTACTACTCAAAGAAGTATAAGAATTTATAGCATCTACTAAAATGAGAAGATTAAGATTTCTAGAATTTGTTATAAAATTAGGACAATAATAATCAATTACTTTTCATTAAATCTAATAGATTATACATTTTCTATCAAATTGTTGATCTTTGTAATTTTTCAAGATTTATATTTTTTTTTATTAACATTCCAATTTAAAGCTTCTCAAATGAGATGTAAAAATGCATCTTTGAATTTATTCCAATAAAACATGTCATCATTGGGCATGCATATATATTTTTTATTATATTCTAAAAGCATTCAATGTTTATTTTTGCTTCATACATGAATAACAACTCATTACAAAGAGATAAGTGTCCATGAGCAATGTTAATAGCTTAAAGAAGCTTTTATCCAACCACTCATATCTCACTTCCAATTAGTATAATTTGACAAATACATATAACTTGATGAAAATCTTGCAAACTATATTCAAAGTTATTTCAACATCTTTAAAAATTTTTTCAAATAATTCTATATTAGTCTTATAATTATTTTGTGCAACTTCATCCATTAAAAATATATAATTCACAATACCAATTTTGAATTCATCATACCATACTTTTCTAGTTGATGGTAGTCCACTACTTCTAGCTACTTTCCAAAGCTAATACAAAGTATAATAACATTGATTAATCTCATAAAAGAATAAATATTCTTTAATATATTTAGGTGTGTGGTATATTAAATTTTCACAAGATAGACATGAGCATTTGATTGAGTTTAATGTACAAAATTTTGAAGTACAAATATAATAAAGTTTTCAACACCACTCTCATAATACTTTAATCTTCAATCTTTTAACATATCAAAACGATTAAATTTTGTATAGATGGTGAATCCAAAAATATACCAAACATATGCATTTGATGATAAATAAAATTTCAAAAATATTTTTTTTAGAATGCATTCAAAATTAAAGTTAGAAATTTTATGTATTTTAAGAGTGCCTAAATTCAAAATTAGGTAGTGATTTCCTATATTTCTCCCAAGTACACAAAATGGACGTCACATATAAATCATGTCAAAATACGGACCTATAGAAGAGGAAAAACAATTTACAATTTACCTTTAGTACCAAATTTTTATAATTTCAATTTATTTGCAGCTAAATAAAAAAAATCTTTGTGATTGCTAAATTCTTACCTCGTGAGAAAGTTGAACAAGATAATATAAATATTATAGTAGCAAAGATTAGGATCCCTCAAGCCAAAAAGAATCATGATTGCATATAATAAAAAGAATAAAAAATTTTATGAAACAAAAAAATTATTCATCAAAAGAAAATTTCTAATATATAAAGTTCCTCATTAACAACAAAGCAAAACTTATATAAACAAAACACCAAAACAATTACTCTACTACAAATAAGTTGTATGAAATGATGAACACACACACACACACACACACACATACACACACATATAATAGATAGAACATCATGAAATTAAAATTCATCATATAAATTCTATAAGAAATTGTATAAGAAAAAAATTTAAACCCTAAAATGTTATCGAATAAGCTCATAAAGTTTAAGTGATTCCACATTAGATATCTAGTCTCCAAATATACTATCATAAGGAAATAGATACAAACAACTTCATGTAATTAGAATTCTCAGTAAAATCACCACCCAAAGAAATAAGGTTGCCACCCCAAAATCATGTGTTCGCTATAATTTTATCACAAAACAAAAACCACAACAATAGTTGCATCGACTTTTTAATCCAAATTTTAATTCTTAAAAACATTCCAATTCGTGTTAAATAAAAATAATCATTTCATTAGTATAAAAGAAACCTTAAGTTTATTAAAGCTTATTTAATTTAAAATTTTCTAAAAAATAATAAATATATAAAAATTAGTATTACAATTTTTTTTTTGATAATTGTATAGGCTAGCATTCAGATCATGTAACTCAATTATTTTCGAGTGGAGATTGGTGTTCCTAAAGTTTTATTTCCATCAAGTCCAAGCAAGTGAAATAAATTTCAATGAGAGGTAGAATTTGAATATGAGACCTCATAGATTAAAACTTTCCTAACATGAATCATTATCATCCGAACATATCAATTAGGTAGCACTAGCAAGTTAGAAATTTTGAAAAATAAATTTAAATAAGTCATATAGTAATTCAAGCACAAGCTATAGTAGTTATTATTTAAAAAATATTTCTACAATAATGATCATTGATTTTTGTCATTTAACTATATTAAATATGTAAGAATTAAAATAAAAGTGTAGGACATACAATATTTTAATACTTTAATCTATGAAGAATATAGTATAAATATAGGAAACAAATATATGTATTTGAGCACTTTTATGTTAGTATGAATTTTGTTATATAATAGTGTTTGGTATTCATTTATTTAATTCTCAATGAGTTATTCCTAATATAAAAGACTGCCAATGACTAATTAAGAACTAGATGTTCAAATTCTCTTAAGTTGCATAATTAAGCCAAGACAAAAAATCATGCTCATTAAGTTAAATATTTCCACACAAAAAATTATAAAATAAAAAGTATGCTTTTATTAAAATAAAACACCTCATAATAAAAGATTGTGTATGGGAAACAAATTACAAACTTGCCACCATGAATAAAATTATTCCACAACTACCACAACACAGAACTAATTCTAGATACTTCTAGAACCATTTCATTGAAATACAAATTTTTGCATTCACTTGAATGCCCTCAATATTTTAATCATGTTTCACATAGAATAGGACACACACACACATATGCACACACACACACACACACACACACACACACACACACACATATCTATAGATATAGGTATTTACATTCTCTAGGATCATTTGACTGAACATAATAATTTAGAAGCCATATTACCTATACATATAGATATTTAAATTCTCACAAAACTGTTTGAGAAGATAATGAGATGCAAATTTAACAAATCTAGCAGCCAAAATGAATCATATATTGTGTTCATTAGTTAAGATACAAATAAAAGCATTAATTAACAAGATCGATAATAGCAAAACAACGTGCAAATTAAATTAGACTGAATTAACAAACATTTGGCTTGCAAAGTGACCCAATAAAAATGGAAAAATATCGAGGTGCATTTTGTGTCATGGAGCTAAGGATTTCCTTTGGATATTCGAGAACATAGATTTGGCGAGATATGAATAATAATACGAGAAATATTTTAGAATGATTAATAAATTTTTATAAGCATCATTGTAGACACATTTTTGTGGAAACATATGCATGCCATCTATTAACAATATTAATAAATGTTAAGGTAAATAACATAAATGTCATGAGTTATCGGTTATTAGGATAAAGATCACATAAAATAATGATTCTTAAAATAAACATAATAAAATAAATAAAAGCCTTCTCAAGAATATGTATGGAACTAATTAATTTAAAATAAAAAATCTAAAATTTAAGTTGGGTTTCAAAAATATGCCCAAACTAGTGTGTTTGGAAATAACATGGCAAAATCATTGTTGTGAACGGCAAGCATTGCCATGCTATTAATTTTATAAAATCATAGGCTGACATTGCGAATGCCGGCTATTGGAAATATTATAGAGATCTCATTACGTCACGTGTCCCTAGCCCCTCGCCCTACACCCCTCGCCCCATGCCCCTACCCTTCGCACATGCCCCTACCCCTCGCCCATGCCCCTACCCCTCGCCCATGCCCCTCACTTCTTCGTAGAGCTCGTTGGAGCTCGACTAAGCTCCACGAAGGAGCAAGGGGCAAGGGGCGAGGGGTGAAAGGTAAGGGCGTGGGGCAAGTAGCGAGGGGCGTAGGGCAAGGGACGTAATGGGATCCCTACAATATTTCAATAGGCGGCATTCATAATGCGGGTCTATAATTTTAAAAAATTAACAACGTGGAAATGGCCACCGTTTATAATGATGGCTTTGCCACATTGTTTCCAGATGCACTAGTTTAGGTATATTTTTTAAACCCGACTTAAATTTTAGATTTTTTATTTTAAGTGAATTAGTTCCATACAAAAACTCACAAGAAAGGCACTCTTCACAAGCACCATTGTAACATCAACATAATAAACCAAACCTTACTCCTAATACTTGAGTTCAACTATGTGAACCCTACTTTTTTACCTAGTAAGTATCATTGTAAATCATTCAATAATTGTGAAATCCCGAAAAAAAATGAATAAATAACTAACATAACTTGATTTTTGGAAAAAAGGGCAAAATGGTAATTTTGCAATAATAAAAAACAACATGAAAATTTTAGAGCTATAATGATAAAATGGATGTCGTTATTAGATTCGTCTTGGAAAATATAGCTATGGTGTTAAATTTCGTTAAATTCTGAGAAAATCATAATTTGTTATATCTTTATTTAATTAAATAATTATTGGAATATATATATATATATATATATATTAAAAAAAAATTTGCTCAACCGAAAGACCGTGCCATGTCGTCTGCACGTGGATGTGCCTACGAGGGCGATCTTTTGGCTATCCAGGTGTCAACAAAAAAAAATTATTAATATTATTAATTAAATGATAATAAATAAATAAATAAACGTTAGGAATCCGAAAAATGGGAGAAAGGCTGAAAAAAAAATTCGGCACCGGAAGGACAAAGACAATATAGAAAAAAAAATATCCGTGAATTTTCTTTTAATCATAACGGATTATTTTGGAATCGGAATGAAATAGTCCAAGAACTAAAGTCACTATACACGAAGAGATCTTCACATTAATATCAAATTTATAAAGTTTCTATGAAATTTTTTGAAAGGTAGCAGTTTTCCCTTATCAAGTTTTCTTTCTATTTAATGGCCAGAAATAATCATGTTTTATATTTCAATTAGAATTATTAGAAATTTTATTGGAAATAATAAATTGGTGAAAGGTTCGATATTTCGTTTAGTAAAAATTAGTACATAACGAATTAGATTTGAGTTATTACAATTTTGTATGGAACATGGGTTAAATTAGAAATGACATAATTACATTTCATATGCACGGGAACATTCCATATACATGGGTGGGTGCATGATATATATATATATATATAAAGGTATATGGATGGTATTTAGAGAACTCGAATTGAGACAATGTCTAGACTGAGTTGGACGGGATTTTATTTGGTATATGGTTATTTTAGATTATGAACTCAAATTGGGACAACGTCCAGGCAGAGTTACTGCGGTGTTTATTTCTCGGAGTAAATCCAAGAAAATCATATTTTATTCGGATAAATGTCCGATATGTTTTTCGAAGGAAGTCCAATTTTTCGGAATAATTCCAAAACAATAAATATTTCTATAGATATATATACATATATACATACATACATACATACATACATACATACATATATATATATATATATATATATATATATATATATATATATGTATATATATATATATATGTATATCCAGATATATAATATGTCACACTTAGCTTCGGCATGTGTGAGGGAGTCGATGAGACTCAGGAATATGGGCATATAAATATTTCATCCATAATTGCATTCATATAAATATTGTACTTGAATGGGTGTTGATATATATTCATGACGTTTTACGTGCACTTAGGGTGTTGGACTACGTGGCCAAATTCACCGAGTTAGCATGTTTTGGGAATAATTATGTGGCTACTAATATGGCTATGGTTCAAAAATTTGAAGATAGATTAAAATTGTCCATCCGAGGCAAGATTGTGGGATTTCTTATTCAAGATATGACTTCGATGGTTAAGACAACTTTAGCCATCGAGCGAGAGGTTGAGGATGCACGAAACATCCGGAAAATGAGTGGAAGTGCTAGTGGAAAGAGAAAAGAGAATCAATATTTTTCTGAAAAATAGCAGAGAACATTTATCTCATTAAGATTTTATGGACAAGGTCGTGATTATCAAGGTCAAAGTCAGACTAGGAATTCATGCCAAATTAGGTAGAAAAATAGCTTTTTTTGTCATCAGCCTGGGCATTGGAAATGGGAGTGTCCACGAAAGTAGGAATGTCAGGATTATAAGACATCACAATCCCTAACATCCATGGGAAATACACAAACACAGTTTATTCCTCCTTTCTCTAGTACGGGTCCAAGGAATTGGGTGCAATCTTGGGGTACTCAACAAATATCTCCTACTTCACAAGCATATCAGGTAGGCCAAGGCATGGGTTGAGGTCGAGATGAGAGCTCACAGACTGAGACTTTAAGGACCTAATGGCATGTCTATGAAATTACATCACTGATGGAGAGGATAGATCAGTCAGTAGTACAAGGAACTTTCTTGCTTTTTCATTTATAGGCAAGAGTTCTATTTGATTCTAGTGTATCACATTCATTTATTTATACATCATGTGTGAAAGGAATCGGATTAAGAGTTAAAAACTTGGACAAGTTTTTACATGTGACTTCTCCTTTGAAGTCTAGGGTGAAAATTAGTCAGATATGTCAAAATTGTGAGTTAGAATTTCAAGGATTATATTCATGGCAGATCTTAGAGTCATGGACATGTCGGATTTTGATATAATTATTGGCATGGACTGGTTAATAGCACATCAAATCATTATTGATTGTGATCGTAGAAGAATTATTATCCACACACCATATGATATATGTGTTGTATTTCAGGGGAATAAGCTTGATGCTTTACCCCATATTATGTATGATTCTAAATGGCATGGACAACTTATGGGTTGGCTGGCATGTATCACCCTAGAAGAAGAAGAGACATTGAATATGAATCTTTTTCAGATAGTTTGTGAATATGATGATGTTTTTCTTAATGAATTACTAGGATTACCCCCGCACAAGAATGTGGATTTTTGTATTGAGTTACATCCTGTTACATCACCCATTTTTATGACTCCACATATGATGGCACCGATTGAATTACAAGAACTCAAGGTCCAGATAGAAGATTTGTTGGACAAGGGTTTTATTAGACCCATCACTTCACCTAGGGGTGCCCCGGTTTTATTTGCAAATAAAGAGGATAAAACCCTTCGACTGTGCATTGATTATCAATATTTGAATAGGGTTACGATAAAGAATCGATATTTATTACCAAGGATTAATGATTTATTTGACCAGTTAAAATGGGCACAAATCTTTTCCAAAATAGATCTTCATACTAGATATCACTAGTTGCGAGTTAGAGAGGCCGACATCCCTAAGACAGCATTTTGAATATGGTATGGGCATTTTGTGTTTACAGTAATGCCTTTCGAATTAATGAATACGCCAGCAGCATTCATGGATCTTATGCATAGAATATTTCAGCCATATTAGATTATTTTGTTGTGATTTTTGTGGATGATATTTTGATTTATTCTCAGTCTGAAGGAGAGCATGAGAATCATTTACATATTGTTCTTCAAACCCTGAGAGAACATATGTTGTATGTCAAGTTTGGTAAATGTGACTTTTTATTGACATAAGTAAAATTTTTGGGACATGTAGTGTCAGCTACAGTTGTCTCAGTGGACCTTGAAAAAGTCAGGGCAGTCATGAGTTGGGAGAGGCCAAAGTTAATTTTTGAAATACGTAGTTTTTTTTGGGATTGGCAGGGTATTATAGAAGGTTTATTGAGAATTTTTCACGGTTAGCTACTCCAATGACTAGATTGACCAAGAAAGAAGTCAAGTATGAGTGGACTGATTCATGTGAAAAGGCTTTCCAGGAATTGAAAAGGAGACTTACTTTAGCACATATTCTGATAATTCTGGATAGGGGGCAGAAATATACAGTGTATTGTAATGCCTCGAAAGAAGGATTGGGATGTGTTCTGATGCAATCTAGGAGAGTGGTAGCTTATTGTTCAAGATAGTTAAAGAATCATGAGAGAAATTACCACACACAAGATATAGAATTGGCGGCTATAGTCTTTGCTTTAAAAATATGGCGCCACTATTTGTATGGAGAGCAATTTGAGGTATATTCTGATCATAAAGGTCTGAAATATTTTTTACACAATGAGATCTTAACATGAGACAATGAGATCTTTAGGCAAATGTGGAGGCTGATGCACTTAGTCGAAAGTCACGAGGTGCACTAGCTAGTATAGCTTCGCATGAATGGGATATGCTTGAAACTGTGAGACGATTCAGCTTATAATATAGTAGTCGAAGTCAGGGTATTATCGGAAGTTTAGTAGCTATACCTTCACTATTAAATATGGTGATTGAGATGCAGAAATAAGATGCAGAAACAAGATGCAGAAACAAGATGCAGAAATATTATCTATAAAGAACTAAGTAGATACTAGTACATGCGATGAAGGTTGGACTGTTCATATGGATGGTAGTCTTTGGTTCAGGGGACAAATTGTGGTTCACCGGATAGTGGAATTGAAAGAGGAGATTCTTAAGGAATTTCACTCTTCTCGTTTTATAGTACATCCAAGTGGCACAAAAAGGTATAATAATCTTCGTTGCCAGTATTACTGGAATGGGATGAAGAGACATATCGGAGATTTTGTTCGACAATGCCTCACGTGTCAGCAGATAAAGGCTGAGCATCAGAGGCCAGTAGGGTTACTCTAGCCTTTGAAGGTTGCAGAGCAAAAATGAGAAAATATCACGATGGATTTTGTGACTCATTTGCCATGGACATGACGAAAACATGATATTGTGTGGGTAATTGTGGACCGGCTTACAAAGTCCGCACATTTTCTAGCAATGCGAATGACCTTCAAATGTGAGGAATTATGTAGGTTATACATTCGAGAAATTGTCTGATTACTTGGAGTGCCAGTATCTATTGTATCGGACCGAGATCCTTGATTAACGTCTCATTTTTGGAAGAGTTTTTAGAAAGTAATGGGAACACAGTTGATAATAAGCACTGCTTTCTATCCATAAACAGACTGTCTGTTGGAAAGAACCATACAAGTTTTGGAAGATATGTTGCGAGCATATTATCTAGATTTCAAGGGTAGCTGGGAAGAACATCTGCCTTTGGTCGAGTTTGCCTATAACAATAGTTATTAGACAAGTATCAAAATGACACCATATGAAGCATATTATGGAAGGTCATGTTGATCTCCAATATATTGGGCTGAGGTGGAAGACCGATCCATCACGGGTCTAGATGTGATTAGAGATACCTTAGAGAAAGTAGTTTTAATACGACAACGTCTGCTTACAGCACAAAGTCGACAGAAAAGTTATGCTGATAATTGAAGATGATCTCTAGAATTTGAAGTGAAAGATCATGTTTTATTGAAAGTGATGCCAAAAAAGTAGTAATCATATTTGGCAAGCGTGGAAAGTTATCACCAAGACCAAGATATATTGGGCCTTTCGAAATACTCGAGAAGGTGGGTTTGGTTGCTTATCAATTGGCATTACCATCACATTCATCGGGTGTCCACGAGATATTTCATGTCTCTATGCTTAGAAAATATATTTTTGATCCAACTCATGTAATGGATTAGGGCGAACTAGTTATTGACATAAATGAAATATTTAAAGAAATGCCAGTGCGAATCATTGATAGTCGAGATCAAGTTTTGCGACGCAAAACTGTGAGACTAGTAAAAGTAATATGGCAATATCAAGGAATAGAAGAAGCAATATGAGAACGTGACGACATGATGCATGTTGCTTATCCTTTTTTATTTGAAAATTAAGGTATGTATTTTAGTAATTTAATAATTATTTAACTTTATAATATGTTTATAAGTGTAAAGGTGTAATTGTGGGAATTTCGGGACGAAATTCTTTAAGGAGGAGAGAATGTGAAATCTCGAAAAAAAATGAATAAATAACTAATATAATTGATTTTTGAAAAAAAGGGCAAAATGGTAATTTTGCAATGATAGAAAATAACCTGAAAATTTTAGAGCCATAAAGATAAAATGGATATCCTAATTGAATTCATCTTAGAAAATATAGCTACGGTGTCAAATTTCGTTAATTTCTAAGAAAATCAGAATTTGTTATATTTTTATTTAATTAAATAATTATTAGAATATATATATATTAAAAAAAATTTGCTCAAATGAAAGACCACGACACGTCATCAGCACGTGGTTGTGCCTGCATGAGCGGTCCGTCGACTATCTTGGTGTCAACCATAAAAAAATTATTAATATTATTAATTAATGATAATGAATAAATAAATAAATAAAAAGAAACATCAGGAGTCCGGAAAATGGGAGAAAGGCTGAAAAAAAAAATTTGGTAACGGAGAGAGAGAGACAATGCATAAAAAAATATTCGTGAATTTTCTTTTAATTATAATGGATTATTTGGGAATCGAAATAAAATAATCTAAGAACCAAAGTTACTCTTCACAACGAGATCTTCACATTGATATCAAATTGATAAAGTTTCTATGAAATTTTCTAAAAGGCAGCAGTTTTTTCTTATCAGAATTTTTTTCTATTTGATGGCCAGAAATAATCATGTTTTATATTTCAATTTGAATTGTTAGAAATTTTATTGGAAATAATAAATTGGTGAAAAGTTCGGTATTTCGTTTAGTAAAAATTAGTATAGAACGAATTGGATTTGAGTTATTAAAATTGTATCTGGAACATGAGTTAAATTGGAAATGACATAATTGCATTTCATATGCACGGGAACATTCCATATACATGGGTGGGTGAATGATATATATATATATATATATGTGTGTGTGTGTGTATATGGATGGTATTTAACGAACTCGAATTGGGACAACGTCCAAACTGAGTTGTGCGAGATTTTATTTGGTATATGGTTATTATAAATTGCGAACTCGAATTGATATAACGTCCAAGCAGAATTACGGTGGTGTTTATTTCTCAGAGTAAATCCAAGAAAATCATATTTTATTCGAATAAATTTCTAATATATTTTTCAGAGGAGGTCTATATTTTTCCGAATAATTCCAAAAAAATAAATATTTCTATAGATATATATACATATATACATATATATATCCAGATATATAATATGTCACACTAGGCTTTAGCATGTGTGAGGGAGTCGATGAGACTCAGGAATATGAACATATAAATATTTCATCCATAATTGCATTCATATAAACATTATACTTGAATGAGTGTTGATATATATTCATGATGTTTCACATGCACTTAGGTAGGGAGTAACTCTGAAAAAGTTTACCCTGTTGAGCTTTGCTCACTCCTTTGTGGGATCCCTTTTCAGGTACGTGTCCAGGACAGATGACAGATCCACATACGGGATCACACATGTGAAGGAAAGCCAGTTGTAGCTTAAATAATATGTTGTGTGTTTTCTTTCTTCCGCTGAGCAAATGAAATGTAAAACGAAAAAAAATATATATTGTACATTTGAGAAAATTTTATTTTATTACACATTATATTGTGTAATGGAATGAATGAGACCCCCTGGGGAATTGTGGTGTCACAATAATGAAACTTTCAAAAATCATCATAAAATAAAGCATCATTATGTTGAACTTTTGTAGTAGTTCTCACGCCTTCAAATTCATCAACCATCATTTTCTTTTAGTTTAAATTTTGAGAATATAAAGAGAAAGCTAAAAAATCCAAGCATAATTCCAAACATGAAGAACTTCAGAAGTTTGGGAACCATACATTAACAATTCTGACTAGTAGAATTTTAAAGTAAAACAAAGAATTATTAAGAATTATAGCACGAGACAAAAAAAATTCAATAAGCTTTTTCTCATTCAAACATGTACACACTTAAGCTAATATATAGTCTTTTAGCAACTTGAAGTAATAACTGAATCCTAAAGACAAATAATTATCTAATACACAACAAAACTTACAGACTAAGATTTATCTTATAATAATTCAAATACATGACAATACTTATCAAACATATAACCAACCCTAAAAACTATGACTTATTCAAGATTTATTCAAATACATACAAATCTCTTTATTCCTTTGTCCCTTAAACGTAGTGTTGTAAAGTAATTAGTATACATCATAAATTTCACATAGTTAGTCAGCTTTTTAAAACTTTTGAAAATTATCAAGTTCCAATGGCTTGGTCATTATGTTTGCCACTTGATCCTATCACCAATAGTAAACAAATTCAATTATACAGCCTTTTTGTAAGGTTTCTTAAGTCATTAAAAATAAAACCTCACATTAATATGCTTATTGATTGGACTATTATCACACTTTAGAATAATATAACCTCCATTAGAATGACATAGCTCCTTTAAAATTCACCTCACCGAGATTCCTTGACAAGCATAAACAGCTACAACAAACTCAACTTTTGTGATTGCTTAAGTAACAATAGGTTGCTCTCATCAACACCATGAAATGGCACTTGAATTCGATAAAAAATTCAACTAGATTCACACTTTCGATGTTTCACATCTCTAGTATGGTCTCTATTTATGAATGCTAACATCTCACCATCTCGGGACTTAAGAAACCTAAAACTATTGAAGTGCTCTTTTGGATGCTTGTAAATGAATCTCTAATGATTTTGACATATATATACTGATGACAGAACAACAAACATCATGTCATGCCTTGTGGCAGTGATTACATTAAACTACCTAGTAGCTACTTGTAATACATCTTTTTAATAAAGTTTTCATTTTAACCATTACTTATTGTGAAACCTAAAACTATTGGACTACCCACTAAAACACTTTCCATCATACCAAATATTTTCAAGACACACCAATGCATGATTCTTTTGGCATGTATATATACCATTAGACTTTTGTAGCACCTCACTCAATCCCAAGAAAAAAAAATCAAATCTTCCCCGGTTCAGATAAGGATGACTTTTTTCTAGTAGAAATTTACAATTACAATTTATAAAAATACAAGCAATGAAACAAAAATCTAACAAAGAATGTATGCGCTGGAGTTATGGTATCTCAGAATCCCAACTAGAAAGAAAAGCTATCCATTTTCCTTCGATTAGGCTCTTTGGCACCTCTGTTAGTTAGCACTAGAAAGTAGAAAAGAACAATAAATGAGGTATGTTCTGCACTTTTGCTATTGTGTGGATGATGCTCAATGAAGTATTTTGTTTTTAATTTTAGCTATTTTCCATCCAATCAACACGAGTTAAAAATAATATTTATAATAAAACTGAAAAAATTAATCATTCATGATTAACTAGACAAATTGGTTGGTAATGTAAATATTATAGAACAATTTATAACAAAAATATATAATTTATATATTATAAAAATTAAAAATAGTTATCATTAAAATAAAATACATTACAAAAAAATTGAGATGACCATCATTTGTTAAATTTTTTAAAAAAATATTTTATCTGTAAAAAAATGAACAAAAAATATCTTCAAATACACATTTTTTAACACTCTGAATCTATGTCATTTTATAAAAAAATGTTTTATAAAACAATAATATTTTATAAAAAATATATAGGTTTTAGGGCTATATTTATTGCGTTTACAAATTCAACCCTCTGAATCCATGTCATTTTAATAAAATAATAACTTAAAATCAAAAAACACCACATTGATTTTGTAAAAAGGGAGAATTATGTTTTGGGGTACTCCCCAAGATATATTTAAAAATACGAAACTGATCTTTTAATATTTGAAAAAAGGCACCAAACTATAAATAAATTAAAAATCAGGACATTTGAATCCATAAGTCCTAAACTATCCTCCCCTCTATCCCCTGCCCAACACCCTCATCCTCGCCCTTGCCCCTCAGCCTCGTCCTCACCCTTGCCCTCATCCACACCCTTCCCCTCTATCTCCCCTTGCCCCTTGCTCCTCTCCCTTCGCCCTTCTCCATGAGATCCATCATGGAGCTCAAAGGAGCTCCACGATGAAGCTCACTGGAGTTGGATGAGCTCCATCGATGGAGCTCGATGGAGCTCGATGGAGCTCCACGGTGGAGCTCATTGGACTTCCACGATGGAGCTCGCTAAAGCTCCAATATGAAGCTCGTGGAGAAGCAAGGGTGAGGACGAGGGTGAGGACGAGGGTGAGGGGTAGGGGAGAGTGGTGAGGACAAGAGTGAGCGGCAGGAAAGAGGGGCGAGGATGAGGGCGAGTGGCAGGGGAGAGGGGCGAGGATGAGGGCGAGCGACAGGGAAGAGGGGTGAGGGTATAATGAATTCGAGTACCGTGATTTTAAATTTATTTATAGTTTAGTACATTTTTTTCAAATGTTAAAAGACAGTTTCATATTTTAATATTTCAGGGGGAGTACCCCAAAACATAATTCCCCCTTGTAAAAATCCTAAGGCATTTATTTCAATTTTCATAAACTTCCTTATGTGCTCTATCTTCTTGCCCCCTCTCCACCCATAAAAGTTAATAATATTTAAAGATACACACACACACACACACATATCTATGCAAAATATTAAAAAAATGTTTTATATGTGTTATATATCTTTGTTATATATGCTATGTATCTATGCATATATATATGGTAGGCTATATATATATGTACATGTAGAGAGTACTATACAAATATATATATATATATATAGACATATACTACATGGATGTGTGTGTAATGTGCATTGAAATAAAACATGTATTAATATAGCTATACATCTATTCTATTTTCATTGCACTTTAATATAGATAATCATATGCATAGCAGTACATATGTCTTATTTTTAATACACTTTAATATGCATAATTATATGTATCATAGTATCTATACATATTCACATGGTGCTATATGTATAATTATGCATATTAAAGTGTATTTCAATAATGATATATATGTATAAAAATATAAGTTTGTATATATATTGCTATATATCTCTGTTATTCTAAATACACTTTAATATGCATAGCAGTATATGTGTATATATATATGACATATACTACATGAATACATGAGTGTATATGTGTATTGAAATATATGTATGAATATATATAATGATATATTTATCTACTAATTTCAATACACTTTAATATGCATAATCATGTCTACAAGTATATATATATTGACAAACATAAGTATGCATATTAGAGTGTATTTCAATACTTATATGTATCGAAATATAAATATGTACATATAAGTATGCACACAAGTAGATATATATGCTCTTGAATATATATGTAAATTTATATAAACAAATAAATTTTTTTTCTAAAAACCTTGGTTAAGAACAAAATGCATTATTAATAAAATTTTGAATTATAAGTAGAGTTTACATACAACTCTATATATATATATATATATAAATAATTTTTAAAGCAAATTAATATATAGGTATACATGTATACTATACAATATATATGCATGTATCTAGTTGTATGTAATAAAAAATAACTTTTTTCGAAGTGTTTGTTAAAACAAAAATTAATTATTAATAAAATTATGAATTGTATGTAGAGTTAACATATTGTTAAGTATATGTATATTATTTTTAATACAAATTAATACATAGGAACATATACATACTATAGTGTGTGTGTGTGTGTGTTTGTGTGTGTCTGTGTGTGTCTGTGTGTCTGTGTGTGTCCAGTCATTCATGTAAAAAAATTGAAACTTTTGGCTAAAACTAAAACTCATTATTAATAAGATTGTGAATAATAAGTAGAATTTATCATAAATAATTATCACTGTATAATTATGAACATCATGTAAAACTAATATTTTCTTTTGAATATCATGATGCATAATATTAATATACATAATACACAATTAAATAACACAAATTGCATCATAATTACCACTATTATAATGCATATCACACAATTACAAATTAATTTTATTGTGACTTTTATGCTTGTCATGCTATTTTAATGTCGCAGAAATTGAATATATAACTATAGATACAATTACAAATTAGATATTCACATAGATCATAGAATTTAAACACACATGTCACAAATACAAATAAAATCAAAATTACAAAACACATACATCATAGAATTTGAACATCACATATATAATATTCACATATATTATCAATGTTAATATATTCGTAATAAATAATGTGTGCTCCATGTATATTGAAGTGTATATAAGGTGTACAACATTATGCAAGCACATAATGATGTACATGTATGCATATATATATATACACACACACACACACACACACATGTACATACATGTCTATTATGTGTATATATATATGTACATGTCTAATGTATATGTAAACACATGCCTATTGTATATGCCTATATGTACAAACAAGCCTACTGCATATGTACACACATGTCAACAGTACATGCACATGTATGCATACAGTAGAATATGTGCATACAGAGTATTTTATACATACATACATACATTTATTTAAATAGACAACAATATATATAAGTGTGTGTGTGTGTGTGTGTAAGCATATATATTAGTGTTTATACATATAAAGTCATATCATCGTATATTTCATAACAAAATATAAAAATCTCTATGTGTGTGTATGCATACTGAATTATTTTTATGTTCGTATATATATATATATATATCTATGATTCTAAGTCATAAACATAAAATCTAAATATATCTGAAGTGAAATTAATTTGCCATGCTAAGATTATCGAAGAAATAATCATGTTGAAAATTAAGTAGAAAGAATGGAGAAAGTTTTGGAAATGAAATCATTAATCTAATGGTGGCAGAAAGATGTGTTTTTTTATGGAAGTTTCAATGAATTGTGATTATTGAAAAGGGAGGATAAAGAGGAGAACGACTAGAGGGTTCACATAAGGGGAAGAAAGCAAAGGAAGGCTGGATGTCAGGGAAGCATTTAAAATCAACACAATCTATTCATCATATTATTTATAGCAATTATGATAAATATAATCCCAGAACAAAGATTATTTTTTTAAATCATTACTTTTTCTAAAAAAATTAAATATTCTACCTTAAAACATTTTTTTTCTTTTATATTTCTAATACAATATAATATATTATATTTTATAATTAAAGTAAGCATTGTTCATTAAAATGCAGGTATTCTACATCTAATTATAAGTAATATATTAATTACAACCTAAATATCAAGGAATTGTTAAAATACAATCCATGATACATGTTGCAATAGTTTAGTACATATGCATCATGATTTTTTGTATTTGAAAATTTAGATGTAAAAAAAAGTATACAGTAAGACCACATTAAACTAGAAAATCAAGATAATCTTTTAATAGTAATGAAACTTTTTGCTTATTAGAGTTCTTACAAATAAGTATCATATGTGAAATGTACCTATATTAAGTACATTCTTGTTATGGTAGTTAAGTTCTTTAGACATGAGAAATAATTTTGATGAAAATAAAAATATTTCATTATGAAGATTATTTTAGTAATAAGGAAAGATAGTTTTGGGGGTCAAATATTATTAAATTTTCTCTCATGAATACAAATATGAGTTTGGAGCTCCCACAACACCCCAAAAATTGAGTATCTAAAACATTGAGTGATAAAATTTAAGTTGATATAATTAATAACAAATTGTATCATTTCTAAAATAAAAATATGGGTAATTGCATCATGAAACTAATATTGCTTGTAGAAAAAAAATTTCCAGAAATAAAATAGGTAATACCCTGCCTCATTTCTAGTGGTCCAATATATCTTCTAGAATGGAAGCTTGTGTTAGGCATGAAACATGCGAAAAAAAATATTCATGTTATTTCAAATTGAATCTATGAGAATTTATTTATTTTGTCCCCTTGAGTCTCATAATTTTGTGTTTTGACACTTAAGTTTGTTGTTTTCATAATTTTATTCAATTTGAGATTAAGTTTTTTCTTATGGATTTCAAATGATGAATTTGTATTATCCTTAATATATATGTTTATTTTTTATGTCATCATTTGCTTTTGATAAAAAGTTGATTACAATAGCAAATCTTATATAACTTGAAAATAGAATTGAACTTGGAAAATATCATGATTTTCATTATTATTTGTATATATTTGAGCTTATAAATGAAACTAAAAGTTTTCAGTGGAAATCAATGTTAAAATATTCATCATCCATGTATATTTGAATATTTCTAATGAAATTGCAATTTATAAATGAAATTCATTTTATTTTATTTTTCACGAACTTAACAAAAATGTTCAAAAAATTGAAAAAAAAAAGTTAATTAGATTTAAAATTCTTTTAATATTGTGTGAACCAAATTTTGAAATAAAAATATTGATAGTTAATTATGGAAAAATGTTAGGATTATTAAAAAAATATTGCATAGATTTTTTTCTTTTTTAAAATTACATAAATAACAAAAATATTTTGTTTTAAAATTCAATTGATCAAAGATAACTACTCATAAAAAATGAAAAAATGTGTTTGTGTGCTCCAGATAAAAAATATTTGTATTTTGGACTCGATTTATTTTTATAGATAGGCATATCAATCAAAGATTAACAACATCGAAAAAAAACTTTGCGTGTTAGATTAAAAAACATGCATTAGATTCATACTTGATCTGAACAATTGTTCTTTTTAAATAAAAAACAAATTTTAAAATTAAAATTATAAACGCATATAAAATGTTACATATATACCATTATATAGAGATATTAGAATATATAATATTATGTATATATTACTCTATATTCAAAGATATAATATTATAAATAAATAGTAACAAAAGTAAAAGTCATATATATTGTAACTTGATTATTTCTCCTAATTTTATTGGTTAGATGATGTCCTAAAAATTAATTAATTAGAGTTTTCCATGAACTAAAATCAACAAGTATATGAGCCATATAAGTAATAAATAGATTTTCATCCAAATATCAATCACACAATGAATATATCAATAATTTAGTTATTCAATAACAAAAACTCATTTTTAGTAAAATAGATACTTGAATTGTTAGATAATTTTAGGTCCATTATTTATTAAATTAATCTATATGATGATGTTTAAGTCACTTGACTTATATTATTTTGGATACATAATAAAAATTAGAATGTTATGCAATGACTTATTATCATAACGACATACAAGCTGATAGTCACCATTGAGCATATCCCAATAGTCACTCACATGTAATTATCCCCTTAGCACATCACCATTGAAAAAATAATATTTACTAGAGAGTCATTTACAATATCAAAACTTTTAGGCAACTTTTTTAACTCGCTTTGATAATTACTTTATATTCGTACTCTTATTCTTCCGCCTCAAACATCATAAAAATCACATATTGCTATGGTTTTTAAGTATTTAAACTTTCTACTTCGTAATTATCATATTCGCACAATTGACATACACATCTCTCAAATTTTACTAGTGGAAACCATACAAGTACAAGTAAACTCACTAGAATTATCACCATATTGTTAGTCATAATATACTAAAATATATCTTGAGAATTGCATATCACTATCCGCCATTGTGATTATATGATTTTTCACATTAAATGTGTGTATAATTAATTGGCATGAACAAGTATTTACACTTTTGGCTATGTTAGCTCAATACTTATTATAATTAACATACCTAAATTTTATGTTTCACCATATAAGTTTATCAAGTATATCATAATTGGAAGGATTGTTACTTCCTTCCTATAATATTTAGGAGTGAACCTGATGATTCCATCATGACAATATCACAAAAACCTACTAAATAATCAAAACTCTAATTATAAAAAAAACAAAAATTTAATTCAAGTATTATTTAATCATCATTCATTAAAATTTATTACACAAAATAAAACAAATTATTTATTCATAAATAAATAAAACTAATTTATATCACATGTCTTAATTTGTGCAAATCAGAGACTCAAAGTAGTTTGGTATAAAGTCCTAAATTTGTCGCTAGAAGAGAGGGGTTTGAAAGTCTTACCCCTAACTCTAGGGATTAGTATTAATTTTGTCTCCGTTACTTGAATGTGGAACACATAGAGAGCATGAAATTCACCACTAGAGTTTGATAGTTACCATGGCTTTGTTTGTTATATCAAGGAGGAGGAGAGAAAAAAGACTGATTCCATCAAAATTTATCTATCTTTCACTTTTATATTTGGGTGACCTTGTGTTATCATACTTAGGAAGTCATGGCTTTTAGAAGGAAAATGTCATGAATTCGGTCTTTATTCTTCGGCTTAAGTTCGTGACTCTAGAAAATGATAATGATTTTATTATGGATCCTGATCTTTTTACAACACAAAATCACAATGCAAGTAATGACCATGATTTGGGCATAATAATGCTATAACACAAAGTCATGGTATTGTAAGTGACCATGACTTCATGTCTTTGTTTGTTTGTAATCCATATAGCATCATGGCACTGGGAGGTAGCTATGGAGTGCTGATAGCTTTTCATTTTATTATATTGTCATGATATTATGTAAAGCCATGATGTTGGCAAGGATATTTTTTGAATTTTAGATGGTCGTTGCATTGAGAACTATTAGAGGAGCTAAGAAGATCTTGTGTATGTTGATTGTGGATGGTTATGGCTCTAGCCTTCTCCTCTGTCATATATAATATTACCACGATGCTGCTATGTTGTTGTGATATTGGTAATTGCCTTGAGCATACAAGTCATGATTATTTTTCTTTTGAGAATTAGAGTCGTGGCTTAAGAAATTGTCATACCCGATTAATATTTTCTATACCATTTAGTATCCCAAAAACCATAGCTTTTAATAATTATCATGACTTTTTCATAAATAGTTGTAGCTCTATAATTTTTTGTAGCTCAAAAGTTATAACTTTATAAAATGATCATTGTTATGATAAGAGACTTTCGAACCATATTATAGATATGATCACAATATTGTGAAATTAGTCATGACTTCGAGCATCAATGGAGTATATAATTAGTGTGATAAAAAATTAATATCATAGTCATTTAAATTTTCTAAGCTATGTATGGTTGTGACTCCATGATAATAACATGGCCATTGAGAATGCATCCATAGTGAAAAGATTATTATAATGAGTAGTAAGATCATGACATACAAAAATTGATCTCTCCAATTAGATAGAATTTTAACCAAGAATGGTCACCGAATAATGTGAGACGTAATGATCTACCCTATTTTCTAAATACCTTCAAAAGCTTATTGGTTTCATGATTATTCATCATAATTATCTATCATGCCCATGTTATAAAATCAACTCATATTATCTATATTTTCATGTCTATAGATTATTATAAATTACCAAAATATATATAAATATTTTGTCATTTGAATATCATACAAACTTCTACAATAAAATAATTGTTGATCCTTCAAAGCAAAAACTTTTCCCTCCAAAAAAATGAAAAAATAAACAATATCAAATATTTTAAATTAATTCCACAAAATGAGTACATTATCATTATATGTGAATAAAAAAATATATATAAATCAAATTAGTGATGGAAATGACATGTATGATCCCCCTTAGAATTATACTCTTCACAAGAA
The DNA here is from genome assembly GCA_029783825.1 of Sapria himalayana. Classification (NCBI taxonomy): domain Eukaryota; kingdom Viridiplantae; phylum Streptophyta; class Magnoliopsida; order Malpighiales; family Rafflesiaceae; genus Sapria; species Sapria himalayana. Next base: position 1,481,949 of record JAREIK010000588.1, read on the forward strand.
AAATCCAATATTGAGTTCTCATAAGGTGCTTTAAAAATGGATGGTCCTTCTGAATCTCTCATTTGCCTAGATAACCCTTTAATATCTTTGCAAAAATATCATAAAGTGCCTCATGTCATCAACCAATCAAATTTAATGCACCTTCAAAATATCACATTGTAAAGTACAACTATTTTTGGTTTGTATTATCCTTTCCAATTTCATCCATCTACTAATGCTCCCTATTTGGCATGGAAAATGAGGTGGGCTAGGGCTAGGGAGACCGTCCCCTTGTCCTACCATGTCTGGTATTTTTAAACCCTTGCCACACCGCAAGTCATATTTTTGGTGGGGTAGGCATGGCAGGGGTTTTAAGTCAAGGAATGTGGCGAGGCTAGGCTTGGTTTTTATGTCATGGGGTATAGTGATACATTTACTACCTTATTGCCCCATTTGTGTAGCTCCATGACTATAGGAGCCAAATGGGGCAAGGGGCTCTGGGATCATGTTCCCTAAGCTGGCCCTGATCATGTGCTTGAATCCTTAATGGGGTAGGGATGAGGCAAGGATCATAATTTTTAACCCTCCTCGACAATGCAATGGAACAATATTTTTTGCTTCGTCCCCACCCCATCAACCTAGTTTTTAGAAAATCCCCACCCCATTCAAGGTGGGTCTAGGTAGAGTGCGGTGGGGATGAAGCAAATTGTCATCCTTGCTCCCTATATATTATTATATTCTTATATACTTCGTACCGATTCTCCACAACTCTTTTCCAATACACTACAAGTATTTTGTATAGAATTATGAGTGATTCCACACTTTCAATCAATTCAATATCTACTTGTCTCATTACTTCTTCCAAGAATTTGTAGATTTGATCTTTTAACTTTTCTGACATTATAATAAAAACTATATTTTTGATAGATATGCTTTTCTCATGCTGCACAATGCTTTCCAACTATTTCCACTACTCCTATGCATAAGAAACATATCTCCCTTTTCAGTACATTCTTGTTTCGCTCGATACTCTAATGTACATTTTTTATTTTATACAAAATATTTATGAACATAACAACATGTGCAGCCAAGGAATTCTCGATGTGAGCTATATTACATCTTTATATTCCTCATATTCTTTTCATCTTTTATGTGTCACTTGTGGAAAAGAATGAGCATTCTTATCAAATTTTAGTCAATTCATTTTTTAAAGTATTGATTTATTCCCTTTTTTATCTCCTTATATTTCTCTTTTTATGCTCAACAAAGTCAAGGAAGACACTATCAGGCACATTTTATTGACTATTTCATCCATAAGAATTTACTCGGCTATACGCATTAAAGTAATAAGGGAGGAATAAATTAAATAGCCAAAAAACTTCTCCTCAAAGAATCAATAAAATAATTTTTCTAATATATTTCCCACATCAAAATAGTATGCAATGATAGCGTATATTAGTATTTCTTTTCAGAATAATCATAAAAAATAAAGATTTAGTAATATTAATAAACATATGAAATACAAATATGCTTTACTCACTTCTGTGAGTTCTTCTCTCATCAAATATCCATACATACTCTTTGATATTACTCTCTCCATGTGCCCTAACAATTTGTTAATATTTTAGTGATAACTATAAAATCTATTTGCTAGGTTTGAAATCCATATTATTTTTTTCTCCCAGGAATCCAAGCAATTTGTTAATGATTTACAAATCAAAATGAACTCTTATCCCTCTAACACTACATGTATTACTTTGCATATCTTCCTAATTCACCTAGAACTTCTTTACAACTGAGACATTTTTGTTCTCAATGCATACGAAATAAAATGTAATTTTACTTTTTAATAATATCACCAAATGGATGAATGAATTATCTAAGTCCACTCACTTTAATAAATCTTTTTTTTAAAAGCACACAGTCCATTTATATCTAACCAATCTATATAATAAAAGTCAATGTTGGAGTCACTACTTCGGTTGGAAATTTTTCGGCACTAGGTTCCTATCTCTTCCCTTTCTCCTTATAGCTCATCTACGTGATATTTTATTTTTGATAATCTTCTTCCTTCCATTATTGAAACAACTAACAAATAGGAATTATGATAGTGTAAAATGGTATTGATATAAAATTTGGGATTTTTGTTGAGGAAATTCAAGAGTTATGTATTTATAGTAGTGATCTAGTAATTGAATGTCATGACTTTATGTATGTTTCTTCTATAAATAAAAATTAATGGCATTTTGGAAAATAAAATACATTCTAAGTCTTGGTATTGCATCAAAATCATGGTTTTTTCATATAAATTCTATTGTGCTCTTATTTATGTAGCATAAAAGTCACAGCTCTTAAAAATTAGCGAGGCCTTATCATATAACTTTTATGATGCTTTTTATTTTGTAATATCAATGTCATGGCTCTGAAAATATATTGTGATTTTTCTATTTAGCTTTTAATGGCCTATTTCTTTATATATCAATCATTGTCATGGCTCTGAAAAAAGTGTCATGACTTCATGTAAAAAAATCTAAATAGTAGTTAGTTTGAATTTTCTTTTGTAAGTGAGGTAAGTTTAGATGTAAATATATACATGTAACTTTTATTATCACAATTCATCACCTACACGGCAATAAAGATTCTGGATTATATCCAAAGAAGTTGTATGTTTAATATCTATAACTAGACTTTCAGAACTTCTTTCTCTCCATCAAAAATTTCTCATGTTAGCTTTTTAGTATTTTGTTTTACTTCTTTCTTTATTTTACTTTTGATATCATTCATGGATAATGAATGAAAGATTGTCTTTATTCCATCATCCAACGAATTAGTTTGTGTATGACTTTTTTTTATTTTCTTCCTTGCCTTGATGTTAAATGTCTTTGCTTTTTCGATTTTATGTTCACACAAATCATAATTGATTAACTTTCTCTAATTCAACTACAACAATTTTATGGTTCACCTCAATTTCTTCTTATTGAATAGTTGAGATCATATCTTTGAGTTTATCTTCAATATTTTCTACTATAATTTTTTATGCACTAGCTACGAAGATTATCACTCACTTCATCTTCTTCTTCTTGAAGAGTTGAGTCTATATCTTCAATATTTTTTATCACAATTATTTTTATACTAATCAAGGATATTTCTCTATTCACTTCAACTTCTCTTTCTTTAACAATGGAGGTTCTATCTTTAATTTTTTCTTTAAGTTTTTCTATCGTAATCATTTTTGCCTTATCCATAAAAATTTTTGATGCAGCACTTTCTTCTTACTTAACATCCTAGCCTAATTCATGCCTTAATATCTCTTTTTACTATCTATTTCTTTTTCTTTAACAGTGTTGTCTCATCTCAATTGTCTTAAAATTTCATCAAATTTAGCTGTCCAATATGATCCTAAAGATAGTTGATATTTATAATAAGTCATCTCCTCATAGCTTCCATGTCCCTAGTCTCTTTAACTCACTTCTGGATAATAATAGGGTTGATACTAGTTGCTATAAGATTCATAAAAGAAGTCACTCCCTTGAGCATGATAAGTCTCTAAACATTTATTGTATGGGACGTTCTCACTCACTTATGGTGCAAGTTATCCAAAATATCTTTCACATGCTTCACTCTCCTAAAGATAGTTGAAAGGATTGGTTATGCATTTTGATTTTTTATATTGGTATCTAGAAAGAAAGATAAGAAAAAAAAGAATAAATAAAATTCAAAAGATAACAATCCATGTTCAAACAAGTTATTAACATTTACCTTTTGAATTTAAGAATAATTATCAGACTCAACACTATATAAACTATTATACAAAAAAGTTATTATTTTACAAGAATAAGTATGTTAACTCATATTTACTAACAAAACTAAATAATTTCCAATGGCACCAAAAACATATTATTATAACTTGTTAATCTACATTGTTTTATCAATTAATTAATACCTCAAATGCTCATTAACAAGTGTCTGTTGATAACTTAGATCTGCAAGTACATGAGTCATACAAGCAGCAAATAGACTTTCATCCAGATATCAATCACACAAAAATTGTATCAATAGTTTTACCTATTCAACAATGAGACAACTCATTTTTAATAAAATAGATATTCAAATTATTATATAATATTAAGCCTATAGTTAATTCAATAATCTATATAACATTATTTATGTTGCTTGACTTATATTATATTATATTTCTATATAGAATAAAGGTTAAGGTATTATGTAATAACTCATTACCCTAATAGTATACAATGTGGTTGTAACCATTGAGCCAAACCCAATGATGGTCTCATCATAGTTATCCTGTCAGGACTGAGATAAAAATTCATCTCTACCTGAGAGTTATTCACAATTCAATATCTTTTAGGGAATTTAATCAACTAGGGTATTTAGTATGCATATTTATTATTCTATACACTTAATATAAAGACTCCATATTTATATAGTTTGTATGTATTTTTATTTTTAGCATCATAAATGCCAAAAGTAACTCACAAGGAATGTCGCCACCTTGTGAGTCACAAAATACTAGCATAAATCTAAAGGATTACCTATCATTATCCTATTTTATGATAACATGATTCACATAGTAAATATAAACTCATTAAAAGAATATTTTATATGATATACATCTCAATCAAGAATCAGTTCTTTAGTATATGTATAATGGATTGACATGTAGTAATATTCTCACATTTTGCTTCACAAGCATCATGATCATGATGATTTCACAAAAATCTATCAATAATCAAAATCATAATTAAAGTTCTATTTAATCATCATCTATCAATATCCAGGACATTAAATAAATTGAACTATTTATTCTTAAATAAAATCAATTCACATTATATTCTCAAATTATATAAATCCTAGATGAATGCTAATTTGATACAAATTCCTAAATCCAATCTTAGACGAGAGGGGTTTGAAAGCTAAATCCCCAGCTCTATGGATTAACTTTAATCTTGCATCCCTTGCTAATTTGTAGAACACTATAGAGTATAAAATTCATTCCTAGCATTAGATAATTATCATGGCTTTGCTTGTTGCGTAAGAAAATGGAAAGAGAAAATGAGAGATTTCCTTGAAATTTCACAATCTTTAACTTTTATACTTGGATAACCTTGCATTACTATAAGTAGAAAGTCATAACTTTCAAAAGAATATTCAAACTCTAGTAATCTAGGATGCAAATTAATATTTTTATAACATAAAGTCATGACACCGACAATACCCATGACTTAGTAATAATATATTTATAATAAAAAGTAATGATATTGTTAAATGACCAAAGCTTCTTGCATTTGTTCATTTGTTGTCCATAAAGGGATGCATCACTAATAGGTGGCCATATAATGGTGATGACTTATTATTTTATTATATAGTCATTGTACTGTGTAGAGGTTGAGGAATTGGCAATAATATTTCTTGAATTTTGTATGATCATGGAAATGATAACTAACAACAATGTTGAGGTTTTTCATATGTTGGCTATATCCATGATGCTAGGAGATGAATGAGATCTAGAAGTGTTATGGATGGTCATGACTTTAGCCTTCTATTCTTTCACATATCATGTTGTTGTGGTGTTGCTAGGATACAATGACATTGACAATTAGCTTGAGGATATAAGTCATGATTATGTTTTCCTTTGAGAACAAGAGTCATAGTCTTAGAAATGATCATACTTGAGTAATATCTTTCATAATATCTAGTGTACTAAAAGTCATGATTTTAAATAATCTATACAGATTTAGCATGAGTTGTTATAACAATATAATTTTTTGTTGTTCAAAAGTCATGACTTTACAAAAAGGTCATAGCTCTGACTTGAGACTACTGAATCATATTAAAAATAAGATCGCCTCACTATAAAATTAGTCATGACCTTGAGAATCAGTAGGGTATTTAGTTATTATGATATAGAATTAATGTTGCGGTCATTTAATTTTTTTAAGCTAAGTATGGCTTCTACTCCATGATAATATCACATTCATTAAGAATGTATCAAACAATAAATAGATTATGCTAATGAGTTTATAAGATCGTGACATACAAGAATTATCTCGATAAATTAGGTATAGTTTTGGCAAGGAATGAATGTTGAAAATATGTGAGACTCTAAGATTTACTTCATCTACTAAACACCTCCAAAAAAAATACTATTAATTTTATGACTATTAATCAAAACTCTCCAAAATATTAAAGTCAAAAACTCAACCAATATTATCTCAATTTTCATATATATGCATCATTATAAATCACCACAATATTTTAGAATATTCAGTAATTTGAATATTGAATAACATAGTATTATATATATGACATTACCTATGTATACACACATAACATTATTTATATATACCTATATTATATAATGTTATATATATAACATTATTATATAACATTATATATGGATAGATGTTCAAATATTTAATATTTTATATATATATATATATATATATATATATATAAAACATCATTTTTAAATATTTTGCATATAGATAATGTTATACATAATGTTATGTATACATAATATTATATAAGATGTCATATATATAAATAATGTTATATACATATATAACTTTGTTTATCTAACAATATATGCAATTAACTATATTATATATATATATATATATATATATTTATTTATTTATTTATTTATTTATTTTGTATCATTGAAAAGAGATTCATAATGATAGAAAAGAAGAAGTATTATAAATGTTAGGATCCAAATGATAGTGCTCACAAGAATCAAAGATATAAACCTAATATCATGTTATTTTGTATTATTTATTGAATCCACTCTAGAGATGGAAGGTTTGAGAATTATGGCCCCTAATTTTAGATATTAGCTTTTGTCCTACATCCTTTGTTTTCTTATTGATTCCTTAAAGAGAGTAAAAATCCCTCATAAAATTATTTCTACAATTTGTTTTGGTCAAGATTAGAGAGGAATAGTCCAGTTCAAGATTCTCAAATTTTCTCCTCGCTTTGCTTTTATGCTTTGCAAATATGGAACTTGTCCAAGTAAATAATTATGGATTTGAAAAGATATAATGACATTGGTCTTTATATTTTAAGCTCGAGCTTGCCACTTTGGATACCTCTTAATATTGTTGTGATACAAAGTTATAGTAATGTAAAGTATCCACAACTTGTGAATTTTGTTTCTATAACAAAAAGTTATGATTTTGTAGATTATCCATGCCTTTGGTCTTTCATCGGCATCAAATGGTCATGGTACTTAGTATGGTCATGACTTGGGCTTTGTTTCTTGTGCCTTTGTTGATCATAACAAAGGAAATGGCCACGACTTTTGCCTTAGACTTCTTATGAATCAACTTGTCATCATAATGAGAAGTGGTGATGGCTTTAGCCTTGGTTTTTTTTTATGAATAAAATATTTATAGCACTAGAAATGGCTATGGCTTTGATCTTGCTTTGTTCTTGATCGTTCATGTAAATCCCATGGCCACGATGGTGATAAGTGGCCATTGCTTTGTTTTTGATCTTTCTTATGAATCAAATAGTAGGGAGCAAGGAATGGTCATGGCTTCAACCTTGATCTTTCTTGTGAATCACATGGTCGTAGCATTGGAAAGTGATTATGACTTTGGCAATTAGCTCGTATATACAAGTCATGACTATTTTTACTTGAAATAGAGAGTCATGGACTTGGAAGTAGTCATACTTTAGTAATGCTCTCTGTAATATTATGTTTCCAAATGTTATGATTTTGTATAATTATCATAGATTTGGCTCTAGTAATGTTGGCTCTATAATTTTTTTGCATAGCAAAATTTATGAATTTGAGAAAAGATCATGACTTTAACTTGAGAATATGAAAACTTGATAAAGAGAGTCACAATACTATGAAATGGTACTGACTTTTAATTATAGCGGGATACTTGATTTCTATGATATGAAATTAGTGTCACATCAATTATATAATTATTATTATGAGATAAATATGGATACGACTCCAAGATATTATCGTAACAAGAAAGAAAATATTATATAGTTGAAAGATTATACTGATGAGGTAATAAAGTCATGATGTACATAGACCGTCATGACTAAATATATAAGAGTTTCAACGAAAAATAGATAAATTAATAATATTGATAAATCAACATCAACAAGTCATTAATTTTGTCAAAAAACATAATGATTTCATGTTGTTTTATTTAAATTTAATTATAACTCATTTTTAAACTTATACATCATCTAATATCATATCAAATATACTATAATATTCAATATTTTACATACCAAGCATTATTGAACTTATTGAAGAATATTGAATCATTAGATCTTTCATTATGATCATTAAAATGGGTTTAGTCATTTTTCCTAATGAACAGATTTCATGTCACTCATAAGATTCAAGATAAAATAAATATAAAATAAAATAAAAAACTTTGTTCATTAAGATCTCTACGAATTTTTGAAATACATTGCTCATTAGATAACTTGTTTTTAACTCATTAGATTTGAACATTTTAATTTTAATGTTAAGGACATATATGATAGTGAACAAGTAAACATCATCATAAAATATATTGTCATGATAAATTTAGCAAATACTATTATTAATAAGAAAGTCAAATTCATCAATGACTAAACAAGAAATTGAAATTATAGTTTCTCATAGTGTAACATAATAATAATTTTTTAAAATTCAAAATAAACCTACAAGATAAAGATAAATAATAATTTCTTACAATAAAAATAGCAACTCTCACTCCATTGCCGATGCCTAAGTTTAGTTTGTCTTTAGCTAAGGATTTAGTATTTCTTAGAGCGTTCAAATTAAGATAAATGTGAGATCCTCAAACGATATCCAATACCCAATAATTAAAAATAAATAAATTAATTTTTATAACATAAATTCCTGAAATCTTATTCTCATTATCCTTACTTCTTTTTATCTTCCAACAAAAACTATAAATTTTTTTTTTGACCGAACAAGCTCACGCAAAAAAAAAAATTCTCACACATTGGGTAAAAGTTAAAAATTATTCTCACTAATTTTCAATTGAATTAAAAACCCTCAAATTTTAATTCAATAATTTTAATACACGAGACTTTAGTAGACCAAGATCCATGGTTCACTAGACTTTTAGTAACATTTGGCTTATTGCCCAAAATTTAGTTATTTATGTTAGATAACTCCTTACCAATTAGATCCCTTGTAACTCTTGGATATAATTTCACATCACATATTTTTCCAAATCCCATTAATATCATGGGTCCAAAACTATTTTTATAACTCAAACAAAATTATACATATGTATAACATTATTTTATATATTGTCTAACAAAGATAGCCAAATACACTTTACTTTGGTAAATACATATTTAAATGATTGAGGTTGTGGCATGTGTATAAATTTTATAGGCATTTTCATTAATTTAGTCATAAAATAGGAATTTTAATTGTAATGGATTAATATATAACATCACATGAGGGTGTATATATATATATATATATATATATATATAATATTACAACCATCACACATTCACATTATGTATGTGTGTGTGTGTGTGTAATCATATGTATATGACATCACGTGCATATATTAAAAAAATAAACCAATCATAGTATAACCCATAATCTAAAATATTCATTGTTTCATTGGATCATGCTATATACCAAGAATTTTTTTTACCAAAAAAAACACATTAATTAACTAGTCAAATAATTATATCATCATATTAATTAAATTAAATATTACTTATAATGAATAATCACATTTTAATTTAATCAAATAAAATGAAATAGATTGCTAATAATCATGCATAAACTATATATTAAAATTTAATGATTATTAAATTAAAGTAAGTTATACACAGGCGATTTATTCATGTATAAATCACATGTTTGAATTTCTAAAAGTAACAAGAAATCTAATTACTTAAAATCACATGTTTCCTCTCAGTCTCATTTTATGTTAGCATTCACTAAATTCAAAAAACAAAAAATTACGACAAATTTAGCCCTCACTTATCCATATAAGTTACCTACCTGCCATAGTCACATTGGAAATAAGAACTTGGGGGTATTTTAGAGTTTATAATGGAATGAGTTTCATAAACACGTACTTATTCATATAAGTCATCCATTAGTATGTGAAAAGAAATATATCATCAAAACCTACTAAAACTAAATTGCACATTTAATTAAATTATCATGTTACTTATGGGTTGGTATAGGTGTCGAATGGGCCGGCCATCTCGAGGCAAAACCGAGGCGCAGTCCATTTGAGCAGTGTCGGGCCCAGCACAGCATGGTCAAGACCGTGCTCGGGCCAGTGTCGGGCGGACTCTTGGCACGACTCATGTTGTGCCATGTCGAGGGATGTTGGCCCATGTGTCGTGCCAGGCATGACTCGGGTGCTTGGCACGTGGGCACGACATGGGGCACGACCCGACACATGCACCGGGGATCGTCCAATCAAGTCAGGACTCAGGACTGTGCCCAACCCGATGCCCAACGTAGCGATGGCGTGATGCTCGATGGGCAACAAGGCGAGTTGAGTGGCTCAGTGGGAATGTCCACTCGACTTTGAGGAGCACCTATTCAGCTTTCGAGAGCACCTGTATCCCCAAAGCCCAGCAAGAAGCAGCCCAAAACTGGGCTGACTTCGGGTGGCAGGCTATGTCATGCCTTCCACGGTATGCATGCCCATGCTAGCCTAAAAAAGAATGGAACATGTTGGCCTAGCACGGCCCATTTGATACATGTTTGGGTTGGTCAAAGTCAGCAATAAACTAGCAATAAAAAAGGAGATGGAAAACACTCACATGGGGGCATCTACAATGTCATCAAGATTATGTCCATATTGAGTAGACACGAAAAAATTTAAGTCTTATACTTTAATACTAATAGAATTGAGAGAGAATAAATTTGATGCCTTAGCTTGGGTCTCTCGGAGAAATATGCAAGCTTTTCTACTATGAATGCATAGATGAATAGAGAATTTTTGAGTACTTTTGTAGGCCTCACGTAGCACAAGTGCACAGGCATATCTGGGTTCTTACCATGCTCCTTAGAATCAACCAACATTGCCACGCCAACATTAATTTAGTACCAAATTGTATTCTTACCATGATAAGTTTGAGGGAAAACACATATTTGGAGGAGTCAACATTCATCCGGACTACTAGAGAGTAGAATAAACATTAATTTATGAAACAAAAATTCTCAAGAACATCATTGTATCCAAGAACTAGAATCCCATTCAACCTAACCATTTCTGATCGGAGGCAATATAACTCTTTCTCAAACATAAACCGGCCTATTTTTGATTCAGCATAATCAAGCATAATCTCATCCTGCCAAGAGTACCATATTTTATTTTTAATATTTAAAAATGCTTATTTTATATTCATGTTCACAACAATTCCTCTTTCGTTGAGAAGATAGCCATGTGTGAAGGGTTTGTAGATATGTTCTTTAGTACGGGCAACAAAAAGGAGGATGATTCCTTACCTATGGGTTTCAATAGAGTCGAGTAAACCCAACATTTGATGAGAAAGGATATATATTTTTTTACTAAATTCTAAGATTACATGAATATATTTTGGACCCTTCAACTTGGGGTTCGAATGCAGATAACAAAGATCCAACTTCATCACATCCACTCTGAACCTCCCCTTCTTGCATCTCAAAGTTAATATATAATCTCCAACATTCTCTCCCAATAATTCTTTCCCAAATATCTACAACATGTTTCTAACTTCAAGCAACCAATGCTCGAGGGCAAATTTGTCCCATCAAATTTGATTTATATTTTTAGGGGCAGCAGTGGTGACACACTTTCTCATTTTAGTCATCATCATTGAGTATCTCCTTCACATCTGATCCAACAAAAAAATAGATTCATATGTGATCATGCAGAGAAATTTTTTTATAGTCTTATTCTGTAGTGCCCAACTAGCACATTTGTATTTGGATTCACTGTGTTAGATTTCTTCATTTTAAAGTTATTGAATTTATTACTTCTATTATTGTATCAACCAATTTTTATGCTTGATATTATATAATTTTAAATAAATTATAATCCAAACATCCTACCCCCAACACTATCCTTATGCAATGATTTTTTTTCTTTCCTCTTTTTAATGTTTGCACACTATTCATCAATCTGTTATAGAAGACATCATTATTACTTTATAATTCAATGTTTCTACACTATCCTCATTTATCGAATAAAAATTGGAGCACCCATTTTTCTTCTTGTCCCATAGTTCCCCCCTCCCAAAGAAACCTCAAAGATGGTTTTTGAAAAAAAAAAACCTTCTTTAAGTGGAGTTCCATGCTGTGACTTTGATATTTTGTAAGCAAAGTGTTGTTGCATTGTGAAGATTGTCATGATTAAGATTGTTTCTATCTGTAACACAAAGACATGACACTAAAAAAAGCCGTGACTTTGATATTTTCTTTCTAGTATACAAAATCATGGTATTTTTTGTGGTAAAATACCGAATGTACAACTATGAAGAGATCATCCTTGATAGTAATAGTTCATGATTGAAAATCTTCTTATATGCTAATAAGGTAATAGGTCAATACAATATCATTCTATCTTTCGTCTGACGATCAAAAATAATATTATCCCAATAATATAAAAATTTTATCATACACAAGAAAATAAGTCATCCATGGAGTTTAAGTATCTTTCCTGAGACCCAAAATAATTTACTTAACTCGAGAAAAATAATAGTTAGTTCATTATTAGTTAGTCAAAATACTTGTATAATTTTTATGAGATTGATATCAAAACTAATATCATTTTTATTAGTATGATGCATTTGCTTGTGAATCTCAATAAGGTAAAATAATTCGCCCAATAAATTAGTTGGGACTATGTCAAAAATGATAAATTTTGGTATTATAATAAAGTCTTAATAAATATATGAGACATCAAGTCGAGTACATATAATTATATACATGTTTTCACTATTACAAAAGCAAATGGAATCATAATTATTCAATCTAACACATCAAATATCCTTATACATTGACTCTTACTTAGACTTATACCATGTGACATTGAAAAAATCATTTTTTTGAATTTTGTATACTAAACCTATTTTGTACCATTTCTAAATATATACTCTTAATTAGGTCGATAAATTTTTTAGATCTAACAATATAGATCTTTATAACTAACACAATCATATTTCCTTAATTATTTCATTGAGAAATAATTTCCAAGTAAGATTTGATATTCTATAATGCAATGGTATCATTATATATATATATATGAGTAAGATGTTATCAACATATAAATACTAAGAAAATTATCATGCTCTCACTAAAATTTTTGTAAACATGAAGTTCATCTTCATTTTTGATAAAACCAATTGCTTTAATTATTTCATCAAAATTAAGTTTCCAACTCTAATAAATATTATTCGATAACAAAATATATTTCAGAAGCTTACATATCTTTCCAGGAATCTTAGCTAGGAATGACAAAAATTTCGAGTTGTGTTACATGTACATCTATTAAAAAATATTTTTTGATATTTGTTTGTCATAACTCATATGTATAGTATGGAACTATGATATGAAGACATCTTATATATTTAAACATATTAACTGATGAAAAAGTTTTATCAAAGTAAATATGATGAGTTTGTCTCAAACCTTTTATAATGAATCATGATTTAGAGGTATGTATTTTTCCATCTATGATTCTATATCAATTTTTTTTTGGAAAAAACTCATTTCTATCCTATGATGTTTAAACCTTCAGGGTGATTTATTAAGTCTCAAGTTAGATTATCATACATGAATTGCATCTTTGATTTTATAACTCCAAACTAATTCTTGAGTCTTGATCCAGATATGGAGTCACTTTGATTTACAAAAAATATCTCCTAATTATCAATAATGAGAATTTTATATCTCTTAGTATTTTGAAGTATTATATAAGATATTTTTTGATCGTGTATTATGTAAATGTTGAATAACTTGTGAAACCTATAGAGTTTTAATATCCAGTTCAATATTATTTGATGGTGCTTCAATTTTTTTAGGCTTAATTTTACTCCTACCTTTTCTTTTAGATATAAACTCTATTATACTAAATGAAGTCTTTTTAGAATATCCCATGAAACATTATCTATCTGATTTAGATATCCTCTCATGTTGTGTCAGCACAACTTCACGAGAAGATGGTTCACCTTCCTCAAATGAGCATGCATGGTCATACCATATCATGCAAAGATCGGAATAAAAGTGGCACAACATTGCTACACACTGGTGCAATGGAAACCACCTTGACATAATAATAGAGCAATGGCCACAACACAACACTATGCTGTTGAGCAATGAGCACAGCATAGTGCGATGCTAATGTAATAATCAGCTTTAGATTTTATCTTTAATTTTAAAGTAAATTTTAAATTATTTAAAAATAAAAAACATTAAAAAAAATTACAATGCACTACAATTTTAAATTAATGAAATTCAAAACCAAATAAAAAAATATATTTGTTTTGCTTTGATCATTTCAATTTAATGACAAATTCAAAAAAATAATAAAATATGATATTTTTAAAATAGAGCATAACACGACATCATTAATAAATTGAAATGATTTGTGGGCATATATATAGTATGGTTCATACCATCATGCATATTTCTAAAATTAACAGTAGCATATATATTTTTCGTTGCTTGAGTCATTATTTAATAGTAATTCTTTTATTATATCAAATATACTCATCATTAAATCATCTATGTACTTTAAGTATAAAAATGGTTATATGATATATAATCATATTTTGAATTTTATATTTAAAATAATATTCACAATCATAAAAAAAATACTCTAGTACTAGACAAGATACTAAAAGGATCAGTAAATCATGCATCATCTTATACAACAAAAAAATATGTGAATTCATATGATTTTTACAAATTTAGAATATTTAAATTATATTTATAATAATGTGATATGATATAATAATAATTGATATCTAAGTACCAATATAATTTTCTCATATTCAACAAATCATCCTGTTATTTTTCCTTAGTTAACTTCATCAAAAAGCTTTTATTTTAAAATACAATGTCAATATCCATATTTAATGACTTATAAACTAGCATATTTGATATCATAATATTTAAACATATTATATAATTATCCGTTAATGATATCATCTGATTCTTCAGCTTTATTTATGCAAGTAGATATATATTTTATGATCATTTCACTTTAATCCTAAGATTTATACAAACAATCAAACAAAAAATAGAGGACAATTATTTCTAATATTTAATTTTTATTTCAAAATCCATGAAACTATATTGATGATATCCTTTATATTTGTTAAATATAATATTAATATTTGTATACACTTAATTACAATGCTAGTGATATGTGTATACATATATAAACATATATTCATCGTATCATGATAAATCATCAAATATTCTAAAAAAAACCATGTCTTTAAATCTAAATACATCAATAATAAATCAATCAATTTTATTATTTACATAATTAGATATCATGTTTTTAAAATCAACATGTAAATCTCACACCAAATAGGTATAAATTGAAAGGTATCTAATAATCATTTTATTTTTTTTAAACCTGCCGACAAATATAAAATATAAAACTCCTATTGTCTAATATAAATTAATTATGATATCCCATGAGCCTGGGTGAGGTGGGGTGGTTTTTTTGTTATTTTAAAATATTTTAAAAATGACTGGGCAAGGCAGGCATGGTCCCAATTAGATCGCGGATATGATCCAGTCACCCAAGGCTTGCCTAGCCCGGCACTAGGCCCGACACCCCTAGCCTGGGTTTGGGCATAGATTTGGGTCATGCCAGGCCAGGCACTGCTCAATCAGGCCATACCCAGGTTGCCCAACTTACTTGTCAACTCTATATTAATTTATGATATTTGAGACAAAAGAATAAAAATATAATGTTTTGAGATTATAAATAACTTTCTAGCAACTTGTACTAAGAGTACAACTACAAATGGGCCACAATTATGATATGCCCAATTGTGACAACTAGCTAGAATGTCGTTAGGACAATGAGTCATTGCATAATATCCTAACTCTCATTATGTCTCAAATGTAATATAAGTCGAGAAACTTAAATATAATCATATGGATTAACTGAATATACTAAGTACATAAGATTATCTAATAGTTAATGTATTTATTTTACTAAAAATAAGCTTTTATTGTTAAATAACTAAATTGTTGATATATTCATTGTGATTGATATATGAACTAAATTCCATTTACTACATGTATGACTCATGTATTAGTTGATCTTAGTTGATGAAAAACTCTAATTATTTAATTTGTAGGACATCATCTAAGCAATAAAATTAGGTAAAATAATAAAGTTATAATATATTTAACTTTTTCTTTTGTTACTATTTATTTATAATGTTATATATTTAAATATAGCTAAATATATACATAATAATATTTATTCTAATATCTCTATGTAATGTTATATATGCAACATTATATATGCGTATATAATGCATGTATTTTAATTTAACAGGCAAGGTTTCGTTTTTTCGATGTGGTAGGAGAGGGGTAACACAAGGTTAATCTATTTAATTCAAAATATAAATATATCTTGGTTTGATATGTCTATCTATAAATACAATTTGAGTCCAAAACAAAAATATTTTTTATCTGAAGCACACAAACTCAATTGTTTCAATTTTTACGAGTAGTTAACTTTGAGTAATTGAATTTTTTTTTCAATATATGCAATATTATTTAAGAATCCTAACTGTATTCCATAATTAATTACCATTTTTTTTCAAATATTGATTCTCACACTATTAGATGAATTTTAAATATATTGACTTTTTTTTTTCAATTTTTAAGAATTTTGGTTCAATTTGAGAAAAAAAATTAAAATGAATTTCATTTATAAATTACAATTTCATTAGAAAAATTCAAATATAACATTATTTTTTAAAGTTTAATTCTATTTTCAAATATAAAATTAAATTGAATTTCATTTATAATTAGTTTCATTTATAAACTCAAATATATACAAATACTAATAAAAATCATTAGATTTTCAAAGTTTAATTCTATTTTCAAGTTATATAAGATTTACTATTATAAATAACTTTTTTAAAAAAAGAAAATGATGACATAAAAAATAAACATATATATTAAGGATAATACAAATTCATCATTTGAAATCCATAAAAAAAACTAAATCTTAAATTGAACAAAATTATTGAAAACAACAAAATTAAATGTTAAAAGAAAAAATTGTGAGACTCAATAGGACAAATTGAATAATTTCTTATATATTCAATCACATGAATTTTTTTGTTCACATGCTTCATGGCCATCACAAGCTTCCATACTAGAAGTTATATTAGGATAACTTGAAATGAGATGAAGAGTAGTACCTATTTTATGTTTAAAAACTTTCTACAAACAACATTAGTTCCATGATATAATTACCCATATTATTATTTAAGAAATGATACAATTCATTATGAATTATAAACTTAAACTTTATCGCTCAATGTTTTAGCTACTCAATTTTTGGGATGTCATGGGAGCTCCACAATCATGTTTGTGTTCACGAAAGAAATTTTAATAATATTTGGCTTTTAAAACTATCTTTCCTTGTTACTAAAATAATCTTCGTAATGAAATATTATCTTTCATCAAAATTATTGCTCGTCAAAAAAACTTAGCTACGACCAAAATAATGTACTTAATATAGTTACATTTCACATATGAAACTTATTTGTAAGAGTTCAAATAAGCCAAATGTTTCATTATTATTAAGAGATTATCTTGATTCTTTAGTTTGATGTAATCTTATTAGAGGTATCAAAGAGACCGTGTTATGCCAGCATTGCCCATTTTTGGGTTGCCCAATTGGGTCACTATGCTATGCAAGGCACATCCTAGTTGGGAAGTCATGCAATGCCAGGTACAACACAACTCGAATTATTCATGGCCTAACTGGCACGAGTCCAGACAACCTAGTGTATTTCGTGCTGGGTCATTTTTGGGTCGTGCCATCATGTTGGATCGTGGCATTTTTTTGGGCAGCCCACGTCACCATCTTGATCTATCTCCAAATTCTAATTGTCCATCACCTATACTCGTTCACCCGTCACCACCACCAAAATGAATAAAAAAATTTTAATTTACGCTTCTAAATAAAAAAAATGATAAACAAATATACCAATAAAATGAGAAAAAAAATAATTATTATTAAGCATCAATCAAAAAATGTAAAGTGTAACAAATGTCAAAATATCAAAAGATAAAATCAAAAGATAAAAGCATGCATCAATTCCAATGCCAATAGGTCTCAATAATCATCATCGCATAAGTGTCTCAGTATCCTTCAAGTCTAATGAGGCATCATCTATCTTTTCCAGCAACTTGTGTGCTCCTAGTCCAAGTGTAGCTCTATCCAGGATGTTCATCCTCAAATCCTTCCATTTCTTAATGCATGCAAGTGCCTCATTAATATCTGACCACATACTTTATCTCTTATCTAAAATAATATTAACTACAATAGAAAAAGCAATCATATAATTTCATCATAGACAGCACCAGAAAAGTTAGTAAATTATGTGTCATCTTAAATAGCATGGTATATGTAGATTTATATGATTTCCACCATAATAACATATCAAAGTTCTTATTATCAATATGTGATGGGATTGATCAATATTTAAATATCAAGAAAGCTCACTTATATTCAATGGACCACCTGTTCATTTTCCTCACACTAACTAAATGGGAAAATGTAATCGCCTACGAATATGATGTTCATGTTCGTACTCAGAAACTAACTACAACTACTATCATATCTTATGTCATAATATGTAAATAACTAGATCAATTTTCATGAATGAATCTTTCATGTCACTTCTTCTAATATTGTATATGAGCCTGAGTACACTGCAAGAATAGGCATGTACACAAATAAATACATGTTCACCATATCATAAAAAATCTTAGTCTATGTCATCAATAATAAAATTGGCATTCTTACTATTGACATAGTCGGATATCACAAAATCCAACACATGAATCTAACATCAAGTAAGTATAAAATCTAACAGTGTGCCACATCCATTTGGAATTTCTTATTATTTAGACCTATAGAAAAATAAAGACTTTCAAACTCATGTTATCAACATGATGTCTGAAAATATTTTAGTGAATTTTATATTTTTTTTTTCTAATGTGAGAGAAATAATCTGCATCCTCTCTTGTATTATGAGGTTAATAATATGACACAAGTATCTAACATAAAGAATATTTTCTAATAATTTATCTCTAAATATCCTAAAAAATATATTAATGACTACTTCATTATTAGATGCGTTATCAAATATTATACTAAATATATTATTTTTTGAATATGATAATCTCTAAAAATTCTTGACATGTACTCATATATGGCGAGATCATCATAATGATTAATAATTTCATGAAATCCTAAAAATTTTTTTTATTAAGTTTTCATAAAGAATCAACATGGTCCAAATATCAGATGTCATGGAAACCATTCCACTATATAGATAAAATTCTTTGATTATTATTTATTTTTCTAACTTATAATATTTTAGTATGTCATTCCAACATGTGAACTTAGCAATCATATGATATTTAGACTAAAAATAAATCTGAATGATACTGAATGTAATATGTTAGTCATTTGTTCCTACATGTCATTCCTAATCGAAAGACTCATCATCATGATCTATTTATCCATATCTTCTCACTCTAACTCATTATGGTATATAAAGAAGATCAACAAAGAAGTTGTATTAGATCAAACCTCAAAAATCTTAAAGCTCAATTGGATTTGCCTAAGATCTAATGTATCATATTTTTTGGTGAATTAATCAATATGCCTTTTTATGTGGCTCGTGCCACTCTTTCACTACATGTATATATTTTTTTATAATATATACATTGTGTTGATTCTTCATCTATGCTCCTAATATTTTTATTTTTTAATATATTAAAGTAAATCGATACTATAGATATTCTAATTTATTATTTTTTGTTCATTTGAGGTTGGATCAAGGCTATGAGTGAAAATATGATATCAGCCTCATACCTTTCTGTAGGATTATCATTATTATCTACGTATATGTTAATATTAATTTCATTATCATTAAATTTATTATTAGTCATTTATATTTTTTTAGCTTATGTTCTAAATTAACAAATACATTATATTAAAAAAACTAAATAAAAAATAATACCCAATTTATGGAAAGGAGAGAGAGTAAAAATCTATAGCCAACACCTAGAGGAGAGGGGGAGGGAGGGAGAGAGAGAGAGAGAGAAGTGAGAAGAGAGAGTTGAGCTTGAGATTTGAGAATGAATAATTTCAAATCTCTAAAACTTTTATATTGATTTTTTTGAAATTTTTTACTTTTTTAAAAATTTTTTAAAAGGGGATAAACTCGACAGCCTTCAAATTTGTGCGCTAGCCAAAAATTCTAATGACCAGAAGCTACATTTTAAAATTTTTTTTTGCCCATTAGTTATCCTTTGGCAAAAAAGATTGTTAGACTAGGGGAGAGAAAATGTGGGAGTTTGCATCCACATACACCTAGGACATTCCATGTGGACACACTCAGCCAACTACGTGGCAGGCATGACCTAGATCCAAGTATGGTTCTGGACCATGCCAATCTGGGTCAGGCATAACTAAGTAGGGTTGTGGCTTGTGTCGTGCTCAGGCCACCAGGCCCACTTCTAGGTCTTTTTTTTTATTTTTCAATGGATATCCATTGTAGCTTTTAATGTACTCTAGGTCATGATACATGTGTACTAAACTATTGCAACACGTATCATGGATTGTATTTTAACCACTCCTTGAAACTTAGGTAGTAATTAATGTACTACTCATAATTAGATACAGTATACATTAATTTTAATGAACAAAACTTACTTTTATTATTAAATATATTATATTATATTGTATTAGAAATATAATACAAATAAATAAGTTTTAGGATAGACATGATTGAATTTTTAGAAAAAGTAATGATTTAAAAAAATAATTTTCGTTCTGGGATTATATTTATCATATTTGCTATAATAATACATGATGAATAGTTTGTGGTGATTTTCTAAAGCTTCTCAGACATCTAGCCTTGCTGCACTTTCTTTCCCTTACATAAACCCTAGTTGCTATCCTTTTTCCCTCTCCTTTTCAATAACCAAAACTCACTGAAACCTCCATCAAAAAAGCACTATATATTTCTTCCACCTTTAAATTAATGACTTCTCTTCAAAAACTTTCTTCTCTCCTTCTTAATTTACAACATAGTTATTTCTTCGATAATCTTGACTTGCAAAATTAGTTTCACTCCAAGTATATTTAGATTTTATGTTTATGACCTCACATCTTACATGTATGTACATTTATATAAGCCATAACACAGCACACATACATATACACTCACATATACATATACTTATATTTTGATATTGAATATACAATGATATATGTGTGTGTGTGTGTGTGCACTTATAAACTTTTTTTTTTGCATAAATATATGAATGCATGCATTGTATTGCATACATCCATGTACATATATTGTAGACATGTATGTACTCGTATATGCATATACAATAAACATGGTATGTACATGTACACATATAAGTCAAACATACATCTATATATTATAGTATATGTGTATATATGTATGTGTGTGTGTGTGTGTGTGTGTGATAGTCATGTATTTACATACACATGTACACACACACACACACAAAAGACATGAATATACAATATTATGTACTTACATAATAATGTTCATTTTATATACACAACAATATACGTGTAGGAGCACATTATTTGTTCTGAATATGCTAACATTGATAATGTAATTTAAATATCATATTGTGTAATGTTAGATTTCTATTTGTGATGTCATTTATATTTTTGATATTTTTTTATTTTGTTTTGCCTGTCAATATCTAATTTGTATTTTAATCTTTAGTGATATGTTCGAATTATGGAAATTAAAATAACATGCCATGTATCAAAATGACACTAAAATTAATTTATAATTATGAGATATATGTGTTTTTATTGTGACAATTATGATGCAATTTGTGTTATATAATTATGCCTTGAGTACATTAATATTACATATCATGAAATTAAAAAGAATTTAAACATCACACAATTACAAATTAATATTACATTAATATTACATTAATATTACATTTGCAAATACTTTTTTGTGTGATTTTTGTAACATTTTAAATTAAATAAATTTTAATAAATGTAAGTTTTTTATATTAATGAGATATTTACTTTTATTTAACACAAATTAGAATTATAAATTAGATTGAAAATTTAATCTAGTTAATGTTGTGGTTTTGGGGTGGTAATCTTTTTTCTCGATGTGATAATCTTATCAAAATTTCTAAATGCAAGATGTTTGCATCAGGTACTTTATCCTAGTCTAGTTTGGTGGCTAGATTTATAGTGTAGATTGACTTGAATATTATGAGCTTACCCAGATATTTTTTTTTGGGTTTAACTTTTTTTCTTAGAGAATCTCATATAGATTTCACATGATGAATTTTAATTCCATGATGCTTTAGTATATATTTCTAATGTAGATTTGCTTAATAAATGTGTGTGACATATATTAATCTTTTAATACAAGTTATATGTTGTAGAATAATTGCTCTAAAGTTTTGATATTATATGTTTTACTTTGATGCTAATGTGAAACTTTATATATTAGAATTTTCATTTGATGAATAGTTTTTATTTCATTAAGTTTTCTTGTTCTTTTTTTATGCTTAATCAAGATTATTTGTAGCTCAAGTGACATTAGTCTTTGCACCTATGAGATCTACACAATCTTGTTCAACTATCTTATGAGGTAAGAATTTAGCTCTCTTATCTATTATTGAGGTTTGCTTTATTTTACTACTAAACAATTGAAATGATAAAAATTTTGGTACTAATATTATTTATTATTATGAGAAAATAAGTTAAACAATAAAAAATATCATTCACATAAAAAAATAAATTATATTTACTCTTCCATAACTGTATATCTGAATATGTTTATGTATTATATCTATTTTGTGTACTTGAAGCACTATAGGAAATTACTTCTTAATTTCATTTTTGGTCGACTTAACATATCACATGTATCAAAAATATTTATAATATAAAATTTTATTAAATTTTATAATAAATACTTGACTCAAAATTTGAATTCTATCTATATATAATATTTTTCAAATTTATTTCTCGTCATAGATGTATTTGTTATATTAGGATTTATGTGAACTAATTATAGAAAAATAATTTTGTTTTGGGATGGTTACAGTTTGAAGGATAAATAACTTATTGATTGGTTAAAATTTTTATTATATTTTCACTTTAAAATATTGTATATTAAATTTAATCAAATATTCATGGATAGAATATAAAAAAATGCATGCATTTACCAAAGAATATATAATTTTTTAGAATCAACATAAATATGTATATTTACATCTTATATGTGAAAGTTCTAAGTGGAATAATAATAAAAAAATAACTAATAAAAGTGAAAGAATACCTATTAAAGTAATGATCATATGGTATGAGCACTAATGGCATGTTTATTTTATTGATTATTTTATGTTGATATTGTTTTGCTTATGCAAAATACAAAGATTGGTATGACCTTGTTCAAAAAGATTCTTTTGGCATTGTTTTAGAGGAATTATCTTATGACATACAAGTATTTTCATGATCTAGATATTATTTATTTTGTGAAAGATATCATCTTATCATAAAAATATGTGTGCTTATTTTTTTTATAAAAATTTATAATCTAGGTGACACTCTTATTAGTTGTTTTTATAAATTTATATATTGATTTTATCTTTGATGTGCTTGAATCAATGTTATTACTTATCTTAAGATAATAAGAAAAATATATATATCATTATGATTAGATTATATGTAACCTGCGTAGTAAGTATATTTAGTTGATTCATAAATTTTAGTTGACATATTTTCATCTTGATTTGAGATGTCAAATAGATTGTGATAGACTAGGACAATTAGAATTTTAGTGGTATGGTAGGGCTGTCATCTTTTTCAAACATGACATGATTTGGTTCCCTTTGTTATGTTATTTCCACTCAAAATCAGATATGGAATGCTTGATATGCTTGATGGTCATCCATAGAAAATTAGGCATGTTGGGATTGATATGGTCATGTCTAGTCGAACTTAGCCTAGCATTAGCTTATGTCATGGAATGAGGATCAGAAATCAATGTCATGCACTATGCCTAAATGTGTCAATCATGTCATGCTAAGTCGACACAATCCAAACTTTAATAGCCAAGATGGGTCAATTTGATGTGTCAAATACAACATGAAATCTAAATATTATTCGATAGTCTAGGTTTCTAGTCGGGCATATCAGATCGAACTTGATCATTCAAGTTGGTCATCGGACAAGTCACTTGCAACTTGGCTAGTGTGTGTTGGAGAGTTTTTTTTTTTTTTGGCCCTCCTTGTGCCTTTTGATTGGCACTAGTTAGCCATGTGACATGTGTTGTCTCAGCATGAGACAAAACATATCATAGGACCTATATGAAATCTATTGAATTATCTCAATTAATTATTATTCGATGGTCTATGTTTTTTGTTTGTTTTTTAATTTAACATAAAAATAATATATCTAGGATTTAAAATTTGGCATCGCATTTATTTTTGATTAGTTTTTGTTATTGTAGTATTTTTATTGGTAAAAATTAATTTATGAAAAAATGTTTATAAGTAAGTTAGATATATATTTAATTATCTCAGCTTGCTAATTTTGTTTAACTCGTAGTATAAAAAAATAAACAATTATTTTACATTTAAAATATAATCATAAGTATTTTTCTATTTTTTTACTTTAAGATATAATATATATGAAATAATATTATTTATTTGTTATACTGAGTTTTGAATCATATTTATTATTTAGTTTCTTGATGTAAGTCGAGTCATTTACTTGTATGAAATCTTAGTTTTATATATATTTTTTCAAACCTTAAAGAACTATATTTAAAACTATATAATAATATTTATAATATGTGTAATATTATTTTAGATTTGCAATTGAAGATTTTTATTCCTTCAAAAAATAATAAAAATATAGCAAATATTTTAAAAAATTAAAAATTTGAATAGTGAATATTAATTATGTGAACATATTTTAAATTCAATAATAATTTATTGTTTTCCTTAGATAAATTTGATATTATATTATTAATTATTCGCATATTATTATGTTTAATTTGATATAATAATTTATAATTTATAATATATATTTATCAAGTTAAATATTTAAATATTAGCACAGTTATATTATCTTATTATTAGTTTTTTCTTATTTATTCTTTACTTACTGCATAATTAATGTAAAAGTGAGTTTTATATTAGGGAAGAAAATAGTGAATATCATGTCCACTGCTTTTCTAAGTATCCTTCTTTAGTTATTGTTGTATAATTTTTTTGTAAAAAGTGAAATTTCTATGTCCCAAAATTTTGAAAATTTTATTTCCTGATGAAATTCGTACTATTAGAATTTGAAAACAAGTGCCAAAAAATCATCAATATTCATAGAATTGAAAATCTTTATAATGAAGATGCATCTATTATTAATTTTGCAAATAAATATAAGTAGTTGGTTATCATTAGAATTAAAGTTGATGATTAAGATGAGTTTTCATTTCATAGATCTCAAAATCCAGCAAGTTTATATATTAATAGAGGATTGGAGAATTTTTGTTATGAAGGGAATAATTTTTATGTTTATGAATGATATGTTTCGTTCATTGAGCGGATGAAAAAAAAAATCAAATATTAATGTGGATAATTATTATACTTCTTCTTTTCTAGGAATTTTAATGTGAGTTTGAATTTACTTTATAATTTATTATTTATTATAGTATTTTGATACTTTGAGTTTGTTTTGTGTTTGTGCCATTTTATTAAAATAGTAAAAATATACCTAGTTATGTTTAATATTTTGTAGGAATATTTTTCAAAGATTGTAGTATTTGTTCAATAATAATGAGTTTCAAGGCAGATTCAAAGTTTATTCAATACTCACTTTTACATATCCTTACTCAACTATTTACTTCAACTATCATATTAAATATATTAATATTTAAACATGTTATCTAATCTTTCATTAATTCTATCATATGATTCTTTTGTTTGATTTATGCAACTACATATATATTTGGATATGCTTTATACTCATTTCACTTTAACCCTAGATCCATACAGATAGTCACACAAAAAATATATGATACATTTTTTAAATATTTGATTTTAATATCAATATCCTTGATAATGTCCTTTATACTTGTTAAAGATAATATTAATTTTATAAATATACCTAATTACAATGCATGTAATTAGAGTGTACATAGACAAATATTCATTATATTAGAATAAATTTTCAAGAATTCCAGAAATAAAACTAATATATCAAAATCTAAATACATTAATAATAAAAGAAGCAATTTTATTATTTATATAATTCGATATCATGTCTTTATAGTCAACAAATAAATCTCACAACAAATTGATATAATTTTAATATCTAATAATCATAATATTTTTTCATATTTCAAGCCCATCAACAAATACACAATACAAAATATTCATATCTACTAGTATCTTGAGATTTTTCAGTAACTTTTCTTTTGTTTTTTAATGTGGGAAAAACTAATTTCATTCCCACCTATTTAATAAAATTAATTACTTCACTCAAACATCTGACATAAAAAATGTCAACTGAGAGCTCCTCTCAAATGAGTATCATATTCATATTAATTATAACATCATTATTTGAGACATTATCAAATATAATATTAAAATTTTACTTTAAATGTCATATTCCATAAATATTCTTATTAGACACTAATATATGATGTGACACAATCATGACAATGAAAATTCTCAACAAATCCTAAAGTTCTTCAATTTAGTTTCCACTTAATTTTGATTGTGGGAAATACAACATACGAGTAAAATATCATCAAGACTAATCCACTTGTAAGGCGTCATAAATATCATTTTATTATATATCCAAATTTAAATAACTATTTATTTTCTTATTATATATTTTATATGTCATTTGTATTTACAACTAAGCTGCAAATATATTGATGGACCTAATAATCACATGATAACTAAGCTGCAAATATATTTACAAAATATAAACTACTCTAGCATCCTTTGCATAGTTTATTATACAAGCTAGAAAAATAATATTAATATTGCATATAACTCTAATTATAAAATAAATGATGAAAGTATACATAAACAAATATATATTTATCGTATCATAATAAATCTTCAGTTTTTTTTTTAAAAAATCATATCTTAAAATCTAAATACATCAAGTGACTAAATTGGTCAATTTTATTCTTTTAAGTTACATACTATTATAGCCAACAAGTGAATCTCACATCAAATATGGATAATTTTAATAGTATATAATAACCAATAAAATTTTTATTTCAATCCTTTCGATAAAATTATAATATAGAATTTTTATTATCTAATATGTAACTTAATGTATTGTAGTAAATTTTTTATATTTTTTAACGTGAAAGAAATCATTGTCATTCCCACTTGTACTATAAAACTCCTCTCGAATAATTTTAACAAACATATTAATTATTTGAGTCATTATCAAATATTATACTACAAATTTTATTAAATATCAGTCCATTAAAATTTTTATTTGACACTCATATATGCTAAACATAGACAAATATAGATATATATATATATATATATTTATTTATTTATTTATTTATCATTTCATGATAAATCTTCAAGAAATTTAAAAATAAAATTATTGTCTCATTCTAGATACATCAATAATAAATTAAACAATTTTATTATTTACATTGGTAAATATCATGTCTTTATAACTAACACATGCATTTCATATCAGTTTGATATTTTTTTTATTAAATCTAGTAACTATTTACTTTTTTTTCTTTTACAAACTCATTGATATTATGAATCTTTTAAATAAATTATCAAAGAATCCTAGAATAATATATTTTACGCAATCCTACATTTAGCCAACTTATCATATAATTTCTATGACAACTAACATGAATGATATACCAAAATATTATACAATCAGAAAATAATTAATAATCAATAAATTTATTATACAAAATAAAATATAACTTGCATAAAATGTACTAAATAAAAAAATACCATTTTTTGAGTATCTCTGTCATCATTAAGATCTCGCTTTTTATAAGCATATATCAAGTATTTTTAAAAAATATGATATAAAAAATGTTTCCATAAATTAAATAACAATTCAAATAATAGTATACGAATTGACATGTTTATAAAAACCATTAGGAATTAGCCCTAAGGTAAGATTTATCATGTTAGATTTACTTCTCAAATAATTAACTTAATCATAGAAATAAAAATAAAATAAAAAATTTTTTATTTTAAACCACAACTGAAATAAATAAAAATATATTAAAATATATTTGAGACCACAAAAGTTTTATACCCCAAATAAGCATGCATGTCTAAATAAAGAAATCACAAATAAATATAAAAACTTAATTAAAAATATATTTCTCATATATGTGATTTATTTATTAGGTACGAATACGTGATTATTGACTATATCATAACTGAAAATAATAAAATTAATATAGACAATCATGAATAGAAAACAAAAAATTCTTTTTTAAAATTTCTATAATATTATGGACAATATTTATCTGTTTACACTCTCTTCATAAACATTATACTTGGTGACATATGCATGATTAATAACATATTTAAAGATAAAAATTATTTCAATCAATTAGTTAGAAACAAACAACATGACAGTCGATTGGATATGAGTCAACTATCTCATTAATTAGATACTGATTATCACTCTTTTCTAGCCAAGCAACCCAAAGTACATTTTAGCCGAGGAAAAACCAAAGGCCACTAGGCAAAGCCATTTGCTCGTGGGATCTAACCACTAACAAGGCATTATTATATGTGATATGTGGGTTATGCGACCCAAGGCATGGCATGATAAAATCATTCCAAGCCCAATAGAACATTGTTCAATACCATGCCATGACCAACCTCATGCCAATCCATGGCATGGCTCGGGTTGAGACAACACATGCTACATGTCTGATCAACACCTGTCAGAAGGCACGAGAAGGAGCCAAGACAAAAATACCTAATGCTCACTAACCAATTCCATGGTTAAACTTTAAGCATCTTGGCCAATGACCAACTCATCACGAACAAATTCAATCTGGCACACCCAACTAGAAATCTAATACATATTGCAATATCTTCACGTCACTTGTACTCAGTACATGTTGTATCCAACACAACATGATGATCCATCTTGACTATCGATGTTTGAGTTGTGCTAACCTAGCACTACACAATTGACACATTTAGGCATAGTTCATGACACTACTCTCCAACCTTCATTCCATTGCACAAACTAGTGTTAGGCTAGGTCCAGCTTGACACACCCTATCAAACCCAACAAGCCCAACTTCCCAAGTATGGCCATTAAGCAATGTCAAGCCTTCCTTGCTCAATGTCATGCTGACATGGCATAGAAATGGTAACCAACTCATGTCATATCCAACATACATGATGACCCTATTATACCATCAAAATTCTAGTTGTCCTAGCCCATCACAAGTTATTTATCACCTCATATCAATATGATTAAGTCAAGAAAAATTAATAAATCACCTAAATATACTTACTACATTAAGAGAGGAATGATCTCTAGAAAAGATTATTAGGTCATCAGTGTATATTAAGAGAGAGATTTTTAGAGGATCACAACTAGGATGAAATGTGAAATAACTGAAGGTGTTTTATTAGCTAATTGCTTCGATAGGTATTGCATAGATAGTACAAAAAGATAAAGGTAAAGTATTCTTACTTTAATCATCTTTTTCCTTCAAAGAAGCCATGTAGCTACCCATTTATTTTTATTAAATAAAATATTTTGGAGATACATTCATAGATTGTATCTATGAATTTGTCTAGAAAATTAAAAATCATTAGGACATCCTTTAGAAACTCCCAGTCAGTTGTAACAAAAGTTTTCTGGAGATTTATTTTAAGAAAGTATCTTGGGAATATTCTTTTCCTTGCATATCTCTTTATTAGGTTCTGTGCAAGGAGAAAATTATATGAAATTAATCTACCCTTCATATATGCCCCTTAGTAATCATTAGTATTAGACAATGATTAGAAAAAATCTCAAGAGGCAAAAATTTGAGCATGACAATCCAGGTGTAGGTTTCCCATTCATGATTAATCATCACCCTATCAAGGTTACTCGATATTCTATCATTTATCCATGTAAAATAATTTTTCAAAGATGGGAGGACTCCAATCTTAGTGAAGAGTATTAGTTTACTACTTCTTGACACCCATAGTCTGTAACAATTCTTTCTCTAACTTTGTTCAACCCATATAAAGGAAAATTGAAATCTCTAATGACTGCCCATTGAGAAGTTTTTGTCTCTCCTTCTATTAGACTCTCCCACAGTCATCTCCTACTAACCACAGAGTGAAGTCTATATATAACATAAAGTCTAAAATTTAATCTCTTCACTTTTACTGATACTCTTAGGTTTATATGTTGAGATGTACAAGATAATACATCTATATTTGTGGTTTGACTATTCCACGTCACCAAATTTTGACAATTCCAATGAAAAGAGAAATTGTCAAGGGAATTAAAATGTTTGAATTTAGACTTCATTAGTCATGCTAATTTATTGGGGTTGAGTTTTGCCTCAATAATAGCAAATATGTCAATGTGATATGCACTAACTAGCATGCGTATCTTTTTATGCTTTATAGGGAAATTAAAACTCTTAATATTTCAACTAACAATCTTCATTTTAGTTAATCAGTCCACTCCCTTCTTTATATACAATCGAGCCCTTATCATATTTGCCTTCTTTCTAGTTTTGTCTCCCCTAGTAACTTCAAAGAGATCCCAAACATTTTATTGTGATTCCAATATGTCTTATAGCATTCATCATTGCATGCATCAATCATAGAAATCACCCAATTACAAGCCATGCCCCCTTATACAATATCTACCCATATATAATTCAACTCCAATCCCATCTTCATATACATCATGGCTCTTAGGCTTCCAGCCTTCACACCCTTCTCTATTGGGCCCCTCAATAGCATATTTAATACATACAACCTATCACTAACTACATTCAAAATAAATACATACACTTCCATCACACCCCTTTATCTATTACTGGAGAAGATGTTATACCCATATTCCACCCTTACATTCATAAGAAACCCTGAAACCCCAAGGAAGTAGTAATACCTATCAGGCAATAAGAAATTTATTTCACTTTGTGAAGAGTTCGTAAGCAATATTACCATGTCTGGCTTTATGTCATTTGTCATATATTTTGACTTCCGGAAAATATATCCATTCAAGAGTTCAAAAGGAAGGGGCAAGATCCAATCATGCCCTTCCAAGATATGTAATCCAATGTGTGATAGGATTGTCTCACATACAAGTATGAGTGCTACCGAGTAAAAGGTTTTATATTCACACACAATTATCTGCTTACACCCCAAAATAGGCAAACACCCCAAGATCACCCCTTTCCATGCATACGTGGGGCCTTTATCTAAACAATAGTTTACATAGAAAATTACATACATTTGAGTATACATGCATGTTGTATATAAAGGTAGATTTACACCATCAGTTACTTGATAAAATTGTATATAGCAAGCCCTCGTGTATCCATGCCACAATAGCCAAATAACAACTCTAAAACAATCACAACATTTATATATTTTGCTTTAGAATTCATCCCATTTGTGCATGTGAGATTTAGGCAGCAGAAGACTTGCCTAAAAACTTTTTTGGGTGCACATTGATTATTGCATATTAGTGTCATATAGCACTTCAGATTTATTCCATGCATGACCATCCATAAGACATCTATCCCTAGAGGTGCTTTCACCTCTCCCCAAAAAGCCCTTATATTACATATGAGGGAAAGCAATAAAATTCTTTTTCTAATCCAACAGCCAAAACTCCTTATATAATTCTAGAAAGAAATAAAAATCAAAAGCATGAGTCTTAGTTTTAGAGGATCTGATCTCTTCTATAACCTATATATGTCTGCCCACAAGGGGCATTTCTCCTTTGCATTGCATTTTTGAACTTAACTTTATTCCCGATGTTTAGAGATGGCCCAGCCCTTGGGTCTATACTATCTCTCCTTTTCTTTTTTGCTTTGAACAAGGTAAAGTTGTCCTTCTCTTCCTCCATGCGGTGCATATTTTGTCCCTTGGAGATCTTGGATTTTCTTTTCTGGCTGGGATCTGCCCTTCTTCTAGAGGAGATCCAATTACCTCATCTTTCTCCAAGCATTGGCCTATCATTGGGACAATGGGGCTTACTAGAAATGATTTCTAAATCTTTTCTTTCATATTTTTGCTCTAGAAATTGCTCATGAAGTGTCCTAAACATAGAGCAAGGTTTTCAATAGAGAGAGAAATTTTAATATAATACCAGCTGCCATATTTTTGAGCCATCCAGAAAGTTTAGTGTGATTTCATTTAGTAGGTCTTCATTTAGATTCATTTCCACTAACACCCTAACATATGCTATTTTGGAAATATTCGAGGTTAATTTATCCATGTGTAATGGTTTCCCAATACAACTTGCAGTTTTACTTAGGTTAATTGGGTTCCAATGATGTATTGGAAAATTTGGGAACTTCAGCCATATTGAAATCTTTGCCATCTCTTTTAGCCCATTGTGAAAACCTACCAGGAAAGACTTAAAAAATAATGGCCTACCAAATACTAAGTGTGGCTCTGATTTCAACACCTCACCCATCTCTTCGGCATTTCTAGATTTAAAAAATATCCTGCCACTCGGATGCTAGATAGCTTGGGCATTAACCATCCATTATTCTTTCATGAATCTTTTAAGTAATATTTGCTTAGGGTTTTTAGTCACAAAAAAAAACCCACTAAATAGTTTTTCCAGTGCTCTTTCCCATGGAATAAATCTTCATCCTCAAAATAAGTATTACTGAAATGCTTAGAGAAAATATATGACAGTTTGGTTGTGTTTGCTAATGTCATATTTCTAGAGAAAATACTACTATATGGGACTTTTGTTTTTTCCCATAAGTTTTAAGGTGTGCTTGTGTTGTCTTCTTATCCTCCTTACTTCCATAATTTTTGTTTTCCCAAGTGACAGAAATGGAGTTCATCAATCTCCTATTCTTCATCTTCAAACACAAGTTTTTAGAGTCATCAGTGTTTATATGAGAATGAGGGCCTGATTCATCTCCTTCTTCTCCATTATTAGTGTTATAGTAGTTAATATTAACAAAGTTTCTATTGAAAGAATGCACCACATCTCTATCATACTTTTCATAAATAGAATTCAATCGCATACCTTCTTCAGGGATGTTAACATTAATAGTGAGGATATCAGATCCTTTCTCACGGCAAAATTTATTTATAGAGTATGCTTCCTTCCTTGCATTATGACTATTAGTATCAACGGTGAACATATTAGAACCCCCGATAGGGCAAACATCATATGGGAATGAATTATTTATCAAACATCCATTAATATCATAAAAGCTCCCATTAGCATCACTTATATTTCCATTTTTAAAAGTATTATTGGGAAGAAGCTTAATCAAGTTAGAAGGGATTTTATTGTAGAAGATTTTTTGGAAATCATCATTCTCGATAATATATTCTATAGCTTCTGAGTCACTTTCAGAACAAATTACAAGCTTTCTTCTTTGAGTGTGCTTCAGAGAATCATCATTTTGGTTGTGGAACCGTGATGTGCACTTGTGCATTGGGGGTGCTCTTGGCAATGCTTAGGTTTTTTCAGGGTTTGCTGATTGTAATGCTTCGGGTGATAGAATGGAGCACAATTTGATAATATATTGTGTGTGAATTTAGTTTCTAAGTTCAGAAACTAATCCTCACCACGTGCCTTGCTAGATCCAAACCTTCCGAGGCTGGATTTCAAAGTATTTGAAAAGATTTTGAGGTTTTTTGGGGGATTTTGGGAAGGAGAGATGAGAGAAACCAGCATGTTAAGAATACACACTATTCATACATCAAAATATAAACAAGATATAGAGGGAGAAAAGAAAGGGAGGGAGAGGAGCGAAGGAGAGAGGGAGGGAGAGGAGAGAGAGAGAAAGAGGGAGGGAGAGGAGAGAGGGAGAGAGGGAGGGAGAGGAGAGAGGGAGAGAGGGAGGGAGAGGAGAGAGGGAGAGAGGGAGGGGAGAGGAGAGAGGGAGAGGAGGGAGAGAGGGAGAGAGGGAGGGAGAGGAGAGAGGGAGAGAGGGAGGGAGAGGAGAGAGGGAGAGAGGGAGGGAGAGAGGGGGAACGCGAGAAGGAGAGGAAGAGAGAGAGAGAGAGAGAGAGAGAGAGAGAGAGAGAGAGAGAGAGAGAGCGTGAAGGAGAGGGAGAGAGGAAGAGAGGGAGAGAGCGGGAAGGAGAGGGAAAGAGGGAGAGAGCGGGAAAAAGAGGGAGAGAGAGAGAGAGAATGCAGGAAGGAGAGGGAGAGAGAGGGAGAGAGGGAGAGAGAGGGAAGGAGAGGGAGAGAGTGAGCAAGAGGGAAGGAGAGGGAGAGAGTGAGCAAGAGGGAAAGAGGGAGAGGGGGTGAGAGAGTGAGCGGGAGGGAAAGGGAGAGAGTGAGCAGGAGCGAAAGAGGGAGAGGGAGTGAAAGAGTGAATGAGAGCAAAAGAAAAGAGGGAGCGAAAGAGTGAGCAGGAAAGAAAGAGGGTGGGAGAGAGGGAGGGAGGGTGAGGGAGGATAAGGGAGGGTGAGGGAGGATAAGGGAGGGTGAGGGAGAGAGGGATAGAGAGGGAGGTTGAGGGAGAGGAGGAGGGAGAGAGAGAGAGGGAGGGAGAGGGAGGGAGAGGGAGTGGGTGAGGAAGAGGGAGAGGGAGATTGAGGGAAATAGAGGAAGGGGGCGGGGTGGCTGAGATATAAATGTAGAAAGATTGAATAAGGAACAATGAAAAAGAAATTAAGAGTAAAAGATTGAGGGGGGAATTGAGTGAGAGAGAGAAAGGCTTAATGAAAAGTAAGAGATAAAGGGAGAGAGTGTGTGAGCATGAGGGAAAGTGAGAGGAAGAGAGAGAGAGAGAGAGAGAGAGAGAGAGAGAGAGTGTGTGTGTGTGTGTGTGTGTGTGTGTGTGAGTGAGTGAGTGAGTGAGTGAGGGGGTGAGTGAGAGTGAGAATGAGAGACATAAAGGAAGGAAGGAAGTCCCTTTTTTTATATTTTTTATATTTTTTATATTTATATCAATATTCATTTCATATTTTTAAAATTCTCACAACTTAATTAATTTTACTTATGACTATTAATTTTACTTAAACAAAATTATACATTTTCAAAACATGAGTCCCACTTTTTTATTGCTCAACCATACAATATTTTATAAAAAATAATTTTATTATTTTTATTAATAAAACCTTAAAAAGCAATAGAGAAAGTTAATAAAAGCAATAAAAATATTTAAAAAATAATAATAAAAAATAGCACAAATTTAAAGATAATGAAACATATAAAAATTATAAAAATATAAAATTTTATATATTATAGAATACGTAAGATTATAAAAATATATCATTTATAAAAGTTAAAATCCCAAAATTATATCAAACATTTCAAATTATAAATTAAAAATGAATGCAAAAATTTAGAAAATATATATAAAAATCATAAAACAAACTCATGCGAATGATAAAATTTGTAATGGTCATTAAACTTAATCATGTATTTAAAATAACTAAAAAGAGTAAATTTTGCAAAAAAAAAAAACATATAACAATGTTAAAAAATGAAAATTTACTTACATTTGTACAAATTAAAAATTCATAAACATGTAAAAAGACAAACCATTTTTAAAATTTTATGAAATTAATAAATTTATCAAATTATAGAAATCATAAAAAAAATACAAAATATAAATTTAATTATAAAAAATAAAAATTAAAAATCCAACATACAATAAAAATATGGAATCTGAAAATTGTATAATTTATGCAATTCATCAAATATATTAAATCTATCAAATTTAAAAAATTGAAAAGATATAAATTTATAAAAACTATAATAATATAATTTATAAAAATAAAATTTGGAATTTTTTTTATTTTAATTTTAATGCTTAATTTTTATAAATTTTAAATTTGCAATGTATAAATTTTTTATAAATTATTTTAATTTATATAATTTTCTTGAACATATATATTTTTTTATTTCTATAATTGAACAAAATTTGCAAATTATTTTATATTTATAATGTAAGCTATTTTATGATTTTTATTTGTTCTTTACTTTTATAATTTTTTATATTTTATGATTTTTATGAATTTAGAATTTTTCATTTTAGATTTATAATTGGAAACCATTTTAAATTTACAATTTTGGTAATTTTATCATTTTATAAAATTTGCAAGTATAATATTTTGCATTTTTTTTTATTTTTTTATCACTTGAAATTTATATGAAATTATTTTTTTTTATTTAATTTTCTATTTATATATTTTTAAAATGATTGATTTTATGTTTGTGTAATTTTCATTAAATATAAAATTTTTATTTATTTTGATTTAAATTATAACAAAATGATGTTTGATTTTGAGATTATGTCTTATCAATGCTTTGGTAGAAAACATTTTTTGATGTTTAACAATTTGAGAGTGCCTGGTAGAAATTATTATCATAATGATCAACTTTTATTAAATTTTGACATTTTGGATTTCTATTATTTTTATTTATGCGTAAATTTTATTAAGATTTTAAAAGTTTTTTTTTTTTTGTGAATAAGATAATAAAATTGTTGTTTTAGATTCTAGAATGGGACAACTATGTTTTATGGTCTGGTGG
Organism: Sapria himalayana; assembly: GCA_029783825.1. Classification (NCBI taxonomy): domain Eukaryota; kingdom Viridiplantae; phylum Streptophyta; class Magnoliopsida; order Malpighiales; family Rafflesiaceae; genus Sapria; species Sapria himalayana. The sequence goes on from JAREIK010000588.1 coordinate 1,518,959, forward strand.
GAAACACTAATTGGGTAATTAATTTTTTATAATTACTATCAGGGGCATAATAAATTTGAGACAAAAAATCTTGACATCCATTTTCCCTAACAACTCTTTTTGTATCCCTAGCATTGACTTTTCGTGTGTTGACTTTGTTAGGAGTGTGTAATCTATTTGAGCAAAAAATGATTACTTTGAGTAATGGGAGTTTTGGCTTTTGCTTTATATGAATTAAAGAATTTTATGAATTATTGAGCTTTTAAATGTGAACAATACATTTTTTCGTTAATGTGGTGGTGTGTCTTCCTAGTTGTTGCACATTAATGGCTCTTACATTGTCGTGAAGAGTTGGTGCCTCTAGTGAAAGTAAGCATGTGATTGGTTTAAATAGGAATTGAGTGGTCATCATCGAATTTATCAGTGAAAAGCAACATAGCTAATAATAGTTGCATGATGAATTGCTTCAGTTCATTTTTACTGATGTTCTAGTTGTGGTTTTGGTGAAGGCAATTCATTTATATGATTTCATATCCTGCTAGACCATATATCAAATAGGGATACCTGTTGAACTTATATATTAACAAACATATGAATAGAAACATTCAAGTATGTCCTTACTAACAATGAGCAAAAGAAAAGGTGTCTGGGTTTTGAATAAAAATGCCTTTGCATATGAATTATAGTTTGAAGAAATATCCTCATTGATGATTTTGGATGCAAATCTTTAGAATGTGCTAAAAGGGTTAGAGCCCTGAGTTTTGTACGAAACTAATTCATTTAAAATAAAAAATTTAAAATTTAAGTCGGGTTTCAAAAAAATGCATAAACTAGTGCGTTTGGAAACAACGTGGCAAAGCCGTCGTTGTGAAAGGCGGTCATTACCACATTGTTAATTTTTTAAAATCATAGGCTGGCGTTGTGAATGTCGGCTATTGAAAATATTATAGGGATCCCATTACGCCCCTCGCTTCTTCGTGGAGCTCACTAGAGCTCCATGATTGAGCTCCAGTGAGCTCCTTCGAGCTCCAGCGAGCTCAATGTGGAGCCCGACGATGCTCCTTGAGCTCCACAAAGGAGCTTGCTGGAGCTCGACGTGGAGCCCAACGGGGCTCCTCGAGCTCCACGAAGGAGCTCCCAAGAGCTCCTTGAGCTCTAGCGAGATCCACTTCGAGCTCGCTGAAGCTCGACGTGGAGCTCGAGGAACTCCGTCGAGCTCCACTTCAAGCTCGATGGAACTTGACGGAGCTCCAGGGAGCTCCACGAACGACCAAGGGGTAAGGAGCAAGGGGCATGGACAAGGGGTAGAAGCGTGGGGCAAGGGGCATGGACATGGGGTATAAGCGTGGGGCGAGGGGCGAGGGGCATAATGGGATCCCTACAATATTTTCAATAACTAGCATTCACAATGCTGGCCTATGATTTTAAAAAATTAACAGTGTGGCAATGGCCGCCATTCGCAGCAGCGGCTTTGCCACGTTGTTTCCAGACACGCTAGTTTGGGCATATTTTTAAAACCCAACTTAATTTTTTTATATATTTTTTTGTAAATGAATTAGTTCCATACAAAACTCTAGAGCCCCATCATATTATATATTTCTTGAATTTTAAGGTGGTGTCTTACAATGATTGTGTGAGATTGTAGTCTCAATTGGGTAGTATATTTTATAAAAAGGCTAAATATGAGAGATACCGATACCAAACAAGTTTCAAGAAGTCAAAAATGAAATACTTTCAAAAGAGAGTCAAAGAGGGACATCAACTTTATGTCTCTCTCTCCTCTCTCTATCTCAACCTTCCCATCTATATCTCTCTCTTCCTCTCCCATGTCTCTCTCTCTCTCTCTCTGCCTCATCCATGTGTCTCTCTCTCTCCCTCTCCCATCTCTCTCTCTCTCTGGCTATAGGCCTCACTTTTTCTTCTCTATCCCTCCCTCTCTTTTTGTCTCCATCTCTCTCATTTTTTTTCTCTCTACATCCCTCTCTTTCTCTCTCTTGCTTCATCATTCAACACCTAAGCATGCATGGTATTATGCATAAACACAAACACAAACACATATCTAAATAAATTGCACATATCATGCATATTATAATTTGTAAATATGTAATAGTGGCGGTGGCATAACAAGTTGAGAAAGAGAAGAGGGGTAGAAGAGAGGAAGGGATATAGATGTGAAAGCGAAAAGAGAACCAAAGAGATACAAAGAAGGTAGAGAGAAAGATGGAGGGACACAAAGATAAAAAGAACAGAAAAAGTAAGGAGGGGGGAGAGAGAGAATGGAGGGATGGAGGGATGGAGGGATAGAGGAATAGGGAGTAGAGAGAGGGGGAGAGAAAGAGAGGAGGGGGGAAAGAGAGAGGAGGGTAGTGAGAGAAAGAGAGGGGACGGGGAGAGAGAGGTAGAGTGAGTGAGAGTGAGTGAAACAACGAAAGAGTGAGGGGGGGGGGGTGGCATATAGAGAGGATGGGAAGAAATTGAGAGAAAATATTTTTTATTCTTCCACAATATTAGAAAAAAAGAATAGTTTAAAAAGTAAATTTCACATATTTTTGTAATTTTATATTGTTTCATTATTTTCAAATATTTTTATTCTTGCCACTAATTGTACTTGATGTATTTCATTAGTTCTGTACGAAAATACTCTTTTTTAAATAAAAAATCCGAATTAAAATGTTGGGGTGAAAAATATAACCATGGTGGCAATGATCGTCATTGTGAACGATGACCTTTAGTGTATTTCAATAGTATGCGTTGTGAATGTTGGCTATTGAAATATATGATTAGATCCCACCAATACCTCTTTCATTCCAACCAAAACAGTCTTTTCCTCGAGTGCACCAATCTCTGACACGTTGAACTTATTCAGCATGACAATGCTAAAGATGGTGGACATGGGCTTCAGTTCAAGATCATCCATTATCATGTACATGACTACACCTTTCACAAATCTTCCACCACTTGATGCAGATGGTTCAAATGGAGCACCCGGCGAAGGAACGTAGGCAACCTCCTTGGATATAGTTCCTCCACAATAATTAGCTTGACACTTCGATCCAGGCCTTTCATCAGAACCATAATTACTATGTAACTACATATGAACAACTTCTTCCTAGTGATGGTTGTATCGCTATCGGTCAGTGAGAGAAGGGTTCTGTAGCACGGACTGATCGAGCAACTAGGTTCCAGCAGCATGGCTTTGTTGACGTTGGGTTGCAGGTAGATATCGCTCAAGCTTACGAAGCTATGGTAATGTTTTCCGAGTCCACCCACCATGTATTTGTCTGAGAGAAACGTGATGACTTTTCCCACCGACAAAGATAGAATGGATAAAAGAAAATCTAGGAAGTCCTTGCCAGCTTCGGCGAATAGAAGTCATTTTGTGTTGTTGTTGATCAGTAGTTTCAACAAGATATCGGACTGGCCTCTACTTGCCATACTAGTGATTGGAAACAATTACAGTGAAGATGGTAAACACGTATCAAAAGCAACAAATTTGCACCAATATTTATATTAAGTTTTAATAGTCGGCATTCACAATGCCGGTCTTTGGCTTATTCAATAGGCGTCATTCCCAATGCTGGCATTTGAAAATTTTTAAAATTCAATAGCCGGCGTTCACAACGCCGTCTTTTGAAAAAAAAACTAAAGGCCGTCATTCTCAACGATGGTCATTGCCATCATGTTTCCAGACGCACTAGTTTTCTTATATTTGTCAAATCAACATTTTAATTCGGATTTTTTATTTAAAAAAGATTATTTCTGTACAAAACTATTTTCATCTTGTTAATTATTTAATAGTTTCCATAAACATAATTGTTGCTTTTGAAATAATCAAAATGTCAATATGGTTTGTCTCAAAACATTAATATTTTCCCAAAAAAGAACCTAAAATAAATAATTTATTATTCTGTGTGGTAAGAAAAATAATTTACAAAACATGCTATAAAACATGACCGATGCCCTGCTCGAAAGATCTAATCCACTACAATAGGGAATGCCATGTCAGCTTACCACAATATAACAACAAAAAACTAAAAACAAGACATGTTTATAAATATTAAATATCTATCTTTCAAAAATCTTTATATATTATATAAAACTATATATATATATATATATATACACATGCACCTACTAATGTATATGCTATGATATATATACACAATAATATATACCTTGATATATATACTATAGGATATATATATATACACAATGATATTATACACACACACACTCACTCACTCACTCACTCACTCAATGATAATAAGCATACTAATACTATTCTTATACATTATGCAAAAGTGATTCGACAACCCACAAGTTTGGTGCTCCCATTTAAAGACAAACTAAATATCAAAAAGACAAAAATTAACTATAGTTGTAGACTACAACCCCATCCCACTTCAAGGCCTTCATGAATATTATGCTAAATGTTCAACTATCTGAATATTTATTATAATGATTGTCCAATCACTGATCATCTCTCTAATGAAAGAATAATATACTTTTATGTGTTTCATATGCTCAATAAATACTAGATTGGTGGCTATATGTTTTATTATTTAACTATAATATTAAAGAGTTGTAGGAGATTAAAGTCTACATCTAATCTTTTCAAGCATGTATCACACTCAAAGTATAATGCAAATGAATCACATTCTTTTTGAACATTACCTCTGCATTTTATTTCAAAATAATCACATGGCTCTTATTTTTTAGGAGACTCATATTTCTAAAAAAAGGACAAAAATTTGCATTGACTTCTTAACATACCTTAGTATGTAAAGAGATGGATCAATATGAGCTCATCAAGGAAAATCTAGTAAATAATTAATTAGACTAATTGCATTTATAATATATGGTGTGGTTATATTCTGATGGTTAATCCTTCACGTGATTTTTATGTGAGTAGTTGAGTTAACTATAAGTGTCACATCAAAAGTAAAATTAGTACCTAATCAAATAGGAGTATCTACTGGAGCACAACTTAAACATTAAACCTAAGAGAGAGTATCAATCACATACCTCCTTTATGACATGAAAATATATCACATAGAGTGAACTACCATTATATCAAGAAAGTATATGCAACTTCCAATATCATTTATTTTGAACTATGACTAAAGGTACTTTTTTGAATTGGGTGATTCTTAACTTAATATCTTTCATAATCAAAATGACATCCACATACATAATTAACAAAATCACCCTATTAATAAGGATTCTCCAAAAAATAAGGAAATAACTATAACACATGGGTAACATAAATGTGATTGTTGTATATGAAAGTGATGTAACTAATGCTCTCATTGATTACTTAAGAATATATAATACCTTTCATAATCTACAAAATATATTTTTTGAAGAAATAATTATCTTTAAGGTCACTATGAAAAAATATATTATTCATGTCTAGATATATCAATCATCAATGAGATGTTACCAATGAAATAATAATCCTTACTAAGATTATATTGACCACTAGAAAAAAAGTATCCTGAAAATCTACATCATATGTCTAAGTGAACCACCTCATAACAAATCTTACCTTAATATGATCTACCTTCCCATCTAGATCTATCTGCACTATGAATACCCACATATGTCCAACAACAAATATTTCTAAAGGTCATGATACAAGTTTATAAATCTAATTAGAGTGAATGACATTGATCTCTTCTAACTTGTTATTATACCATTTTAGATGAGAAAATACTTCAATGAGAGTTGGGTATTCTAGTATCATCAAGTAAAATAATTTTAAAAAAATAAGAAAGGATGTGAGAATATAAAAAACATGTGAAGAAGTAAAGATCTATATGTTATGTATTCTAATGCATTGTCTTTTATTTTTTAAAAATTTTTATCAAAATGAGTTTTTATCATTTTATGAATATATAAAAAATAGAAATTATATTTGATAGATATATCATGAAAAAATATATTGATATATATATCATGAGTAGTTATCAATAAAAATAATAAAATGCCTATAATTCTCTCTCATCAAATCTTTATTAGTTCCACATATTTCTAAATATATCATATAAATAAGTTATTACTCAACCTGACTTATATGTAGGATAGGAAGCTCTAGTATAATTTTCTAACTGAGATATCTAATACGCTATGATAAAAATATCATTAAGATGAATATAAAATATTCTCAACTTAGTCAATGATGAATAACTAAGCTGAAGATGCACAAAGAAATGATCCAACACACTCAAATATCTATATAGAAAACCTATCATAGAAGATTAGATATATAATCCATATTGCTCAATTCCAATTAAAGATTTCCATAAAGTTATCCAATCTGACAAATAAAAATTAGTTGAAGTAAAAATAAAGTCAGGATTAAATTAGATAGAAATGCAACTCACTAAAAGTAGATTAAAAAAGCAATATGAATAAATATAATATAATGTAGAAACAAAGAATGAAGCTAAATATTATTATATACAATGATTTTACAGGATATTTCATCGACCACAATAATATTCCCAGAACAAAAATAATAATAATAAATTAAGATTAATTATTAGTAATGTAAGTATTGACTCATGTATCAATAATTCATGGGTCTGAAGTATGAGTATGAGTAACATAGCTAGTAGTGTCTAAAGGAAAGAAAGTGTATGTTGATGCCTTAGAGTTGAGTCTTGTATACTTTCTTCTAGTAAATATAAGTATTATAGTGGATGAACTCTATGGGGACCTCTGAATGGCTAAAGTAGTGAGAATGTCTTTCTCAAAATCGCATATTATTAATGGCCTCTACTTTTGAAATAATACTTAACATATGCCTCAAGTATAATCATTTTTCCGACAATATGTTCACTATAGAAAAAATTTATTTATCTGTCTACTGACATCATATCACAACTCACAAAACAAACTAACAATAAAAAAATAACTTGTCAACAAAAATTTAAAATTTTTTGAGACCATAATTTGGGTAAATCTACCTCTAAATGAAAAATAAATCCTAATTTTATTACTTTTTTTTTTGAAATCCTAATTTGGGTAGAAACATAATTTATTTAAATTCCAGAACTTGTATCGAATTCCTAAAATTTGAGGCACCATTGATTCTTTTTAGGGTGGACCACAAATCACAAACATTAGAGTACTAGTGAACCCACACATGCACAATCATGAACTATATACGCACCATTTCACCATCAGCTACCTCCTTCTTGATTGTACATGCATGCATTATGCTAGTATATTGTACATGGTTCTCTTTCTCTGGATTTGCAGCTCTCACACACATATCCTTTGATTTATTTTCCCTAGGTTATTAGCTTGACAATATGTTAAATATTAAGCCACATAATGATAATTAAATGTAATCATGTTCCATAATAATAATCATATAAATATTTCTCTTATATAATGAGAAAAAGTGAGTAGATATTTGACACTCCATGTACCAATTTTTCTGGATTATTTGGCATGGGTTTCTAGATGTGTTTGTACTCATTTGTGCCTAAAATGAATAGATTTCGCTAAATTTTGGTATTAATAAAATTAGATGAATAGTAGTGAAATTTGATATAAATTATGTAAACTTGGTGGACTTGGTGAAGTGATGACTTGGATGATAAAAAAGCAATAAAAAAATCATGATATTATTGATGTCGCTACTTAGTTATACTATTCGCAAGCATATCGAGAAGTAGCGACAACTTTTCTTGGCCATGACTATACAAAATAAGTCATGATAATCTTTGCATGTCATGATTCTATCATCAAGTTATCACATTTTTTTACTACACAATACTATCTTTATGACCAATTTTTTCTTAGAGTCACAACCATGCTTTTTCTAAAATATAATGGTGATCACGACTTTACTTTCATGACACAGCAACAAAGTATCCCACTCATACAAAAAGTTGTAACATTTTCTAGTATTGTGATTTAATTGATGCATATCCAAAAATCATATAATACCATGCAATTTTTAGTCATGGCAATTCATGCCAATGTAACTTTGTGATCTAGAGAGGGAAAACCTCAGTCATTACCATTCCTACCACCATAACTGTATGTTCTTATGAGTATTTATCTTAGTCATAGCTTTATTGCTATAGTAAATTCTACTTTCTTTGGAGTTACTTTAGTCATGGCATTCTTTTGTTATAATGACTTTTATATTCAAAAGATAATTCAAAGATATGATGAAGTCATGACCTTAACTCAGTGTCATGACTTCCAGCTTGAAGATTTGCACAAAACCTTGATGTATAAAAAGAATACTTAGAGGCGTGTTCACACAAAAAAAAGACATATGATTTAAATTTCGAGCCCAAGAACATGCAAAACCCTATGTAGTGCAACTTTCGACTCCTGAATATGGGAAAATCTAAGGCAAATTCAAGCAAGAATGGATTTGGATTAGGTTTCGAGACTTGTAACCTCATTAGGGCTATCATTGGAATCCTAGATTCCAAAAGATATCACACTAAATATCTCGTATGAATTCTTCTCTAATATCAAGCTAAAATAGGATCTATTGTTAGTTTATTATACTTGTATTCTGATAATATAGTTATATAATACTTATTTGTGGTAATATTGTGATTTGAATGGTGATCGATCTGGATACTATATAAAGCTAAAATTTAATATTTTCATTATATCATAGGTTTATATGTATTATCCATGACAAAAAGTGATAGGTAAGCACAAGACATACTCATGAGGTACAATATGAGAAAGTGATTATCCTTCAAATCTTATCATGTGGGATAAACTAATGCATGAAAACTCAAAATTAATGTAAATTTTATTATTGCAAGAATGATTCTCATGAAGCCAAAAGTACATACATGTTAATGACCAATTCATTATATATATATTAAAAGAATTGACCTTCAAATAATATAGGGATTATGTAAAACATCTTAACCTAAAGGTTCTATCATAGTATGAAAGTCGTGTGTTGGTTATGGTTGATGGTGATAGATCAGTCATGAGACACAGAAATAGAGGTATTTCTAATGGCGATAAAAATCTCACAAGTCATTTCTTCTTATATAATTTCCATAGGTAAAATTCATCAAAAGATACATTAATTAATGAGTCTGGTACTTATAAACTAAAAATACTAATGTAATTATTATCATATCATTTCTTATCTTTATACTATTAGATATAGGAGAATAGAAATACATATTCAAATAATCATCAATGATAGTTGATGTGCTACCTAAAATGAATAGACATATAAATGATTTATGAATAGAATAACTATGGTTTTAGTGGTTAAAAATCCAAGATATAACTATGAATGATGATCTTTAGTAGTGATAGTGAAAAGATGACAATCATCCAATATGCCAAGGTGGCACTAATGCAATTCCATACCAATCTACTAATTGTCTAACAATTGAGCATAATACTGCACAAATACTAAAAAATCTTATCATACATAAGGAAGTGAATTAACCCAAGAGTCTAAGTATCTTTTCAAAACTCAAGTATATCTACTCAACTTTAATAATAGTTAGTGCATTATTGGTTGGTCAAATTGCCTACGCAATTTCTATGTGATCTAGTTGTAGACACATGTTTATCTTTACTACTTGTACAACATGTATAGTTGGGAAATTCAATCGAACAAAAATAATCACCTAATAAGCTTTTGGGACCATGTCACAAATGATGAGTTTTTGTATTATATTAAAAAATCTAATAGTGGGCCAACCCACAAGCTAGTGTCATCTATCAAAAGACATATATATACACCACACATAAACAGCAATATATATGTTGTGATATATATATGTACACAATAATATATGTTATCTATTATATATACCATGATATATAATACATATATATATATATATATAGTGATATATATGGAACACGACAATATATGTATTATAGTATATAAATAACAACATATGAACACAACTTATATAAAAATACATGCACACACATATACAACTTTATGTATAATCATTTTCTAAGAACTTATCAAAAATTAGTTTTCTTTTATCTTTTCTTATTTTGATATGACATTACGATGTAGCATTTCAGATGACTATCGATTAGATATTTTAGGTTGTGGGAGTAGGTACTATTTTGTATAACTTTTGAGAATTTTTTTTAGTTCATTAAACAAAAAAATATGCTAAAATTATAAATAAATTTTTGTTCTTTTTTCATTTTTTTAAACTCTTTATTGAAACATAATTTTCCATTTTTTTCATGTTTGAACAATGACATACTTTTACATAACGTATCTATTAATATTTATAATGTTTTCATGCAAGTCGCTTTCGCTTTTTTTTCATATGTAAAAAAAATAGTTGTGGAATTTTGAAAAAAAAAATTAATTTTAATCCTTAACAATTTTAAAATTGTCACATTTCAACTTAATTAATTAGCATTATTTTTTTATATTAGTTATAGCAATTTAAAATTATCACAATTCAACTTAATTTTAAAATAAATAATTAAAATTATACTTTTAGAAATGATAATTACAATGCATTATATTAAAAAAATGGGGTGAAACTATGAAAGTGGAGCATAAAAAATACTATTCAATTATTGGTTATTAAGCATCCAATGATTTGTCTCATTTTGGAATGAAGTAGGGTAGGGCCTTTGGAAAATTAAGATGACCCAAAATGAAATTTGAGACTATTTAATTGATAAGATGATAGTTAATTTAAAAAGTTTTGTACGGAACTAATTCATTTAAAATAAAAAATCTAAAATTTAAGTCGGGTTTCAAAAATATACCCAAACTAGTGCGTCTGAAAACAATGTGACAAAGCTGTCATTGTGAATGGTGGTCATTGCTACGCTGTTAATTTTTTAAAATAATAGGCCGACGTTGCGAATGCTAGTTTTTAAAAATATTGTAGAGATACCATTACGCCCCTTGCCCCATGACCCAGGCCCCTCATGCCACGCCCCTACCCCTCGTTAATGCCCCTCACTCATTCATGGAGCTCGCCGGAGCTCCACCGTGGAGCTCTACATAGCTCCATGTCTAGCTCGAAGTGGAGCTCACTGAAGCTCCACGACGGAGCTCCTCGAGCTCCACGACGGAGCTCCTCGAGCTCCACGACGGAGCTCCTCGAGCTCCACGACGGAGCTCCTCGAGCTCCACGACGGAGCTCCTCGAGCTCCACGACGGAGCTCTAGTGAGCTCCTTCGTGGAGTTCTGTCGAGCTCCAGCCAGCTCGAAGTGGAGCTCGTCGAGCTCCAGCAAGCTCGAAGTGGAGCTCGTCGAGCTCCAGCAAGCTCGAAGTGGAGCTCGTCGAGCTCCAGCAAGCTCGAAGTGGAGCTCGTCGAGCTCCAGCAAGCTCAAAGTGGAGCTCGACGGAGCTCCTCGAGCTTCACGAAGGAGTGAGGGGCGAGGGGCATGGGCGAGGGGTAAGGGCGTAGGGCATGGGGCAAGGGACGTAATGAGATCCCTACAATATTTTTAATAGCCAGCATTCACAACATAGGCCTATGATTTTAAAAAATTAACAGCGTGGTAATGGCCGCCATTCACAATGATGGATTTGTCACGTTGTTTCCAGACACACTAGTTTATGAATATTTTTGAAACTCGACTTAAATTTTAAATTTTTTATTTTAAATGAATTAGTTCCATACAAAACTCTAATTTTAATCAATAGCAAAACATTGAAATAACTAAATTAGGAGGGAAAGAAAGTAAGAAGAGAAAATAGAGAAAAAAAACTACATGGTGATCATTATTTGGCACTCCGCCTTTTGAATTGTTTAGTTTTGGCATGAATTTATTGATGTGTTTGTATTATTTTTAGGCTTTAAATGATTAGATTTGACTAAATTGTGGTTTTAATGAAATTAGATGAATAATAGTGAAATCAATATTATTTTGTATAATTGGTGAACTTTGGGGCTTAAAAACAATGGAAATCATAATATTTTTTATTTCACGACTTGGTTTACTATTCAAAACCTAATGAGAAGTTGCAGTAGCCTTTCTTAATAGATACTTTACAAAATAAGTTTTAGCAATCTTTATTCATCATGAGTTATGACTTTATCACTGAGTTGTAATAATCTTTTCACTATGCAATATTATATCATTGACAATAAAAATTTTTTAGAGTTGTACTATGCTATTTTTAAAATACATAATGGTCATGACTTTATTTTTATATTGTGATAACCAAGTACCCCATAGGCATAAGAATTCTTAATATTTTTTATTACTACAACTTGATTAATATAGAACCAAAAGTTATGTAACTCCAAATAATTTTTTGTCAATGCAATTTTGTTATCATAACTTTGTGTTCAATAGAGTATTTCTCTATGTCATGGTTATTCCACCATTGTGACTTTATATTCTAGAGAACAATTATCTCATTAATGACATTCTTTCATCGTGACTATGTGATATAGAGAGGAAACACCTTTGTCATGATATTCATGTTGTCATGACTTCGTGCTCTAGATGAGAGTTACTTGAGTAATAATATTTTTTTTCTTCTACTGCTTTTGTACTTTATAAAAGATTCAATAAGATAATTAAGTCACAACCTCAAGCTAGGACTATGATTTCCATCTTAAACAACTGTATGAAACCCTAAAGTATAAAAGCAACACTTAGAGATTTTCATAAAAAAAGAGGAAAAAAGAAGAGAGAAATAGGGTGAATATGATCTAAAGCCAAGAGTAAGCCAAATCCTAGGTGACATGACTTCCAAACTCAAATTAATGGTTATCAAAAGTAAACATAAGAAAGAATTGGTTAGGATTAGATTTTGAGATGTAGATCCTTACTAGGGTTGTCTTTAGGAATTATTGATTCCATGAGATATCACTTTAAACATCTTTCATGAATTTTTACCTATTTTCAAACTAAATTGGGGTATAGGCTTTGTTTATTTTATTTGTGTTATGATGATGTGATTGTATAACAATTATATTTGTGATAATATTATGTTTTGAATGTTGATGGATGTGGATGCTATTTATAACTAAAATTTAAGATTTACACTATATCATAGGTTTATGTGTGTTGGTTATGGTAGGCGATAACTTATAAGTCACGAAACACACTCACAAGATATGATAAGATAGAAGTGTCAATCTTTCTAATCTTAGCACATGAAATAAACTTATGTGTGAAAACTCAAGATTGATGTAAGTTTAATTATTATAAATATGGTGCTTACCAAGTCAGGAGCATAAACATACTTATGTTCAATTCATTATGCATTTTATTAAAAATTGACCTTTGAGTAATGGGTGAGTTATATAAAATTTTTAACATATTGGTTTTATAGTAGTGTGTGAATTGTGTATTAGTTGTGATGGATCTTGATCGATAAGTCATATGACACATGCAAGCATAGATATTTCATTGGTGGTGACAATCCTATGAGTTTTTTCTCTTGTATGATTTTATTGGTATATTTCATGGGAAACCATATGTTAATATATATGAGTATGGTGCGTAGGAAGCCAAAAACACAAATATATTTATTCAACATTATTTCATGTCTTTAAGATATTTGAGGTCAGAGAATAAAAATTACATACTCAAAGTAGTCATCATTAGAAATTAACATATTGTTTAAAATAAGTAGATAAATGAATGACTCATAAATAGAATAAGTTTGGTTTAGTTGTTTAATACTAAGGGCACAATTATGAGAAGATAATCTTTGATAGTAACATTTCTATACTAATTTGTTTTTTATCTACTAATTGAGCATAATATTACCTAAATACTAATTAAATTTTATCATGCACAATGAAGTAAACAAACCCTATAGTATTAGTATCATTCTAAAACTTAAGTTTGTATACTCAACTCGAGCAATAGTTAGTTTGCTATTAGTTGATTTAAAACCTATATAATTTTTGTGGGGTCAATATCCAGACTTATGTTCATATTTACTACTTGTATGACCCATATACATGCAAAACCTCATCAGACAAAAATTATCACCCATTGAGCTTCTGGAACTATATTACAAACTAAAAGTTATGACACTAAAACAAAGTCACAATATTCATCTTTTTTTTAAACTTAATTTTGTAAACATTAGCATACCAACATGGAAAATTTATAGAAATGCTATAGGACATCAAATACAAAAAAAAAGAAAAGGAATAGAAACCATTATGCCAATCAATGTAGACTTCCAAGTTCCACTAATAATATATTCAACAAATCATGTCTAGACCAACAATTTGGATTGTTGTTTTCCATCTAGTTGTTGTCACTGTGTGGTATGGTGCATTCATTGCATGCATGTAAAGGGTATATATATCTTAGTATTAAGTGTGGCATGACATATTACATATATCACTATAAGTAATGACATGTTCCCTTTATAAGCATGTTATCAATACTCTATATCATGTAGTGATAGCAACCATATGCAAAATATGACACTCTGTCCAAACTCCAAAGTGTTGATTTAGACATTACATGTTAATATTTTTGTAACACCCCAGACATTTTTTTAATGATTTTTTTTCATTGAATTTAAGTTTTAGGTGTTTTAAGGTCCATCATGAATTTATAATAATTTTTAGGAATTATTTCTCAATTAAAAAGGAATTTTAGGAAAAATTTACCTGGTAAGGTTAAATTTTGAGCAGTTGACCGAAATAGAATTTTTATAAATGCCCAATGAATGAAATAAATTAAGGTACTTTTTTTTAAACAAATTAACGTCCAGATATATGTTATAAAAATAAAATTAATAAAAATACATAAATAAAAAAAATAATAAAAATATGTGAATAGTGAATCAGGTATGGAAAAGTCAACAGATTTTGTTGAGCAAGGCCCAAAGAGACATTTTTAATAATTCCCATGACCTTGGAAAAATTTACAAAAAGTTTAAGGACTTAAGTGAAATATTTACTTAATTATAAAAAATATCATGCCTCAGAAAATCGAGCAGAAAATGAAAGAAAAAAATTGAATAACCCTATGTTCTTTATTCGGCACCGAATTGCTAGGTAAGGAAAAAAATTTTGTAGCAACCAATTCCCTTTAAAAAACTATGATTTTTCATGCTAGGAGACTTCCGAAGATATATAAAATCTCCATAGTTTTTAATTTTGGTTTTGCATGGTCTGTATTGGAGGAAAGGTGCTGAAATGATGAATGATTATTGTTTGGATAGTCAATTAGGATTGTTTGGAATTAATTAATTGTTCTAATGTGTATGCTAGGTTGTAATTATATTTTGAATGTATAGAATGTGACCTAAGAGGTATGAATTAGGTCTGGTATGTTTAAAATTTGGGAAAAATATATTTAGAATAAAATTGAGGTGGTAATTAGTGGAATTAAGGGTAGAATTGATTGAATGTGAATTTCTGTTTGAAGATCAACTTGGATAAAATAATAGGAGGACTTAATAAATGAATCTTAGGCCAAATTTGATAGCATTGGAAAGATATGAATGTTAGTGAAATTCTCCACTGGTTTTAGGTCTTTTTGACATCTGTATAGAAAGTTATGGGAAATATACTAACTAGTGCACAATAAAAAAATGAGTTTAGTGATTAAATATTAGACATAAGAAATTAACAGTGAAATTGAATATTAAAATAATAATTTTGAGTATTTAGATGTTAAAAGGCAGAATGTTGAAGGTAAGGAAAAAAAATATTTTTTTTAAAATAATTATTTAAAAAGCTAAACTAGGCGATTAAATAGAAATGGGTAAACATCCAAATTGAGTAGTGAATAACAAAGTATGGCTCATTATGATTTTGACATTATCTTTATATTTCTTTTTCTTGCATGAATATTTAATATAACAAAAAAAAATTGGGGAAGGCTCACACGTTCAGGGTGAATAGCTTAGCTGAGCTTAGACTAATAGAAAGGTGAGTAAATTTATATCATCGTACTTACACCTTTGAAATATATAGCAGTATTTTCATTATTTGACTTGATCGTAGTAATTGACTATGATTAAGACCCTTATTCTTAAGCATTCATTGATTTGAATTTGTCATATGCCACAAATCATGTGTCTTGATGAATATTTATGTTGATCACAGTCAGCTAACTTTTATTGTAGTTGGTTTTACCTCTTGTTGCATGCTAAGTACGGTCAGCTATCTTCTTTGATATTGTCATTTTTGTCTCATGCCGAGTATGGTCAGCTATAACTTGTAATCGTTAATGTCATTTATTGGTAAGAATCACAGAAAGCCTAACTAATGGGGATGTCATCAGGCTATGTGTACCTGGTACCCTCTGGTGCGGGAAAAGCCAGTGCCTTCCTAGAGAGGTGGTAAAATTCTAGGCGTAGAACCCGGCCCGTTCTATGAATCTTTGGTTGGAATGTATAGATTCTAGTATAAAGGGTAAAAGGAATATATGGGTTCCTGAATGATAAACTATATTTCTGTGTGTTTCAAACCTTTAAATCTCATTTGATATTGTTGTTCATATTGATGATATTTGTTGCATAACCTGTGTACGGTGATTGATTGATTGAGCATAACCATTCTTGTGAGCTAGCCTTGAGTATCTAGCCTCACAAGTATGGTGATATATTTTTACTCACGGAGTTATCTCACCCTCGTTGATTTCCTTTTTATTCAGGGTAGACAAAGAAAGGAGAATCCAAGCATTTCTATACCACTTGGATTTTTTTTTTTGAAAAATGTAATAGATTATTATTTTGTTTATTTGGTGAATAAGAGTCTAAGTTTCTAGAAGGATCCATGGTGAATTAATTTAATTATTGGGTTAATTATTGAGTGGAATAAATTTTACTTTTGATAAAATCTTATTTGATATTTTTGATGAGAACGTTGATGTCATTTTTATTAGTGGAGACCACGGAGGTCAATATGATTTATCATTGTTATAGAAACAAATAGATCATGCTGAAATTTTCAGTAGAAATTATACGGCTTGGGCTTGCTACTGGTTTTGGTGGTCTTAAGCCTACCCATTCACTAATGCCGGTCACAGCCTATAAAAGTGGGATTGTGACAATTCTCTTAAAAAAATTGAGTGGCAGAGTGGTGCTTTGATTAGCATAGTGGCTACTTTGATATGTGCAATTTACATGCATGCTATGAATGCATTTAACCATGTAGAGATAAAAGTTATATAGAAAACATGACAATCCAAATTGTTGGTTTAGTCATGGTTGCTTGAATGCACCATACCTTGTTCCAATGTTGTTGGCTTTATATTTTATTCAATCCCTAGCTGGTAAAAGAATGCCATATCTCTCAAAGTTTGACATCTTGATCACACGAGTACTTATCAACATCTTGGACATGTGAGGTACTTAATACATAAGTCATCATATGTGGAGGCAAAATGTCATGAACATCTTCAAAGAGTGCCATCTATGTGAAGGAGTGAATGAAAGCATTATTGTTGAATTCTACCCAAAGAATTTATTCATGTCATTTCCTTGTATGTCTTCTATAGAACATCATAAGTATTGCTTCAAATTTTGATTTACAACAATGGTTTGGTAGTCAAATTATGGATGGCAACTCAAGCTCATTTACAATCTAGTTCCTTATAGCTAGAACAAGGTTTTCCAAAAGGAGATGATAATCACCTTATCTTGATCACTAACTATTTTTTTTTTCAATAGTTACAATGGTAAATGAGTGTTTTAAGGCTAAAAAATAATGATAATTTGTGATCTTCTAGTATAACCACTAGTTATTGACGATCCCTCAATAATATCCATCAAATATATCTGTCCACGACTAGGTAGGGATGGGTATGGCTAGAGTAAAATTGCTGGCTTCATGTAATTGGGTGATGGATAATGTCCCTCATTATACATCAAATTGCTACAAAAAATCTTTAAGTTTTAGATGTATAACATAGGAAAAAATATTGTGCTTCACACTAGAGAGGATTTTATGAAATCAAAAGTGCCCACAATTGAATGATGAATTACATTCAATTAATATCTTTTGAATCAATGGTGACTGGGTGAGGTGTGGGTCAAATAAACAAGTTTTTTTTAAGCTACACTCCATGACATTGGAGCAAATTGTAGCATGATTGAGTGAGACTTTTTTTATAATTCACCACAAATTAAATCATATTAGACTTTCTTTTGAAGTTGATTACCTATTTCAACTTTGCATAGTAATTGATTATAGTTGGAATTCTACTACACATGACAATGAATTTACATCTTCATTTTTGGGTCCTTGTGTATATAGAATTTTTTATTATAACTAATAATTTTTTGACAATCAACTTGTTTGTGCTGTTGTAGTAATATTTTGCATCTATTGGTACTAGAGATTCTTTTTGTCAATGCTTATTATAAATAGCTTCCTAAGCAAGCATGGATATCATTTCTAAATTGTCTTGATGATAACCAATATTTTTTTCTCATAGGTAGATAATGTCAATATCAACTCTTTTAATGCTTTGCTAAAATACTTTATTGGTCATTTTTGTTGGTTAAGATTAACATTAATTTTGATTTTGATAGTGTTAAGATCAATTAAGATTTGGTGATCAATTGTAGAATTTTCTCCATTCTTTTTTGAGAGAGAGAGAGAAAAAATCAAGAGAAATAACACAAGCTTTATTATGTATTGTCATGCATCTTATTTTACATTCACTTCACTATCTTATATATATATTATTCATACAACAAAAAGAATTGGTACAAGTCACATTAAAAAGTTTTCATGTCGCAACGCTAAACTGAGTCATGATATTATGTTTCCATGTCACAATATCTACATGTTGCATCATCCACAAGTCGAGACCCCACCCGACCAACCTATCACTTTGGTGGTCGCTCAATATAGCTACTAAATTAAGAGCCAATCCCAATAGTTGTCATCATATTGAATCATAAATGGATAAATAAGATCAATAATACATAAATTAGTAGGGAAGTCAATATCTTCTTTAGTTATTTGAAGGGGATATCAGTTGCTTCAACCCATAAAAATTTCTCTGTGCACAAGAGAGATGAGTTAAAGGAACTGCTATATTTCAAAAGAAAGCCAATGAACTTTTAGTAGTAATCCTACAAATCAAGGAACCCATGAATCATTTTTGCCATCGTCGATCTTGGCCACGCAAGGACAACTTGAATTTTGGATGGATTCATTGATGCCCTCTAATCTAAAATTATGTGAGCCAAGTATTCGACCTTTCAACTATATGAAAACACTAAATCAATATTTAGACTCTTTTTTAACAAATTATTTTTTAATAGGATTTGTAAAATAATTTATAAATGAAGGCAACATCTTCCCATGATTTCTAATACAATAAAATGTCATCAACAAAAACCAAAATAAATACCCAAAGATAATAGAAAAATAGACCGTTCATGAAACTTAGGAAGGTTGCTAGACATTAGTGAGGTCATATGACATCATTATAAATTCATAATGCCTTTCAAGTATCCGAAATGCAATTTTGGGAATATTATTTTATTGCACATATATTTGGTGGTATCCTAACCATAAATTGAATTTGGAGTAAATTTTGATTTTATTGAAGCTGATCTAATAGTTTAACAATAATAGGATTTGATATTTATCCTTAACCATTATGTTGTTCATAACTCGATAATCTACTTAAAAATCACTAAGCTATATCTACTTTCTTTACTAATAGTGTTGAGGATGAAAATAAGTTATTACTTGGCCTTACTAGTCCAACTTCTAGCAACTCATTTACCATGTTCATGAACTCAATTTTCCTGGTAATAAGAGTATCGTTATGATCTCTCACCCATTGGTCTCATAGTTGGCTGTTGGTTGCAATGGATTCTAGTGGTCATGTGAATACCTCGGTGGTAAGCTAGCATGTGATGAAAATACTTGAGAGAATTTGAATAA
Source organism: Sapria himalayana (assembly GCA_029783825.1). Lineage (NCBI taxonomy): Eukaryota > Viridiplantae > Streptophyta > Magnoliopsida > Malpighiales > Rafflesiaceae > Sapria > Sapria himalayana. The sequence continues at coordinate 1,538,792 of JAREIK010000588.1, forward strand.
AACATGATTCATTTCAAATGGGTAAAAACATGATTGATTTTTGGAATGAATTATTTAAAAACATAGTCCCAAACCTTGTAACTCATTGACTTATTGTCAGTTATGGCTTCAGTGATAGTTCATCTTAGACATTGGAAGGTGTGAAAAGTATTTGCCACCGTAAAGTTCATGATTAGCTACTTATATTCTAGAGGGAATTGTGTTTTGGTGACCTTCCCCCACAAAATTTTAATAAAAAATAGAGCCTAACATTTTATATTTGTAAAAAAGTACACTCTTCGCTCCTCGCCCCTCGCCCTCTCCATTGAGCTCCTAGAGCTCTTCGTCGAGCTCCACAAACTCTTGGAGCTAGACGACGTACTGCTGGAGCTCAATGATGAGCTCTATGAGTTTCTGGAGCTCGTGGAGCTCAATAAACAGCTTGTGGAGCTCCACGACGAGCTCATAGAGCTTGACAATGAGCTCTTGGTCGAGCTCGTCGTCGAGCTCCAGGATCTCATCATTGAGCACTAGGAGCTCGATGAAGATGGAGAGGGGAAAGGGAGAGGGTGAGGAAAGAGGGTGAGGGTGAGGAAAGAGGGAGAGGGTGAGGTGCGAGGTGCGAGGTGTGAGGTGCAAGGTGCGAGGGGCGAGGTGCGAGGGCAATGGACGAGGCGTGAGGGGTGAGGAGAGAGTTTAGTTGGTTATGTTTTAATTTGTTAAGTGTAATTTGGGATTACTCTATTTGAGTGCACCAAATTTTAATTTCTTAAGAGTTTGATGCATTTTTTACAATTACAAAAAGTTAGCATTCGTCTTTATAAATATTTTGTAGACAGTGCACCAAAACAAAATTTTTTTTATATTCTATCTTGATGGATCCAAGAGTTTTCAATCATTACACCTCCAAATATCAACTAGCATGTTGCGACATTAAGAATATAATAATTGGTAGTGATGAGAAGCCCTTGAGTGGTGAGGGTGAGCACCCAACATTGTCCAACACATTCTCTCTTCTCTCGATCATTAACCATGATTTGTAGTTTCTTATTATAGATTACTTGTAATCCAAACCTAGAGACTATAGCATGATCAATAATGTTGTGATTGCTACTACCATCAATTAGTAACATTACATTCTTGTTTTTTAGCCTACCAAGGACGAGTATGGTTTGTGAGCGTTTAGTACTTGCAATTGCATGAAAACAAAATTGAGAGTATAGCTTTAAGATTTTCTAATTTTTGTTTATCATTTTTGTCCTCTTTCATGTTCTATTGGGAAGAATCCTTGAACATGAATAATTGGGTCGTTCAAAGCTTACTAGAAAATTACATTTTGTCTAAGGTGAGTCAAAGCTTTCGAGTGGTCCTCAAAGAAGTTGTGACGAATCAAAATTGGACAACCATGGTGAATTCACCAATTATGTGTGCTCTACAAATGTTTGTCAACCACCAATGTCATTGGAAATCAATGTCTAAATGAAAGGAGCTAAAGTCATTGGTCCAATGTAATATGTTGAAATTCAAAATAGTATGATGCCCCCTAGATCTTTCTAGTTGATTAATCCATTGAATTATGAGAAGGATAAATTGAGGTAGTGATGTTTCTCCATGTGCAACTAGAATGATTTAGAAAATACTAGTTTGAGCTACATGAGTTTTGAAAAGCTTGAAGCTTGGTTAATTTTGCTTGTAAGGCAACATCCACCAGGTCATAGCTCGACTCATGTCACACTAAGAATTTGTTGTCCTCGTGGAATTATGCATTTTCTTTGTGGTTGGTATCAATGGCCAGAACCACCTTCGATATCATTGATGCAACATGAATTTGGGAAGAAAGTTAGAGGAGAAAAGAAAGAAAAAAAAACTACTTGAAGGATAATCCTTTTTCAAACTCTTTTTTTGCGATACATAGCCACATGATAAGCATAGAAAATTAATAGAAATTCTGAAGAGAAAAAAAATCATAAAAACAGGCAAAAGAATATCAACTATTATTTAGAGGAGTTAAAAGGATCGTTTCGTGCCAAGCACGACACAATAAGGTTTACACAGGGCCCGACATGATCCATTTGGCATGCAAATTGCCATGTATGTGTCAAGTCATGCTGGGCCATGCTGGGCCATGCTGGTTTGTGCTGGCACAAACCAGATCATTTTATTTTGGTCTTTTTGGTTGAAATTTTAAATTCAAATAAAATATATATATTTTTTAATTTTAATTTGTTATTGAATTATTTTTTTTAAAAAAATATTACACTTTAAAAATTAAAAAGAAATACAAAATAAAAAAATAGATATTTCACATTCACATCTTACAATCATGTTTAACTCAAATAAAATAATAAAAATATATTCTATTTCATAAACAAAAACATAATATGATAAATACACTGAATAATATATGTTTATAAAATATAATGAAATGAGAGATAACTCATAATTAAGATAATGAAATATAGTAAAAGTGCATAAATCATAATGAAATAAATAAATAGAATAAATAAATCATGATGCATAAATTGTGACATCATAATCATATAAAAAAATAAAAAATCATATAAATCATCAATCAGTGTCTATGGCATTGTAATGCAAATGCAGATATAGATCATCTTCATGTATGGATCTAAATATATTGCTAGTGGTGACCTTAATATCCATGATCTTCATATCTTATGAATTATCATTCACCATCAGCTCTTGTGCATTATCATAAATACTCAATCTCATATTATCTCAATCTTTTGTGCATGCAAGTACCTATATAATATATGATCATAATCTCGACCTCTATCTGAAATAATATTAGATACCATAGAAAAAGTAGACTTCAAATTCATGTTAGATATTGGGAGTTGGTAGATCTCATGTCATCTTAGATGACATGTGATATGTGAATTCATATGAATTTTAGCAATGCAAAATGTTCAAATTCTTATTATCATTATGTAATAAGATTAAATATTAATTGATAATAAAGTATCGAGAGAGCTCGCTCATATTCAACTGATCACCCCATCATTTGCCCCTAGCTAACTGGATAGAGAAATCATCATCTTCGAATATGAGGTCCATGTCCTTGCTCAGAAATTAACTACAACTATTATATATAGTATCGTAATATATAAATAAATTAGTTAATTTTTCACGAATGAAACATTCAGGTTGATGTTGCGGATTCATGTACGTAGATATGTATGTCAAAATAATTTTGAATTCTTTCACCTTAATTATAAGATCCAATATAAACTACTAAAAATTACGATAATACCGACCAAAATACCGACCAAAAAGTTTGGTTGGTAATTGCTATCCAAAACACGACCAGTTAGCAACCAAAAAAGGGTATCGAAAAAAAAATCTTCCTACCAAATTTCCGACCAAAGACCGACCATAATTACAGACAAAATATTTTTGGTCGAGAATCGGATATAGAGTGGTTATCGAATATATTACCGACCATTTAACGACCTATCATTATAATTGGTCGATACAGAGTTTTTTCAAATTATTTATAGCTTCGTACTTACCAACCATATATATAGGTCAGTAATTACTGACCAATTCACGACTAATTTAGAGATCCAAAGAGGTGTATCAAAAAAAAATACTTCCGACCAAATTTCCAACCAACTACTGATTATATATTATCAACCAAATATATTTGGTCGGAAATATGGTCTGTAAATTAGGAGGGAATTAGCGAAAAACATCTACAAAAATTACCGACCATTTAATGACCAAAAATATGTAACCATTAAAAATAGTCGGTACAGTAGTTATCCAATATATTTATAAGGTCGTAATTACCGACCAAATATAAAGGTCGCAATTACCGACCAAATATAAAGGTCGGTAATTACTAACTATTTCATGACTGAATACCAACTATACCTACCGATCAAATATTTTTAGTCTGAAATTAGTCAGTAAATTATGGTGGAAATAAAGAATAGAAATTGCCGAAAATTATCGACAAATTACCGACCATTTAACGACCAAAAACATATTTTCATTAAAATTGGTCTGTAAAGTAAACTTCCAAATACTTATAGATTTTTTCTCACTGACCATGATTTTGGTCGGTAATTCATTATTTTAATTTTTTGATTTGAAAATCATTTAAGTCATTAAAACCTAAAATCATCGAAACTCCATTTTTTCAAATCAAAGACGATTGTAAGCACGAATCAAAAAAATTTGATCTTTCTTTTCCTTAAAATTTTTTCCAAATACTTCTGAATCCAGGTATGTTTTTCTTTGTTCTTCTCCTTAAAATTGCTTATACACATCTCCATTTCTCTGAATTATATATAGACAATCAGAATTTTGTTTTTTCAGTATATTCGGGTATAATTTTTTTTTTCTCCTCCTAATTTCTTAAATTTTGCTTCAATTTCATTTAACCTAACATGATTTTGACTCGACACAATTAATTAAACTATAATTTTTCATTTTTTAAAATTTGTTCATCTACTGTTTAGATTTTTAGGGTTTTAGTGATTTTGATTTCAATTACATGATGTTTGCATCCGAATAATATTAATGTTGATGGTTTATATTTACATAATTGTATGACATTATGTATAAATATCTATTTTTTATATATAATGATTTATGTTAAATCAAACTTTAATTTAATGTTAATCTTAAATGTCTATCACAGTATATATAAACTTTTATACATTTATATAATCATATGATATTATGTATAAATATCTATACTTTATAAATACACATTGATATGTTTATATAAACATATAATGTTATATATAAATATTTATACATATGTATTAAAGTTTATAAATATCTATACAAAATTTACATTAACCTATCCATTATATATTTTTTTATATAACAATTATGTAATATTAAATGATTACACAATTTTATAAATATTTATATTACATATTATTTTTTATATAAATATAGAATATTTATAATGTTTATATAAATGTGATATATACTATATATTATTTATAAAAGGATTACATATAAATATAATAATATTTATATTTATATGTAATACTTTTATAACAATATTTATATAGATACACGTGTTTAATTATATAATTATATATCATTTTATATAAAAGTATTTTTAACAAATATTTATAATAAAGTAAACTATCTTTATAACTATATTTATAACTTTACATAACTAATTTGTAACTATATAATAATGTATAACTATATGTATAATTCTATATACCTGTATTTCTAAAAAAATATACTATAAGTATACTTATATATAACTATAAAATTATATTTTATTAAATGTAAACCTATATAAATATTAATTATAATTATATCTTTAACTACATACATATTTATAACTATATGTGTATAGCTATATATAAATATTTGTATAAATATGTAACACTCTATATAATTAAATATAACTATCTTTGTAACTATATATACATATATGTATTCATATATTTAAATTAAAATATTTGTTTATAACATTGTATATATTTATGTATGACTACTTATCACTACTTGTATAAATATATTTGTGTATAACTATTTGTTTAATTATATATAACTATTTATAACTATATATATTATATGAATAATAATATATAACTATAATTAATTGTATCTTACTATATGTATAACTATAAAAGCTTTATACATAATAATATTTAAATATATACTTTACAACTTATATTTAATATATATTTGTATATATTAGTATATAAAAAAGTATTTTACTATATCTATCCCTATACATAACTATATGTATAAATATATAAAATTAAATGAACAAATATATAAACCTACATGTATAAATATACGTGTAACTATATTTAAAATTACAGGTATAATAACATACAACATTATGTTAAACTATATGTGTATAACTATATATAAAATATTTGTATAACTAAATAAATGTCTACATAATTATATATAACAATATTTGTAACTATATATACATATATGTATTAATATGATTAAAGCAAAATATTTGTTATAACATTGTTTATATTTATGTATAACTACTTATAACTAATTGTATGAATATATCTATATATAACGATATGTTTAATTATATATAACTATTTATAGTTATATATATTATATATAAAATAATATATATATATATAGTTGTATCTTACTATGTGTATAACTTTAAAAGTTGTATGCATAATTATATTTAAATATTAAATTTTCAGCTTATATTTAATATATACTTGTATATAGTAGTATATAAAAAAGTATTTTATTATATCTATACCTATACATTACTAAATGTATAAATATATAAATTAAATGAACAAATATATAAACAATCATGTAAAAATATACGTTTAACTATATGTGTAACTATATGTCTAACCACATGTAACTATATTTATAATTATATTTATAATTATATTTATAATAATATACAATATTATTTTAAGCTATATGTGTAAGCTATATATAAATATTGTATATCTAAATAAATGTCTATATAATTATATATAACTATAATTAGAGACAATTGCATTTGTTAAAAAAATGATTGTTTTGACTAGTTATGAAAGATGATCGTGAATGGATTTACAAAAGTCGAATAGTGAATGAAATGTTCTCTAATGAATGGGGGGATAAAGTTGATGAATTTGTTGAGTTTACTATGAGACATCCTAAGTGTGTGAATGGTGGTACAGATATAAGGTGTCCTTGCACTTTAGTTAAATGTCAGGATACAAAATTTTTGAATATTGAGACTGTGAAGATGCATTTGTATAGAAATAGTTTTGTGGTGTATTACTATGTTTGGATATACCATGGTGAGATGTAAGTCCACCAGAGGTGTTCAAGTTTAGTACGAGTATTGGTAAGTGAAACTGATCAGATGGACTAGAATAATATTAATCACACTACATACCATAAAATGGTTTTTGATGCTATCGGTCTTGAATTCAACCTGAATGAGGAACCCAATGCCGAGGCAAAGAATTTGTATGACATGATTCTAACTGGAGACAAACCTGTATGTGAGAAAAATTCTAAGCATACTCAACTTTCTGCAGCCATGAGGATGTTAAAAATAAAGTGCAAACACAGGTGTTCGCAGGCATGGTTTGATTATATGTCTAAATTCATTCAAGAATTGTTGCCAAAAGATAATCTGATGTCATTTGATTTCTACAGCACGAAGAAGTTAGCTAGAGGTTTGGGATTACTCGTACAATTCATTCATTATTGTGTGAACAACTATATGATATACTGGGGTGATGACAGTGACCTTAATAGTTATAAAATATGTAGGCATGCTCGGTACAAGCAAAAGGTTAGGGGTTCTGGAAATAGATTGTATATACATAAGTTGAAGGTGTCGTATAAGAAGATGCACTATTTTCCAAAAATACCTAGGTTGCAAAGATTGTATGCATCAACAGCAACATCTAATGAAATGAGGTGGTATTCAGAGCATCATATGGAGGATGGTAAGATGTGTCACCCTTTAGATGCCCCTGCCTGGAAATATTTTGATAGGTGTTTTCCTGATTTTTCTTCTGAAGTTCAAAATGTTAGGCTGGGTTTATTTAATGATAGTTTTCAGCCATTTGGTCAATCCGTAAGTAATATTATTTGTGGCCTATGGTGGTGACCTCGTATAATTTGCCACCAGACTTATGTATGAAGGAGGAATTTATGTTTTTGACTGTGTTAAGTGTCGGGGCCTACAAATCCAAAGGGGAAGATAGATGTTTTCTTACATCCATTGATAGCGGAGTTGAAAAGTCTTTGGGGGTGTTGGGGTTTAAACTTATGATATTTCCAAATGGTAAAATTTTCAGATGCGCACTGCACTCATGTGGACCATAAATAACATTCCAGCATATTCTATGATGTCTGGGTGGAGTACAATTGGTATGTTGACATATCCACATTGTATGGAAGATTCTGATGCTTTGAGATTAATTAAGAGCAGAAAACAATTGTGATTCGATAACCATCATAAGTTTTTTACCATTAATCATCCGTATCGATGTAACACCAAATACTTAATTAAGAATAGAAATGTTACTAAACAATTTTCGGGGGTTAGATCTGTGGATGATATTTTGCATGAATTGAATAACAGAGGATTGAAAAAGGTGATAGATGTTGATGCTGAGGTAGTGAATGCAGCTATATCTAAGATTTGAAGGTGGAATAAAAGAAGTATTTTCTGGGATTTGCCCTACTGGCATGAACACTTGCTCAAGCACAAACTTGATGTTATGAATATTGAGAAGAATGTGTTTGAAAATATTTTCAATATAGTATTTAATATTCCATGGAAAACTAAGGACACTTACAAGTCAAGAGATGAGTTGAATAAATATTATCGTCATCCTCAATTTGCAAAAAATCTTGTCACTAATAAATACCCTGATGTGTCATTTGTTCTAAATAGATCACAGAAGAAGGTTGTGTTGGAGTGGGTAATAAACTTAGATTTCTAAATGGGTATGCTTCTAATCTGGGGAGATGTGTGGATGCGAAAAAACTTAAGATGTTTGACATGAAGAGTCATGATTGTCATGTATTCATGCAATACCAATTGCTCTTCAAGAATTCCTACCTAATAGAATATGCGAGATGATAACTGAGATTTCTTTATTCTTCAAGCAACTGACTTCTTCTTCATTGACTGATGAGGAGTTGAGGAATCTGGATGAATAAATTCCAGTTATCTTATGCAATAATGAGAAAATCTTTCCTCCTATTTTTTTTGACTCAATGGAACATCTTCTAGTGCACTTGGCTTACGAAGATATGATTGATGATCCTGTCCATTATCATTGGATGTATTCTCCAGAATGGTAATATTAATTCACTAAACCAATTCTTTTCATATATATATATTTATATATGCACAAAAATGACTTGTAATTTTCAATCATCTTTATGTAGATACTTGAGGAAAATAAAGCAAACAATAATGAATAAGGCTCAGGTTGAGGGTTCTATATCAATAGAATATATTATGGATGAGGTTGCAAAATTAACATCATTCTATTTCAAAGAAGAAGATCCAACTCTTCTACTTAAGGAAAAGCAAAATGAGGTTTATCTTTATGACAATGTGGATAATGATATGTTTGAAATTTTCAAACCTTCGGGTAAAGCAATTGGTGCTGAAGGGAAAAGGTATCTAGCAAACTATGAATATACTGCAGCTCATCTATATATCCTAATAAATTATCCAGAGGTTCAACCATTCATTGAGTAAGTATTTCCTAATAGTCAAATAGCATCTATTATGCATTATAATTTATTATTTCCTATCAATGTATCAATTATTTTTAATTTCTTTTTTTAAGTAATTTTGTTACAGATAAACATAAAGAGTTTCCAAACATGAATGAAGAAGCAATCAATACCGTGACGGAGAAAGAATTTAGATCATTTTTTGAAAAATACGTATGTTTTCTTATAATGAAAATAACAAAATAACTGTATTGTTCTAATAAAAATTTATAATTGTAATCTAAACAATCCACTTAATTTTGATTACAGGTTCATAATCGTGCAAATAAAATTTTCAATCATTATCTTCGAAGTATAGCACGAAGTCCCCTAAGAGAGGTTAAAATGTATAATGGTTACTATGTGAATGGTTTTAAATTTTATACTAAATCATATGGTAGCTACCAGGCAACAGACAATATGGGGGTATGCATTAAAGGATCCGTATATAATGAAACTGAATATGACTATTACGAGAATCTAATCTAAGTGATCGAGTTAGAATTTAAAGCCCTCCTGGTTAAAAAAATTGTGTTATTCAAATGGGAATGGTTCGATCCAACACCACATTTTGGTATAGTTGTCCATCCTCGATATAAACTTGTCGATGTGTACAATAAAAAATGATTCAACAAGTATGAACCATTTTTCTTAGTAGTACAAGTATCACAGGTTTATTATTGTGAATATTCGGGTCGGACCAGTCCTAGAAAGGATTGGAAAACTATGTGCAAGATAAAAGAAAGAACTCAAATTGACATCCCTGCATCACCAAGTACTGATTTCATAGAACCAACTTTTCAAAATGATGACAATGATGTTATAATCGAAGCTGTGGTGGGTACGAAGATGTTCTTTTAGTCACATTTTTTGACATTATTACAATTGGGGATGTAGATGGTGATGAAAATTTAATTGATAATGAAGAAGAAACAAATGATGAAGAGGAGCTTGAAAATGATGTTACTACATTTGAAGAAGAAGATGAACCAAATTTGGATGATTCTGATGAAAATAAATAGACAGTGAATTTTATGTTATTTTAATTGTTAATCATTTTTGTTTATTTTCATTGCCTTATGTATTTTTTTACAGGTATGGCATGTGGACGAGGTAGAGGCAGCACATTGCAAGGTCGTATAAGTTATGGTATAGGCAGCACGGCCTCAAGTATGGCTGAAACTGGTAGAGGGTCATGGGTGGATGAGACGCCACCGCAATCGGAAAAGATTGTGAATGTACCGCAGCAACAGCATCAACTGACTGATCCACATAATGGTCATGAGATTTTGATGAATGATCAAAAGACGTGGGAAGGAGAGGAGGGAGAGGATGGAGATGTTGGAGAGTCTTCCTCAGTGCACCCTATAGATGAGACTATCCCTATTACTCATTTTGATCCGAAAATTGATTATCCGTAAGAAATAAAACTTAACAAATTATTTATCAATTTATTAATTTATTCTTACTTGCTAATAATTTTTTTGTTACAAGACAAAGTTAGAGCCATTTGGTCCCATATCTAGGGATCTGAGGACAATTTTTAGGAGGTCCTTTAAACCTAGTGGACATAATTGGAAGTCACTCACACATAAAGACCAATTGATGATTTGGAGAGAATTTAAGGTAAATATTACTACCTAAAAATGTTTACATCTTTTATTTATTCTTTTGTTCCCTAATTAAAAATTGTTTATTTATAATTGGAGAATATCTACAGGTGGACACAGCCAAAGGAGTCGGTCAAAAGTGTGTTCTACAAACATGCTGCCAGTCAGTATAAAGACACCATATACGAATTCAAATATAAATGGTTGAAGAAGAAAGAAAAAGATTTGAGTGTCCCGGATCATGTGTTCGAGGAATGACGGAGCAGATGGAAAGATCCGGATTATAGGAAGAGATGTGATAAATAGAGTGGCGGTCGTCGCTCAGAGCAAGCTAGTGAGAGTAGAGGCATGTATGCACACACTTGTGGATCTCACTCTATGGGTGAGCACGAACGAGCATTGGTATTATTTCTAATTTATATTTTTTATATTTATTACTTTGTGAATTGTATTCAATTATGCCTAATTTTCATTTCTCATATGGAATTTTTTTTCAATATAATTAACGTATGTATTGTGTGTAATTATAGACATGAAAGGAGGGTAAGAAGCCCAGTGCTCCTCGCTTATTTAGATATATGCACCCAAAGGCTCATGATGATCAAACTTTCGTTGATCAAAGATCTCATGCAGCAAATGTAAGTTTAAATAAAAAAAAATTATTTTTTTTTGTTTGAATATAAATTGAAATACTTTTAGTACATTTTTATTAGGCTAGATATGAAAAAATGTTAGCTGTTACGACTCAAGCATATTCCTAGTCTACTTCAGGTTTATGTGGTGGTGTAACAGGTAGTTCTCATTCATCAGCTCCACCAATTGATACGAACCAGATTTGATATGCGGCTGTTGATGGCAAGGAGAAGATGTCTGTCTATGGCATCGGTTCATTGACATCATCATTCTACTCACATAGACGACCAGACAATGAAGTTGAATTTTCATGACCAGTTTCGAATTTGTTTTCGAAGATGGAGGAATTTCAGGACGTGATGCAAAATTCGATACAGTTTTAGTTGATCGATACCGAGCGACACATGATCGACTATGAGGATGATAGGGATGAGTTGCATATGCATTTTGACTGGCATACAAAGAAGTTTTAGGAAGAAGGATATCAGTTCAACCCTGATGATCTACCTCGGATTGTTTGGCATAATGCTCCAGTTATAGCATCTACTTCATTACCTACAGCAGCACCAGCACCTGAAGCAACCGCATTAGGACTAGCAGCAGCACCTACAGCAGCACCAGCACCTGAAGCAACCACATCAGGACTAGCAGCAGCACCTACAGCAAGTGCATCAGGACTAGCAGCAGCACCTACAGCAACTGCATCAGGACTAGCAGCAATAGACATGTGGACCAGAAATGTTGCAGTATAATGATTATGTAACTTGGTTGGATGATTTTGGATTTTATTTTTTTATTTTTTCTTGATGTTTTTAATATATATATGCAGTATATATAGTTGTTTACTGAAGTTAATTGGATTTTTATTTTTGTTGTTTTATCTGTAAATGTTTCTACATCAACTACAACATAATTGGAAGCAAATTGGATGTTTTTTTTTGTGTTTTCTCTTCCAATTTCTATAGCAACTACAGAAAAACTTCAAAAAAAATTTGGTCGATAATTCTTTTGAAGATCAATTACCATCCAATGATTTTAAAAGATTTTTTTTGATTTTTTGTCATATTTTTTTTGGGTTATTACCGACCATTTTGTGACTATTTAGTATTTACTAACCAAATACTTTTGGTAGGAAAATGGTTGGAATATAGTCAGAAATTTTTTGTCGGTAAATGATATGTAAATTATCAGTAATTACCGATCATTTGGAGACCATTTATCAACCTAATATTTTTGGTCGTAAAATGGTCGAAATATCATCGGATATAAATTATCGGTAATTGGTTTCAAAATGGTCCATAATTACCAACCATTTTGAGACCATAATACGATCATGTACTTTTGGTCGGAAAATATTCAGAATCTAGTTTATTATTGTTTGTCGGTGAATGGTCTGTAAATGGTTGTTAATTACCGACCATTTAGAGACCATGTACCGTCCTTATTTATATAGTCGAAAAATTGTCAAAATATAATCGGTAAATATTTATCGGTAGATGATCAGTAAATAGGTGATAATTTATCGACCGTCTGATTTTTCATCGGTAAAAAATATTAACTGACTATATTTAGCGACCAAAAAATTTTTCGTCGGTAAATATTTAGGGATGAGCAAAATTGCGACCAATGATTTTGGTCGGTAAATGCTCACTATTTGGTTTTTCCGACCACAAAACAAGGAATTAGCGACCAAAAAATTGGTCAATAATTCTATGAATTTTAGTAGTGATAGGTAGCCAAATAATATAGAGTTGAAATGAAAAATTAACATTTTAATTACTTGATTTCCATCATAATAATCATGACACTAAATGTAGGGTGGTCGCTATACTTGCTAAACATACTACTAATGTCATGTGTGCATTTCAGTGCAATGCAAGTAGTACAAATGTATACAAACAAATATATGTTAGTCATGCCATAAAAAATTTTTAGAAATTTCATAAAAAAAATTTTATATCACAGTCTTAATTATCAATATAAGTTCATCACTATTATTATTAATATAATATGATAACACTTGTTGGTAGCCAACAAATAATTCCAACGTAAGGTGAGTATAATTTTAATTGATGTCTAATTATATTCATTTGAAATTTTTCTTCTTTAGGCCCACATGCAAATATAGGTTGCTAAACTCATATTATTTGTTAGTCATCCTAATGTATTTTAGTGTATTTTTTATTTTTTTTTAATAAGTGAAAAATAAATTTCATTATTGCATTTACTATCAATGTACACTACAAGAAAAATCTCATATAGCTAGGGACAATTCCCTATCTAAATGAGCATTTTTCATCGCTAAAAGGGATATAGCGACGGATTAACAATGGATCGTTTCCCTATCTAAAGTGTTGGTCACTAAAATTTAGTGACGGAAAGTGCCCCTAGCTGAATTTTTAGCAACGGAAAAATTCCTAGCTAAAAAAAATATTTTCCCTAGCTAAATTAGCAAGCTAAATTAGATTTTCTGTCGCTAAACGAAAATAACAACGGAAGATTTTTTCAAACTAAAGTGCTAGTAACTAAATTTTAGCAACGGAAATAGTCCCTAGCTAAATAATTTTAGCGACGGAAAAATTCGTTGCTAAAATAAAGATTTCCCTAGCTAAATTAGCTAGAGAATTTTTTTTTCCTTGCTAATTTAGCAAGGGATTTTTCCCTAACTATTTTAATTTTAAAATTATTTTCAGAATTTAATTTGTTTTAAAATTATTTAATTAAATAATTTAATAATTTTATATCAAATTGAATAAAAAATGAAACTATAAATAATTTATAATAAACAAAAAATAAAATCATTTAATAACTTATTCTTATTCAATATTTTACATAATTGAAATAAGAAATAACAAAATTTTATTACATCTTATTCATCAATGTATCTACCGACAGTGCATAAAATATAATATATCCATTCATTGACATTACTTTCTCTCCCTTTGCTCCTCCGATCACTATTTTTATAATACGATAAAGCTGTCCGAGTCACGGCACGTAATGTCTAGTAAAAAATCTCATCACTTATACAAGCTTTGTATGAGGAACAATGTGGTATCATATATGTAAGAAAATTAAACAACTTAGTCAAATTAAAATAAAAAAATTGTTATGTTTTGATAAATATATAATCCTGTAGTGTATATGTAAATATATACTAGCATTTCACTACTACATATATTACTATAGTATATGTACATAAGAATTATAGTATTATGTGTACATATATACTAAGTACAAATATACTCAGTATATATGTACATAAAATATTGCAGTATTCTATGTATGTATAACTAACTTAATTCGTAGGTATATATAGCATTTGTTGTTGTTGTTGCTGCTGCTACTCCCACTATCGCTACCACTACTGTCGCTGCCAATCCAACTACTGATGCTGCCGCTACCAATGTCACTACTGCTGCTGCCGCTACCACTGCTACCATCAATGCCGCCAATGCCATTACTGCCGTTGTCGCTACTGCCTCCGCTAACCACTACTACAGCTGCCACCACTAGTCGCTGCTGCGGCTGCCGCCACTGGCCATTGTAGCAGCTGCACCGCTGCCCCCACTACCAGTGATGCCGCTGCATGTCGCAGCAGCAGCTGCTGCCACTACCATAGCTGTCGTCGCTGCTACCGTCACCGCCACTGCCTCCACTGCCACTACCTCCCCTGCCACCGCTTACGCTGATGCCACTGCCACCACTACCATCACTGCCACTACTGTCGCCGCTATAGCTGCTACTAATGTTGATAATATGCTTTTACATACCATTAATAGGCTAAAACTCTACCCAAAAAATTCGGAGCCACACAAACATATTCACAAATATAGAAAAATAGTTATTATAAACATGAGCAAACACAGATTAAAGTTGATTATCACACAGCTTCAACAAAAATTTAAATAAATAATTTAATATGTTTATATTAAATTGAATAAAAACAAAAACTATAAATGAAAATTTTAAATTAGACAAAAAAAATTCATTTAATAACTTATTCTAATACAATATTTTAAATACCTAAAACAAAAAAATAATAAAATTATATTACATCTTATTAATCAATATATCTACTGACTGTGCATAAAGTATAATCTATCCATGCATTGACGTTGTTTTCTCTCCCTCTGCTCCTCCGATCACCAACTTTCTGCTGCATCCGAGTCACGGTGCTTCATGTCTGTTGAAAAATCCTTGTGCTTATACAAGCTTCGTATGGAAAACAATGTAGTACCATATCTGTAAGAAATTTAAACCACTCAATCAAATCAAAATAAATTAAAAAAACTTTATTTTGATAAATATATTATACTGCAGTAAATATGTACATATATACTAGCATTTCATTCGTACATATATTACTGCAGCATATGTACATTAAACTACAATATTATGCATACATATATACTCAGTATATATGTACATAAAATACTATAGTATTATATGTACATATATACTGACAATTACGTACGTATATACTGCATTTGTTGCCATTGTTGCTGCTCCCGCTGTCTCTACCACTCCTAACGCCGATGCCACTGCTGTTGCTCCCACTGTCGCTGCCGCTCCTACTACCGCTACCGTTGCTGTCGGTGCTACTGTCGCTTCTGCCACAGCTACCGGTGTTGCCGGTGCATTCCGCCGCTGCAAATACTACTGATGCTGTTGTCGATGCATCCGCAGCTACTTCTGCCACTACAGCCGCTGCTGCCGCCGCTGTCGCCGCTGCCGTTGTTGCCACTGCTGCCACTGATGTCGCTGCTACCATGCTTTCGCTGCTGCTGCTGCCATTACCTTTACTACTGCTGCTGCCTCCGTTGTAGCCACTACCACTACTGCTGCAACTACCGCCATGGTCACCACTACCGCTGCCGCCACTACCATCACTGTCGCTGCTGCCGCTGCTGCCACTACTACCACTGGTTATAATAGGCTTTTACATAGCTATAATAGGTTAAAACTCTACCCAATAAATTTGGAGACACACTAACATATTCACGGATATATAAAAATAGTTATTATAGATATAAACAAACACAAATTAAAGTTGATTATCATATAGCTTCAACAAAAATTTAATTCAATAATATAATATTTTTAAATTAAATTGAATACAAACAAAAACTATAAATGAAAATTTTAAATTAAACAAAAAAATTCATTTAATAACTTATTCTAATACAATATTTTAAATAACTAAAATAAAAAATAACAAAATTATATTACATCTTATTAATCAATGTATATGCCGATAGTGCATAAAGTATAATCTATCCATGCATTGACGTTTCTTTCTCTCTCTCTGCTCCTCCAATCACCTACTTTCTACTGTGAAAAAGCTGTCCGAGTCAGGGTGCGTCATGTCTGTTGAAAAATCCCTTCACTTATACAAGCTTCATATGGGAAACAATGCGGTACTATATCTGTAAGAAATTTAAACCACTTAATCAAATCAAAATAAATTAAAAAAAACTATATTTTGATAAATATATATTACTATAGTAAATATGTACATATATACTAGCATTTAACTCGTACATATATTATTGCAGTTATGTACATAAAAACTACAGTATTATGAGTACATATATACTCAGTATATATGTACATAAAATACTGCAGTATTATATCTATGTATATATTGACTATATACGTACATATATACCACATTTGTTGTCGTTGCTGCTGCTCTCGCTATCACTACAGTTGATGTCGTTATCGCTACCACTACTACCGCTGCTACTGCCACTTCTACTGCTGCTGTCGCCACTGACGGTGCTGCAGTGGTTGCCACCACTGCCACCGCTGCCACCGCTGCCGATGCTTCCACCATTTTTACAGCTGCCACCACTGATGCTGCTGCCACCACTACCGCTGCTGCCGCTGCTGCCTTCACTACCTTCATTGCCACTGATGCAACCACTGATGCAACTACTACCTCTATTGTAGGCACTGCTACTGATGCCGCCACTATCACCGCTGCTGCCACTGTTTCTGTTGCTAAATATAGGCTTTTATCTACCTATAATAGGCTAAAACTCTACCCAAAAAATCAGAGACACACAAACATATTCACAGATATATAAAAATAATTATTATAGACATGAACAAAGATAAATTAAAGTTGGTCGTCATACAGCTTCAACAAAAATCCAAAAGATGTCCAGCAATTATATTTAGAGAGAAAGAGAGTGCAAAAATAAAATGTTTTAGGAATAATAAAGATAAAATAAGCTAGCCCTCCGTTTGATAAAACTGAAATCTATAAATATGGGGCCCATGCATTGGAAGGACCGTGGCAATGTCTGAATACTTTGAATCATATTTTTTTTTGTGTCTCACATAATGTGTCCTGCAAAGATTCATAATTAAGTTAATCAGAAAAGCAAAGAACAAAACCAAGATTAAAAAAATTGAAACCTGCCAAAAAATATCATAATTATTTGCTACACATATACAAAAATAAATAACAGTACAGAAATAATTCTCATACGAAATCATCCTAATAATTTGTAGGCAATGCTAGCCTCTCCTGCGATGTTTAGTAACTGGATCTTGGAATACTATCTATTCCTCCAATGATGCTTATTGTAACTTCATATAGGACATCTGCTGCTGTAATAAATTAGTATTATCACATATATAATTATATGTTAGGATACATATAGTAAATGTAGTTATAAATAGTTACATATAGTTAAACATATAATTATATATAGATATATGCATACAAGTAGTTATAAGAAAATATAAATAAGTGTATACAAAGTTATAAACAATTATATAGATTTTCATAATTAAAAATAAAGTTTTATTTATTTATATAGAATTATTTATAGTTATTAAAATATTTATATATAGTTATACACATATAGTTAAACATTGTGTTGTGTGTTTTTATACATATAATTATAAATATAGTTACATGTGGTTATACATATAGTTACACGTATAGTTAAACTTATATTCATACATGTATGTATATATATTTTATCATATAATTTCATATATTTATACATATATTTATCTATAGGTATGGATATACTAAAATACATTTTTTATACTAATATATAAAAATGTATATAAAATACATGTTGTTAATTATATATGTAAATATAGTTATGTATAAAGTTTTTATAGTTATACATATAGTAAGATAGAATTATTTATAATTATATGTTAGTATACATATGATATATATAGTTATAAAAATGTATATATCGTTAAACATTTTTTTAATATATATATATATATATATATATATATATATATATATATATATATTAATTCGAGGAGTTATATTTAGTTACACATAAATATATACAAAGTTATAAACAAATATATAGATTTACATATATGTATAAATAGTTAAAAATATAGTTATATTTAATTATATAAAGTTTTATTTAGTTTTATAAATATTTATATATAGTTATACACATATAATTAAACATAATGTTGTATGTTGTTATACATGTAATTATAAATATAGTTACATGTGGTTATACATATAGTTACACGTATAGTTAAACTTATATTTATACATGTTGGTATATATATGTATTTATATAATTTTTTATATCTATACATATAGTTATGTATAGGTATAGATATAGTAAAATATATTTTTGAATACTAATATATACAAATGTATATTAAATATAAGTTGTAAATTCTATATTTAAATATAGTTATGTATAAAGCTTTTATAGTAATACATATAATAAGATACAATTTTTATAGTTATATGTTATGATACATATATTATATATAGCTGTAAATATTTTTATATAGTTAAACATATAGTTATATATAGATATATTCATACAAATAGTTATACAAAAATATATAAAGTTATAAATAAATATATAGAATTACATATATGTATGCATAGTTACAAATATAATTATATTTAATTATATAGAGTGTTATATAGTTATACAATTATTTATATATAGTTATACAAATATTTATATATAGTTATACACATATAGTTATATATTGTTGTATGTTATTATACATGTAATTATAAATATAGTTACATGTGGTTATACATATAGTTAAATATATAGTTATACTTATATTTATACATGTAGGTATATTTATTAATTTATATAATTTTATATATCTATACATATAGTTATGTATAGGTATAAATATAGTGAAATACATTTTTGAATACTAATATATACAAATATATATTAGATATAAGTTGTAAATTATATATATATATATATATATATTTATTTATTTATTTATTTATTTATTTATTTATGTATAAAGCTTTTATAGTAATACATAAAGTCAAATACAATTATTTATAGTTATATGTTCTTATACCTTTGGGATCCAATGGCAAAAAGACACAAAACAGAAAACAAACAAGTTCAACTTACAACAAATCAGAACAAAGTAAATGCGGTCTTGTATTTCAGGCGTGCAATATATAAATATAAATATAATTTGAATACCCTTAGAAACAGATGATGTCATCCACATAACAGAATAAAACTCAAGCAAAATAGGCAAAGATTAGATCCACATCCAAATACGTCAACAAAGTTTGCCTCATCCTGCTAAAATTATTTATGATTTTCTGGCAATGTAATTGGAAAGCCAATCAAGACCCTCGTAGTGACCCTCGCCAGAAGTAGCACAGGTGCTCTGAATATGCCAATGGCATTAGAGAAGAGAGTGAAGTCCTAGTTTGTCACTAATTTCAGCTACGTTTATTGCATTGGAAAGATCTCGCTTATTGGAAAACACTAGAAAACCTATATCTCAAAGCTTTTCCTCATTTAGCATCCTATGCAACTCATCTCCGGCTTCAACTACTGATCTTTGTCATTGTTGTCCACCACAAATATGAGACCTTGGGTATTATTGAAGTAATCCCTCCAGAAAGGTCAAATCTTATCTTGACCCCCAACATCCCACACAGTGAGATTGATGTTTTTGTATTTAACAATCTCTACATTGAAGACAATAGTAGGAATTGTGGTGACAATTTCACCAAGCTTCAACTTATACAAATGGGTATCTTTCCGCCAGCATCAAGACCTAGCATCAAAATTCTCATCTCCTTGTTGGCAAACAGCCTACTGAACAACTTTGTGAATGTAAATCTCATTTCTTCCACTAAATCTCAAAAATTTTGTCGTGTGGCAGTAAAGAGATCTGATGAGAGAAAGAAACATAATCAATAGACCTCAAGAGATAGTCACCAGAGAGGTAGGTCAACCTCTATATGTTCTTATACCTATAGTATACATTATTTAAAAAAAAGTATATATAGTTAAACATATAATTATATATAGATATATTCATACAAGTAGTTATAATTAGTTATACATAAATATAAACAAAGTTATAAATAAATATATAGATTTAATTATATGAATACATATATATATACATAGATAGAAATATAATTATATTTAATTATATAGAGGGTTACATAGTTATACAAATATTTATATATAGTTATACACATATAGTTATAAATATGTATGTAGTTAAAATATAGTTATATATAATATTTTTATAGTTATACATATAGTAAAATACAATTATATATAGTTATATATTATTATACATATGATATATTTTGTTAAAAATATAGTTATATAGAATTACTCATATAGTTATAAAATATTATATAGTTAAAAAAATAATTATATATACTTATTAATATAGTAAAAAAAATAGTTTACATAGTTACAAATATAGTTATATATAATTATGAAGAGTTTTATATAGTTATACAAATATTTATAAATAGTTATCATATACTATGATAACAACACTCTAAAATGCTCAATTGAATTACACCACTATAGAGAAAGAAGTTGTATCAACAATCTTTTCTTTTGGAAAATTAATATCATATTTACTGAAGACCAAAGTCATAGTATATACTAAATATTCTATAATCAAATATCTCAGAGAAAAGTAAGATGTCTGCCCTAGATTGATTTGATGGATTTTACTATTATAATAGTTTGAACTAGAAATATTAGATAAGAAATGTACATATAATCAAAATTAAAAATAGATTATTGAAACTAGAAAAAGAAGATAGAAGAGTTGTTGAAGAAAATATTAGAAAGATTTTTTTTTGAACAAATTATAGTATTGAATGAAATTGTAACACCATGATATTTAGTATTGAATAAACCTTTATCATTGCAAGTATTACTCTGATCAAATTTTGAGGCAAAATGTTATAGATGGAAGATTAGTAATATCTTGCAATAATGTCACTTTTTGATCCTGCTCTCATGAAGTTGTGGAACATGTTTATATTTATGTTCTCGAGTATTTTTCTTATCAAAATTTATGTTGATATTTACATATATATGCATAAATATATATGTGCATATACTCTGGCCTACACACACACACATTTATACATCCATATACATTACTATACATTATATATCAGCATACACATTTTTGTACGTTTGTATATATTCACACATGTATCTAAATTTTCAAAGTAGTGTATATTTACTTGTATGCATGCATTTACTACTGTACACCTACACAAACATACACATATACCTGTATATGTAATATATTTTAAGTTACACATGAAACTATTATGTGTGTGTGTGTGTAAATGTATTTAAAATTGTTTGATTTTGTAAATTTAATTAAAATAAAATATTAAATATTGTACAAAACTTATAAAATATTATAAATTTTTTATATTTAAAACAAATATTTGTGTGTGTGTGTGTGTGTGTGTGTGTAAATGTATTTAAAATTGTTTGATTTTGTAAATTTAATTAAAATAAAATATTAAATATTGTACAGAACTTATAAAATATTATAAATTTTTTATATTTAAAACAAATATTTGTGTGTGTGTGTGTGTGCGCGCGTGCGTGCGTGTGTGTGTCTGTATGCGTGTGTGTGTGTGTGTATGTGTGTGTGTGTGTGTGTGTGAAGCATATTAATGTGTAAAATAAAATTATGAATTAAATATATTAGCTTCTATTATATTCAAATAGTTGTTTTTTTGATATTTATATTAAAATAACTATCATTATACTCATATAAATAAATGAAATTGATATATCTATAAATTATTTTGGTTTTACAATTATGTTAAAAATGAAAATATAGTTCATAAATAGATAATATTATTCTTGTTTGTCTATATACTTTTTTTATTAAAATATTAATGTTTATGATAAATTTCTACCTATTATTTATTGTTATTAAAAATTTTTAGAAACTTCAAAATTCAAACAAATATAATGTAGTCCATATAAATACATGCCTTTAATGTTTCGTAAAAAAATAATTATTTCTTTAATTTTGTTCAAACAAAATTGATTACCATATAAATATAAGAGTAAATTTTTCTACAAGGAATTATTATTTTATTTTTATCAAAATATATAAATGATCATATAAATATATGAACTTGTTTTTTTTAATAATTTTTTTAAAATTTTTATTAAATTTTATTAAAAAATTTAATACAATACAATGTTTTTTTTTGTAATTAATAGATACATTTCAAACATTGTTTATTTATAATAAATATAACATTTTGAATATTATGAGGTGCAAATTTTATTTTGTAAATAAATTTTATTTTTAAAGTTTTTTCTTTGTAAATTGAAACTATCTCATATATATATATATATATTAGAAATTTTTTATAATATTTATTACACAAACATATTGTTATTTGTTTTGAAAATTACAAAATAAATTTTAACAATTTAACATTTTATTAGAAATCAATTTTAGTTAAATGATATTAAGTGAAAAAAAAAATACAAACCCTAAACATATATTAATCATAATGATTTATACAAACATATAAAATTATAATAAAAAAAGATTTAAGATTGAAAGAATTAAATTTAAGTTCCTAAAATATATGGGAAAATGATAAAGATTTATACAATATCGAAAAAAAACATGTATAAATGAGATGAATGATATGAATGGATATTAAGTTTCTAAAGCATGTAGTTATACTTATACATGTTGTAGATGTATTTTATATATTTTTTCATGTAATTATATATATTTAGACATATGACTATGTATAGGTATTGATGTAGATAAATACATTTATATATAGTAATATGTTGATATACATATTGTTAAATATATTTATATATAGTTATATATATGTATGTATGTATATGTATATTAAATATATGTTATTATATTTATATATAGTTATGTTTATGTATACTATTTTTATAGTTATAGATATAGTAAAATAAACTTATATAAGAAATTCGAATTATATCACACATGCATATTGATGTACAATTATGTTTAGATACACTTATATAAAATACACTTATGTTTTTGTATACTATTTATGTATATAGTTATGTATATTGATGTAGATATCAAGTCGGCATACCTTATACTGTTTATGTATACTATTTATGTATAGTTATGTACATTAATATAAAAAATACATTTATATATAGTAATATGTTAATATACAAATTGTTAAATAAATTTATATATAGTTATATATATATGTATGTATGTATGTATGTATGTATATTAAATATACATTGTTATATTTATATATAGTAATGTATATGTATCCTATTTTTATAGTTATATAGATATAGTAAAATATAATTATATAAGAAAATCGAATTATATCACACATGCATATTGATGTATAATTATGTTTAAATACACTTATATAAATTACACTTATGTTTATGTATACTGTGTATATATAGTTATGATCATTGATATATATATCAAGTCGGCATATCTTATACTAGTTATGTATACTATTTATGTATATTGTTTATGTATACTGTTAATGTATACTATTTATGTATACTACATATATATAGTTATGTATATTAATATAGATAAATACATCTATATATAGTAATATGTTGATATACATATTGTTAAATACATTTATATACATACATACATACATACATACATACATATATATATATATATATATATATATATATATATATATATATTAAATATACATTGTTATATTTATATATAGTTATGTTTATGTATACTATTTTTATAGTTATAGATATAGTAAAATATACTTATATAAGAAATTCGAATTATATCATACATTCATATTGATGTATAGTTATGTTTAAATACACTTATATAAAATACACTTATGTTTATGTATACTATTTATATATACTCTATAAATTAATACTCTATAAATTGATACTCTACTAATTAATAACCTCCGTTATTTAATGAAAAATCAATCCACCGACTCCTGGAATGTGTATAATTTAATAATTTTACTATCTATTATTTAATGCAAAATAGAAAATACCCTATGTAAAAATATTAATTTATAGAATCAATATTCCTTATAAATCTAAAAATACTATACATTATAGATAAAATATATTGCTTCGTAAAATCAATATTCCTTACAAAAATACCTATCTAAAGTAGTTTGTTTTTTTTTTCAATAGTCTGTATCTCAAATTGTATGTTTCTAAGTACCTTATGAGCTATAACATGATTTGGATTTGAAAGATCAAGAAATGAAATACAAGAATGAAGAACATTTAATTTTTCTTTTGTTGACATCTAAGAATTTTCATCCATAACTTCATGGATTAATCCATGATTAATCATGCAATATATTTGATATATTTTCTGATTTTTTTAGGTGAAGGTTCTATAAATTAATAACCTCCGTTAATTAATAATTTTGTGTGCTACGAATCGTATTAATTTAGAGAGGTTCCACTGTAGTTATGTATATTGATGTAGATATCACGTCGACATACCTTATACTATTTATGTATTCTATTTATATATAGTTATGTATATTAATGTAGATAAATATATTTATATATAGTAATATGTTGATATACATATTGTTAAATACATTTATATATAGTTTTATATGTGTGTGTGTGTGTGTGTGTGTGTGTGTGTGATTGTGTGTGTGTGTGTGTGTGTGTGTGTGTGTGTGTGTTTATTAAATATACGTTGTTATATTTATATATAGTTATGTTTATGTATACTATTTTTATAGTAATAGATATAGTAAAATACACTAATATAAGAAATTCGAATTATATCACACATGCATATTGATGTATAGGCATGTTTAAATACACTTGTATAAATTACACTTATGTTTATGTATACTATTTATGTATAATTATGTATATTGATGTAGATATCAAGTCGGCATACCTTATACTGTTTATGTATAATGTTTATATATAGTAATGTATATTAATATAGATAAATACATTTATATATAGTAATACGTTGATATACATATTGTTAAATACATTGATATATAGTTATATCTATATGTGTGTGTGTGTGTACTAAATACACATTGTTAAATTTATATATAATTATGTTTATGTATACTATTTTTTTAGTTTTATATATATAGTAAAATACACTTATATGAGAAATTCGAATTATATCACACATGCAAATTGATGTATAGCTATGTTTAAATACACTTATGTAAATTGCACGTATGTTTATGTATAGTATTTTTGTATACTATTTGTATATAGTTATGTCGACATACCTACATATGTATATTGTTTATAATGATGTATAAATATATACTAGTTATGTAGATATCAAGTCTGCATACCTAAGTATGTATACTAGTTATGTAGATATCAATTCGGCATACCTAAGTATGTATACTAGTTATGTAGATATCAAGTCGGCATACCTAAGTATGTATACTATTTATATATTATTTTTGTATACAGTCACCATCAAAATTCACACAATGACAATGCATTATATCACAAACGCATGATGTATACTATTAAGTTTATATACGAAATTCAAGCATACATGTCATTAAAAAAGATTTTCGAAAACAAAAAAAAATAGAATCAAAATGCTTAAACTTCGATTAAGCAATCCAAGATAATTGATAAAGAATAAATGGATAAAACATACCTTAAATCAATAACAAATTTAAACTTAAACCTTGATTACATTTTGTTGCGTCGGCATCGAGAGATAGATGACGAAATGCAGAGGAATTTGGTTCAAGTGTTAGAGATGCATCGACGTCGAGAGACAGAATGTATATACTAGGAAAATATTTATATTTGTAATTATTAATACATTAAATAAACAATATATATATATATATATATTACAAAAATACTCATTAATTTTATTTAGTATCAAAATTTTTTCAACAAAATTAATGTGCATGTAACAAGGTACAAATGAAAAATAAATACCTTACAATTTTTTATTATAATATTAATTAAACAATAAATATATAAACAATAAAAAAATATATGTTTAGCCTTATAAAAAAATATCAAATAAGTACAAAATTAACAAACTTCATATAATAAGACATAAATGAAAATATGATTTATCTTCTAACCACTCGCCTAAGCGTTTTAAAATACTATAAATGTTAAAAATAGATAAAAATTTATATTTTATGGTTATAAATTTTTAAGAATTCATATTATATTTTACGAAGATAATATGAAATAATTTTAAAGGCATAGATTTCATATTATTTGATATCATTTATATTTTTTAAAATTCAAAAAATTATTTAAAGGGAGAAGATAATTAAAAAATGTTATATTTATTATTTAAAAAAAAACTTAATGCTAAAAGCTAATTGTAAAAATATTACTCAATTATTTAATTTGTATAAATTTTAGTAGGAGAGCAAACATCTATCTATTTATTTATAAATATTAAATTTATTTTATTTTAACTTTATTGAAAATTATATATTTTTATTATATTTTAAGATTTTCAAAATGTATATTATTTATTTTTTTAAAAGTTTTCTATAATCATAAAAAAATTTTTATACTTATAGTAATATTAATATTTACTAGTTTATTCATCAATTCAAATATTTTTGAAAATATTTTCTATTTTATCATACAATGAATTAATTTACATATATATTAGTAGAAATTTTAATATATGTTAATTTAATTTTTAAAATATCGAAAAAAATTATTATACTTATTGAATTTATTATTTAACGTTACTTTAATACAAATTATTTAGTTTCTTAAATTAAAAATTTTAGAAAAATTTTTTGTATAATTTTTTAAAAAATTAATACATCATAAAAATAGTTATTTTAGTCCTTATTAATATATATTTTTTTGTATTTTTATATTTTTAAAATTATTTATTTATAATATCATTTTTTATGATTTTACGAGGAGAATATATCTTTCAAGAATTACTCATCTATAGACCATTAACATACATTTAACAAACAAAAATAAATAAAATATTAAAACTAATAATTAATTAAAAAAATTAAATAATTAAATATTGGCTAGAAAATTTTCGTCGCTATGTTCGAGATTTAATTAGCTAGGGAAGTTGAGTTACTAAATCTGTCGCTATATTTCGGATTTATTTAACTAGGGAAGTTTTGTCATTAAATCCGTCGATATATTCTGGATTTTATTAGCTAGAGATTATCTGTCACAAAAATCCATCGCTATATTCAGGAAGTAATTGGCTAGGGAAGTTCTATCACTATAATCAGTCACTATTTTCAGTATATAATTAGCTAGAGAAATGTTAGCGCTAAATCTGTCGCAATATTTCAAAGTGTAATTAGTTTGGAAAATTTTATCGCTAAAATACGTCGTTATGTTCTGGATGTAATTAGTTAGGGAATTTTGTCGATGACATCTGTTGCTATGTTCCGGATGTAAATAGCTAGGTAAATTCCGTCATTAAATTTGTAGCTAAATTCCATATTTTATTAGCTGGTGAAATTTCATCTTTAAATCCGTAGATATATACAGGATTTTATTAGCTAGGGAAAATTCATCGCTAAATTACTGATTTTATTGGCTAGGGATATTACATCACTAAATTTGTTGCTAAATTACTGAATTTATTAGCTAGGAAAAATTCATTGCTAAATTAAAGATTTTATTAGCTAGGAAAAATCACTCACTAAATCCATCATCAAATTCCAAATTATATTAACTAAGGAAAATTCGTCACTAATTTTGTCGCTAAATTCCGAATTTTATTAGCTAGGAAAATTCTGTCATTAAATCCATAGCTAAATTCCCCACTTTTCTTGAGTGTAATTTATGAAAATTTTCCGTCGCTAATCCATCACTAAATCCATCGCTAAATTTCTCATTTTTCTTGAGCAGAATTTATGAAAATTTTCTGTCACTAATCCATTGCTAAATCTGTCGCTAAATAACATATTTTATTAGCTAGGAAAAATCCGTCACTAAATTCATTGCTAAATTACTGATTTTTTTAGCTAGGGAAAATCCATCACTAAATCTGTCACTATATTCTGTATTTTATTAGTTTAGGAATATTCGTCGCTAAATCTATCACTAAATTATGGATTTTATTAGCTACGGAAAATCTCTCGCTAAATCTGTCACTATATTTAGGATTTTATTAGATAGGAAAAATCCATCACTAAATCTGTTGCTAAATTCTCTACTTTTCTTGAGCGGAATTTACGAAAATATTTCATCACTAATCCGTTGCTAAATTTTCCACTTTTTTTGACATGGAATTTATGAAAATATTCCGTCACTAATCCGTTGTAAATTTGTATTTCAATGAAAAATCATAAATCCCTAGCTATTCCCTAGCTAATCCCTCGTAATTTAGCTAGGGATTGATCCCTATCTAAAATTTCATAGTTAAATGAACATTTTCTTGTGGTGTTAATTACATGACACATACGCCTAACATGAAAAATCTCACCTAACAGACTATCATTAATTATATAACAAATATATTAATAACTATTATATTATTAGAAGTATTATCAAAAGTAGAACTAAATAATTTATTCTTAGTATTATATTCCCTAAAACTCAGTTTCGTGCAAACATATAAGATAGTACAATCGTGAGGATGAAAAATCTCAATAAATACAAAATTTTTTTATTAAGTTTCCATTTTGAATCTACATAATGGGAAGTAGGGCATTTAAATGATATTTCATCACAACTAGTCTAAATATAAGATATCGTATATATTATTCTACTATATTTCCTAAATTCATTAATTATTAATTATTTTTCTAATTTATAATATTATATTATATTATTTCTACTTATTGACCTAAGAATCCTAAGATAAGTAGGCTATAAGTAGGCATGCATTTTTCTGAATACCATAAGATCCACTGAAAATCTAATCATAAAACTCATGATCATTATTAATTTAGTCATACACTCCCTCCCAAATTTATTGTGGTATATGAAGGAGATCAACAAAACTAAACTTGAATTAGGTCCAACTTGAAAGACCCTACTGCTTAGTTTGCCTTTGCCTAGTTTCTAATACACCATATTTTTTGATGTATTGATCGATATGATTCTTTAGATGGCCAATATCATATGTACTCTTATAAGTATCTATTTTTTGACAATATATATATTATGCAGATTCTTCTTCGATACTTTTAAAATTTTTATTTTTTATTATATTAAAGTGTATTCACGATATTGAAATTCACCAAATTTTTTATTCTTTAATTAACAAATGGATTTGAGTCTGAGCCATTAAAGAAAACCTAGTCTTAGCCTCAAATTTTTCGATATGATTATCATTACTATCTACATCTACATTAATTTCAAAATCATTATCATTATAATGACTATTTATTATTTTTTAAAATATGTTTATTTATTAAAAATTTATAAAACTAATTTAAAATAAAATAAAAAAATATATACCATAACCATTTAATTATAAAAATATTATCATTTTCACTATATTCCACTACTTCTAACCTTAGACTCAACTAAAATTTTGACTCAAAATGTAATTTGAAAGCTACACCACATATGTCATAGATCATAAGCTTAAGCGTAAGCCATAAATTAAATATTAAAACAATAAAAAAGTTACAAAAAAGTGTTATATTTAAAAATTCTCAATTCAATCGTTAGAGACAGAAGGAGAGAGAAGAGATTAGATAATTTGAGAATTGGAGAGAGAGAAGAAAAGAGAGAATTTGAGAATATTTAAGAAAGTTTAGAATAAAAATTATAAATTTCCTAATCTCCATTTATAGAGATTTAAAAATTAAAAAAACATATTTTAAAAAATTTTTGTAATTTTTTTTATTTATTTAGGCCAGAAATTTTATAACCATTGGATTTCTAGTTTGTAGCCTTCAAAAATAATTTAACAACTATATTTTTTTTTAATTATTTTTTTAGAGACAATGACAGGCATCGACTCCTTGCATGAAACATAATAGGCTTCATCGACCACATAATCTAACACTGACTTATATGGCCAAGTTTTTAAAAAAAACCTACCCATCAAGCTGTTACCCAATAAGGCATGACCCATGAATCAAGAACCAACCTTGCCTAGTCATGGGTTACTAGACTATTCCACCTGGCAAAGCACGTGGTATATGAAAGAGATCAACCAATTTTTTTTCCGCACGCAACTTTTTTAAAATAACACAATTTATAAAAAAGTAAAAAATTGGCCAATTTAGGCCAACCCACCAAGTCCTAGGATCTATATCAATTCTATACATCATGAATACATATAAAAACACAAAGTAACCATAATAGAAATAAATCTAACAGAATAATAAAAAGCAAAAAGTTAACAACGTGGTAAATTCTGCTATCTTTTTCCATTTAGATCAACCTCATCATTTCTCAATTGATTCTATTGTGCATATCCTTCTTTTATTCCCTTCTCATTTTATATAATTGTGGCTAAGAAGAGACAACACCACAAATAAAATACTTGCCTTACCTATTGTGTCCTGATACTTGGCCCATGATCATATCTAGCTCTATTTCCAATTCTTTTCCTTATTGTATGTTATATCTCTTAGCTTTGACCTATCAATTCACCTATGCTTCTATTATTTTCTAATTTTTGCCTCGAAATTATTCCATGTTTTCGATTAGAGAATCTATCTGAAATATGATTCTTTTAGTAAAATTTTTTTTACCTCTAATTCTAATATCATTTCTTTCTTTTCATATTTTTCGTATTATTAGTAATAAAAAATATTTTTTGATCCATGGTATTTCCACCAAGATTTTCATATTCGTGGGCGTGTCTAGTTTGAATGTTTGTTTAATTGTATAGTTTAGGATATTCATTTTGGAAAAATATTCTTGTTAAATCTTTTAGAATTTTCATAGTGTAACATTAAATGAATACTTGACTCTTCATTTAGGCAATTATTATATGTGAAAGTAAGGTTAAATCCTTTTTACTTTAATATATCTTTCGTTGGAATGAAATTGTTTACTAATCGCAACCAAAAAAATGAGAATTTTGTAGAATATATTTATGTCATATTCCAATGTAATCCATAGTTATTTTTCCCTTAGTACGAAAAACTTCCCAGATGAACATAAAAGCAAATAATTCATTCCACCATGCTAGGAGGAACTACCTTGTTTAGCTTATCAATATCCCACTTGTTTTCTTTATAAAATTCTTTGACAAAAATATCAAGAGGACTTGTAAGTCTGAGCATGCTTACATTTTCCGACTCCAGGTACTTACCATGCCAAAAGGATATCTCCCCATTTCTCAATTTCTAGGCGATATACTCATATGTTTGGGCACTTTCCTATTTTATTCTTTTCCATGCCAGGGTGTTTATATATCTCTTCTCCATTTTGGAGAATCCTGAATCATAGTAATGCCTCTCAAAATCTATTTTATTCTTTTTCGACTCTCGATATATCTCTTATGTTTTTAAATCCCAATTCATCTTCTTCTCTTGGCTTATACAAATTTGTCCATTTTGTCCATCTCAAATATTTTAGGTCTTTCCCATGACCTCATAAATATTTGTACATATATCTCTCCAACATCTTAATAATCATAAGAGAAAGTTTGACCGTCTGAATAAGATAAAAGTAGAATTGAGGCAAGGCCATGTTTAATTAAAATAATCTTGCCTCCTTTAGATAGTAATTTATTTAACTATCTTTTGATTCTATTTTAGAATTTAGTAAAAATATATTCAAAATGTTTTCTCTTACATTTTCTTTTGAATAGAAGACAACCCAAATACGTGATGATAAAATCTTGATTCTCCATTCTAAGTAAATTTTTCAGCTCTACAATCCTATTGGATTTGGTTTTTACTTTGCAGTAAATTTTATTTTTTTGAAAATTAATTGTCTGGCACATAATTTTCTCATACTTTTGGAGTATTTTTTTAACCTTTCTAATGAAGCTACTCAGCCCATTGATAAATATCATGGTATAGTCTGCATATGCTAAATGACTTACGGTCACTTAGCTTCCAGACAAATATCTCACACCTAGATTCTTTACATAAAGTTCATGCAAGCGTCTAGAGAGATATTTTGCCATTAAAATGAAAAGAGTTGGTGACAAGAAGTCTTCTTGTCGTAGTCCCCGAGTGGATTGAAAGAAACCAATCACTTCGTCATTGATCATTACTGAGAACCTGAAATGCATCAATCTATCATACTCTTCTACTGAGTAGGGAATCCAAATTTAGTCATCATTATTCCTAGATAAGACCAATCAACCATACCATGGACTTTTTCCATATCCAGTTTAATAATCAAGTTTTCACCTCTAATATCTTTTGGGATGAGATCGGTTATTTCTTGTACCATTAGTATATAGTTTTGAATATATTCTTTCTTGGTGCAAAACTGAATTGATTTTTTGATATATACTTATGAAGCACTATTTTGACTCGGAGGGCTAACATTTTAGAAATGAGTTTATACGACACATTTTATAGACTTACCAGTATATAATTCTTCCACATCGTTGAGTTATCCTTTTTGGGATAAAGTGATATCATAATGTTGTAGAACAATTTTGGGAATCTTTCACAATTGAACAAACTTACACAAACTTCCCAAACATCTCTCTTCCCTATTTCCTGACAAGTCTTATAGAAGAAAGAAGAAAATATGTTTGTGACGGGCATGCGATCTGATTTGATGGCAAATGCGGCTTCCTTTACTTCTTTAATGTTGAGGCTCTACTTTCCCTTCCTCATTCGAGATCACCTAGAGAATACAGTCTAAGCTATCTTCTACCACCTCACCTTTTGTCATAAGTTTTTGATAGAATACTACACTTGACATCCTAATCTCTTCATTTGTTAATAAGTTGTCATGCTCAATCCTTAACTAATTGATATGAGATTTATAACATTCATTTTAACCAATGAATAAAATAATTTCATATTATTATCTCATTCTTTAAGTCATTTTACCATAGATTTCTACTTCCAATTAATTTTTTCTTGAAAAGCATATCCTCTAATTTATTTCTAGCTTCTTTCAATTTTTCTCTGCTCTCTATTTTTGTCATGTCCCATTCACATTCCACATTCATAACAAAATCTTTCGCTTTATTGATTATTTTAAAAATATCTCCA
This sequence comes from Sapria himalayana, assembly GCA_029783825.1. NCBI lineage: Eukaryota > Viridiplantae > Streptophyta > Magnoliopsida > Malpighiales > Rafflesiaceae > Sapria > Sapria himalayana. Next base: position 1,572,680 of record JAREIK010000588.1, read on the forward strand.
AAAACATTTTTATTCCAAGATTGGAGGCCTAGTTTCAGTCAAAAGAGTTTATATACCTATTTTCAGTTTGTATTCACGAATTCATGAAAGTCTTTGTATTTTACCCACATATGTTGAAATCTTAAAAAAAAATTTTATTATCATTACTCTAATGATAGAGTAAAAAATGTCTTATCTCTCATTCTAAAGAGTTTATTATTTCATTCATGATTTATTAGGATTTTCTCCAATCTTGCCAAGATTTTTCTAGTCGTCCACGTAAACTAGGATCCTTCAAATCTCATATCTATTGGCCCTCTATCAAAAATAAAGTTGTCAAAGTCCACGTAAGATTTTTCAGTTAGCATTCTCATCACATTTCAAGATAATATTGAAATTTTCTGCTACCAACCAAGGTTTGATCCTTTTTTAGGAAAAATTATGAAGTTGGGTCCATAATTCTCTCCTTTATGGTGAGCTACATTTGGCATAAATGATAATGAAATAGAAGCTTTATTTCCACAACTCACTTATTATGTCTAAATGTGTGCAGCTTGTGTCTCAATAACCATAACGTTAACATTTATCTCTTCTTTTCAAATAATCAAAATGGTATTGTTTGAATTATTTTAGGCTGAAGAGTAATTTAGCTTAGTTCTAAGCTCTTCCAATCTAGTTTCCTTAAGATGATTCGACACCTTCCAAGATCACCACTTTGTGATTTTTGTAGATATTCCTATCCTCTTTAAAATATTTGATTTTCCTATTCATCTAACATTCCCTGTAAAGATCGTCATGGTTGCGTGTTGGGCTTTCTATTGTAGACTTGCTCACTTTTCACTTTTGCTTTTAAGATTTAACTCATCTTCCTAATATCCTCATCTCGCTCTTTTTTTGTCTAGAAATATTCTAGTTTTTAAGAGTTGACCTCTTCATCGGTCCATACTTACTAGGGAAAAATAGGATTTCAGTGTTTATAGTATAGTTTGGATTTTCAAAGTCCAAACTATCTATTTCATTTTTGGAGACTTTATCTATATCCCCCTAAGTAGGGGATAAAAAGTCTACTCAACTCGTATTGATGAGTTGGATGTCCACTAGATATTTTATTTCATCATACACACTACACACTACATATGGGGGGCATACTCTGGCGAGTCATATGATGATACTTCAGTTCTAGTATCATCCTCATCCTTGCTCCTAGGTGATATTTCTTCTGCTAGAGATGTATCTATGCTCCCTCTCTTGTCAGTGCCTCAAAAAGGCTTAACCTTTACTAGCGAGTAGTGAAAAGAACCTAAGTGATACTTCTTATTTAGTCTTGCCCCACTATCTTCCTCCTACCTTATATTGATGAGCAGACTTGTAAGGAATAATTGGCTAGCTTTGTTCTGAGTTAGTCATCAAGTTGGATCCATCCAGACTATCTTCCCCAAATCAGAATCTATTATGCGCCTTTATAGGCATTGTGTTATCATTACTTAAGTTTAACCAAGTAGAGCCCCTCTTGTGAGTTATATCTTTCAATATCATCCCTCTAGTAGAGGCTATGTTCTCCTTTCCTTTCGCTTTTCAAATCCTTCTGATTTTTATAGGCTTTCGCTTATTGTCAGTTTTGTTCGGTTAGTCCTTTGACGTATTAATTTTAGATCAGTTGTTTGTCTTGCCTTGCTTCATGACTGAATTTTTAAATTTTGGGTCTTTAAAGTAGCAAGTCTCAATTGAATATCCCACTTTGCAGTAGTATGAACTGTATTTTGGTGTATTAATATACATCACCCTTTGCCAATAGCTATCTACTTCCAAGCCAATCCAAATTTCTTGGGTTGATTCCTCTGCAACATCCACTTCTATTATTATTTTTGATGAGGTTGATATCAGCGAAATCTCTCAATTGCCTCTATTACTTGCAATGGTTGTCCAAAAAAGCTCACCAATGTATACAATATATGTGTGTCCATTTAAGGAGCCCAATTTTCAATGAGTTAATTTATATTATTCTTTTTAGCTAGATTTTTAAATAGTCTTTATCAATTAAATTGGTTTTTATTTTGAAAAAATTACTCAATTTCTAATAATCTAATATTCCCATTAGAGGTTTTTTAGATGAGAGTAAGAGAGTATAATCAACTTCTCACCATAATCTCTTCCTTTGGGATGAAAAGGTCGGGATGCCCATCCTTTAGAATTCTGGACAGTGGTCCATGATTCAGTTGGAAGCCTTCGTGTGAACTATCGAAGATCATTTTATGTTTCTTGTTTGATGTTATGCCCGAGCTAACATTTTCTCTATTAAATCTTTCCTTCCTAGCCATTTCATCATGATTCACACATTCTTGTTTCCCTCACATATCACATTCATGTATTCTATCTATTCCATCCATAAAACTTGACATACTATGATAGGAAAAGATGTTTGTTATCTTACCTTTTATTGATTGCTCACTCTCCTGTCGCTTTGTTCCTCTCAATACATCAGTATATGTCTCATTTTAATTGATGCGGCTACCTCTTTCATTGATCAAGCCTCAAATATCCTTTCTTTCCTTAGCCATTTACTTTTAGTTTCCGACTCATCCACCTCTTTCTGATCTTTGCCTATATTACTTGATAGAAACGAGCCAAAAACTTATTTCCTCTGCCCATTAAATTCCAAGCCTGTAGATCCCATGATATTCAAAGCATATTTTTTGTCTACCTTTTGCTTTCATTTTATACATCTCAATAGCTTCAAAATTAAACAAAATTTGCATACTTATGGCCAGCTATCCTCATTCTTGTTTTTAGGCTATTCTCCCTGTTCTATCTTATATTATGTTTCTCCTCTTTTCACATTTCCAATCCCACTATTAATTATCCCGATGTGGGTATGGCATGCATACTATCCCTCGTCAATATATGTGGGTCAAATCTAGAGTATTGGGAATGTTTCTATTTCCATTGTTGCTTTTTCTACAACATAAATAATGATATTCTGAATTTGTACTGCAAATAGCCTTTTTTACTCATTCCTTATCATTTTACATATTTCTCTCCCATTTTCACTTTCTAATAATAATCAGATGAACTTCTCCAACTGTAGATTAGTCAAGAATAATCTCAATATCATTTATTTCTTGTTGTCCTAAGGCCCACTAATAACCGCACCACCCGGTCCATGAACCGAACCTCCCACTGCATGGTCCAAACACCCAGAAAGCCCAACCCCAGCCCATCCACCAACTACCACAGTTTGGTCGATGGAACCCTACTATAGCAGCACGCCCCTTATGCTGGAGTATGATGTTGGCATTTTCGACCATCATGCCTCCCACCACCGAATGCTACCACTGCCAGTTCTGCCACCACAAGTTCTATCGTAGCCATATTTGTTTAAATAATAATTTTTTTCATAAAACAAAATACATATCCACGGAGACAATACCTTCACCTCTCACTTGAACTAAGCTTTTTTTTTTCATTTAAAGATGAACCATCACTTGTGCTGTCATTCGCCGCTACTGGAAATATTTTAGATCTCTCTTTATATCTTTTCTTCTCAGTAACTTGTAACATAGGTCGATGTCTATTTGTTGTTGAAATTTTAGTGAAAAATACCCAAAGAATATTTTAAAATTTATTTATCGAAGTATGGCCGGAGTTTCACTGGAAATATTTTTAAAAGAATACATAGGTCGATCTCACCACTTAGTTGAGTTTATTTGAAATTTAATATACCATATTTTTTTGGTGCATTGATCATCATACTTTTTAAGATGATCAGTATCATATGTATTCTTTTAAATATAGATCTTTTGATTATATATATATATATATATATAGTATACATTTTTCTTTGATATTGTTAAAATTTTTATTTTTTATTATTTTAGAGTATATCCATACTAGTAAATTTTTATCTAATTTTTTATTTTTAAGTTAACAAATAAATTTGAGTCAAAGCTATTAAAGAAAACTTAGTTTTCTACTTAAACATTTCGATATGATTATCATTACTATCTACATATATATCAATTTTAAAATTATTACTATTATATTTATTATTTACCATTTTTTTTATAATTTTCTATTTATTAAAAAATTATAAACGTAATTTAAAATAAAAACTCAAAAAAAAAAAACTACGCCATGATTATTTTATTGTAACATATTATTATTTGTACTACATTGCACTAATTCTAACCTCAAGACTAACTAAAATTTTAAGATTCTAAATGCAATTTGAAAGTTAAACCACATATGTCATATATCATATGTGTAAATATAAATTATAAAAAATTATAAAAAAAACAATATTTTTAGGGATTCTCAATTCAACTTTCAATCAATATAGACTGAGAAATAATTGAGTAGAAATAATTTAAGAATTAGAGATATAAAGAAAGAAGAGATGGAGAATTTGAAAATTAAGAGAAAATTTAGAATAAAAATTCTAAATTTACTAATATCTAATTATAAAATTTTAAAAATAAAAAAATATATTTTTGAATAATATTTTTATTTATTTAGACCAAAAATCTGACAATCATAAGATTTTACCTATACCCTAATAAAATAATTTGACAACTACGAATTTAAAAAATTATTTATGCCGCATTGTGTTAAAACATAATGTACTTTATCAGCCACATAAGCTAGTGACAACTTACATGATTGGGACTCCCCCCAAACTTACCTATCAAGTGGTTACCTAACAAGGCCTTACTCATTAACCATGACTGACCCATGCCAGAACACGGATTACCAGACTGTGCCATCAGGCTACACGCAAGTCATGGCTAGTCCAGCACGGTCGGGCCTAGCACCACAACAGCCTCAGGCTGGCACAGTCTAGGATGAGGCACAATATTATAGTGTCATTCCAAGCCTGGCACAACAAATTCAGGCCATGCCCAGGCCACTCAGGTATGGGCATTTAGTTACCTGACAACCAGTCCAACACATTCAGGCTGTGCCCAGGCTTTTCCCAGGCCACTAAGGTATGAAGCACGATACCATAGTGTGCCGTGCCAAGCATTCAAGCCATGCCCAGGCCGCCCAGCCTGACACATCTATATTACATCACTCAACGTAGCCAGTTAGTCACAAGTTAAATCAAATTTTGACAAGCCTCATATCATCCATAAATCCTACCATATGAATCCGTTGGTCTTCCTAGCATGCACAACGAGGGTATGTATCATAATAACTAACTGCCACCATATTTTACATTTTTTAATGAAATGGGTCAAGAAGATGCCATAAACAATCAAGATTACTTCAAGTAGGAATTACGTAGAAGAGATTTAGAGGCAAATAATGTCAGCTATATAAGACAAAAAAAAAAGTTTTAAAAAATATCAATGATTTAAGCCAGCGTATTTCTCACTCTAGTTGTGTGTGTGTGTTTCGTTTGCAGACAACAAAGCAAAAACTGGTCGCCAAATATCCAAATTTATAAAGGAGGGTATGCGTATATTAGCAGTGTCTGTTGAAAGGAGCGTCTCCCACAGAAAAAACGAGACAAGCTGGAGCTCCGCAATTGTACAGATTTTTCCAGCGGGGGTGTTTTCGAGCGCAACGGTTGGGCAAACGAAAGATGGTCTCCCTCATATCGCAAACTAGACACGCTCCTTAACGACCAGTCACCGGACCTCGTTAACTTGTTATGGTTTCCCTCTCCATCGTTAGCACCCGCAATATGGTTCACCCGATTGGCAGGGCGTGTGTGTTTCTTCACGGAATGCAGAGAAAGCAATGTGTTGGCCACTTCAGTCATCGACGGCCTATTCCCTTGATCGCGATCGACACACTCGGCTGCTAGATGAGCTACCTTGATGGTGGATAGAAGAGTATCCCTACCCTGGCCATGCAAAGCGGCATCTATGACGTGCTCAAATTTCTTATTTTTAATAAGTGGCTCCGCCCAATTAACAAGATTCTCCCGATTGGATCGCTTGGGGTCCATGGATTGCCGACCCGTCAAAATCTCTAGCAACACTACTCCAAAGCTGTACACATCGCTCTTGGAATTCAAATGTCCTGATGAGCCCAATAATTAGTGATTTCTAGTTAAATATGGAAGCTGTAAAGACAAGCGAACAGGAAATGTAGAAAAAATGCAAACACGGTCTAGTTTATTATGCTATGAGATAGCGCAACATAAACAATGCTATGGCAGCTTGTTTTGAGTTACCTGTTAAGACATATTCGGGGGCAGCATAACCACACGTCCCCATCACTCGAGTAGAAACGTGGGTGTCATCTCCGTCTGGGGCACCTTTGGCCAGTCCAAAATCTGAGAGCTTGGCATTGTAGTCCTGCAACCACTCGTTGTTAAAAAAGTAAGCGGACATGGAAGGTAGAGAATTTCATTATCCATGTAAATGATTATGGCTATGCAAAATATTCAGCACCGCATCTAACAATATATTGGATGTTTTGAGATCACGATATATCACTGGTCTGTCCGTGCCTTGGTGAAGGAAAGCGAGGCCGTTTGCAGCACCTTGCATGATTTTCAGTCTTGTAAGCCATGGAAGAGGAACCGGGCCTGAAACGATTTCAAATCACATTAAACTACACTAATCTACAAAACAACCCAAGTTCAATTGTTTCCAAGCAACATACTTCCAAAAAGATGGTTCTCCAAACATCCCCGCTGCATGTATTCATAAACCAGCAACCTTTGCTCATCTTCGATGCAATACCCAATCAATTTAACCAGATTGGGATGCCGAAGTTCCCCAAGAAAAGTCAGTTCGGTCTGGAACAAAATGCCAACTGGTGATCTCAGGAATTTTGCGACGGAAAAAGAAAGAATGAAACAATATTAAGAATAAAGGAAGAGTTTGATCATACGAGCCATTCTTTATGACCCTGGCCTCCACCATGGTTGAGAACTTTAACGGCAACAACTTGTTTTGTTCCTCGGTTTCCCTTTTCTTGGGTTACATTAATTGAACCTTTGAAGACGCGACCAAACCCACCCTCTCCGAGAACACTATTCTGCTTGAAGTTTCGAGTGGCAATTTGGAGGTCGTGGTATGAAAATTTTATCAGTAAAGGAGAAATGGGCAGTTCTTCACTGAAGTTTGAATTGGAAGAATCTGTTGTTTCATCTCCATTGCTAACCGTGGTAGACGACATCAAAGAAGACGCTATTTTTTCTTTACTTTTCTCAATTGATGCTTTACTTCCACCTGAAGACCAATGACAGTTAATCAAACACAAACGAATTGATTCTGTCAACGATTTATTCATATTTCCAGCAAATATATATGCAACTAATAAAAAGGAATTAAAATGGCTGATTTCATTTGTTCTTAACCAGTAAAATAGATAGTTAATCAAACACTGATCAAAATCAAGATAAATTTGGAATGTGTTTACATGGTGAGGAAGAGAGGCACCTGAGAATCCACTAGCTTTGCCACTGGAATTGAGGCAGCTTCTCATCAACTTGAACCAACATCCAAAATCATCAACTTGCTTCACAACACCCCTATCATTATTGTTGTTCCTTTTTAAATTTTTTTCAAAATTTTGCATAGCCATTAATGATTCGATCGATTCCTTCACCTTCTTCCTTCTTTATGTTCTGGTAAGAGCTTGATGAATCAAAAAAAAATTTACTTGCGACGAGGATGATCACAGGACAAATCAAGTTCCACACTTTACGTATACAAAACCCGGGAAAGAGTCGAATGTTATTAGGCTGGAACAAGTTATATGCGGTATGTCGGAATGGAACTTTTGATCGTCAACAGGCCAGACAGTGTTCAAAGGAAGGTGGCAGTTCGGACATGATAAAGTTGAAACAGAGAGCACGGGCAGCTGGTAGATGGAAAATCGGTCGAGTTTATAAGCTATGATGCGACAAACTTTAAGCAAAAAAAGAAAAATATAATCAACACAAATTACGCAATAGTATCTAGATTAGTTATATTCATTTTTGACCACGTTTTTCCAAAGAACAGCAAAAAAAAATAAATTATGATCATTTGACAAAGCTCTATCTATTAGGGGAATTGTGTTTGTTAACTAACCACAAAATAATTAAACAGATTTAATCCAATTTTTAATATTTGAAAAATAGTACACCAATCATTTAACAAATTTAAATTTGGCAAACTCAAACATATAAATCCTAATATACCCTTAATAAATTTTTACTCCCTTTGTAAAACTCACCCTCTCATTGTAACTCGCCCTCTCCTCTCACCCTCTACCACTCCCCTCACCCTCTCCATCAAAGGAGGAGCTCCTCACTAGAGCTTCATAAGCTCCTCGATAGAGCTCCATGGAACTCCTCGGGGTGAGGTCGATAAGCTCCAGCGAATTCCTCGATAGAGCATCATGGAGCTTATCGGTGGAGGTTGAAAGAGCTCGGTTAACTCAGTGAAGCTCTTCAATGGAGGTCATCAAGCACCACCAATGAGTTCAACGAGTTAGATGGAGCCCATCGAGCACCACCAAGGAGCTCCAAGAAGCTCTATCGAAAAGCTCCAACGAGCTCCTCCACCTCGATGGAGAGGGCGAGAGGAATGAAAGAGAGGAGAGGGCAAGAGGACTGGGCGAGGGAAGAGGGCGAGGGAAGAGGACGAGGGAACTGGACTAGGGGAGAGGGTGAATTATAAGGAAGAGTGCGAGTGGATAAGGGGAGTAAAAATTTATTAAGGGTATATTAGTATTTATATGTTTGATTGTACAAAATTTCAATTTTTTAAGAATTTGGTGTACTTTTTTTAAAATGTTAATAAATATATATTATTTTTTTTTTTAAATATTTTGTGGGGAGTGCACCAAAACATAATTCCCTCCTCTCAATTTCTGTTTGGTATTACTAAAATAATACAGGATTTTATAAATTTCATTTTTCATATATTTCATTCTTAATGGAATGTGCACCAAGATAACAAATTTCTTAAAATAACCCAAGAACTTATTTTCATTGGTTTAGACAAGTTTCATGTTTTGGATGAGAAATTCTATTTCATCAAAATATTTTGGACACCATGATCCCACGGTTCTAAATTACTATGAAGAATAACTTTCAAGTTTTACATCTCCTTGAGATTTTTATTATCATAAATAATAATATTGTCTACACATGAAGGAATAATAATAATAGAGTTGTCTATATCTTTGGCCCACAACATACAAATAATATTACAAGCCCCAAAATATTCAAAATTTCATGGAAGTTATATATTTACATCTCCTTGATAAAATGCATTGCTGATATCAAGTTAATGGATATGCTGATTTTTGTCAACTAAAATGGTATTAAGCATCACATTGTTGTGAGTTTGTTCACTTGGGTGAAAGTTCTTGGTAATCAAGCCCTTCGTGTTCATTATAGCCTTTAATAACTAATCAAACCTTATTGCTCTCAATAGTTTCATTACAATGGTATGTTATTTTGTTAACCCTTTTGCAACCAATGACTTGCTTCTCAAGGAGTAGCAATACAATCTTCTCTATTTGAGCATCTTCTTATGCTTTAATTTCTTCTATCATGACACGTCTCTTGTTATTAATAATCATTGCATGTTCAAATGTTTTTAGTTCCTTACTAGAAGAGATTAACACTAAAAAGGAACAAGGTGGAAAGAGAATTTCCAACATGATGAAAAGATTTGTAAGGAGCGTTAGAAATATATATGATTTTAAAAAGACTTTAGAGTTTTTAGATTTCATGTGGCCAATTAAGAAATGGTATACTTTGAAATAAGATGACATGTGTGATTCATGAGTGGATTGACATGCAATCAATGGAAAAGAATTTGATGTAGGTAGGGAGGAAGCAATGTTTCATGATGGAATATGCAAAAATATGCAATATATGCATTAATGTCAATTGAGTTCTAAGACAAGTGGGCCATTTACTTGTGAAATTTTTCTTTTTCAAGATCTAACTGAAGCTCTCAATTACTTTTGACACAAATGGCATCAACTACAAGTTCTACTAGAATAACATTCACAATCCAAGAAGTTACTTGCCAAAACTTGTAAATGATATCACTATGGGGATGGAGAACTATAGAGAAACAAAGAAATCTAAATGATACCAATACAAAGATCAAAATGTGAGAGAAAATAAACATACTTTGCTTCTAAAAATGATAAAACTATAAATCAAAATATTAATAAACTATCAAATTACATGAAATAAAACTACAACTAATGATAACAATACAAATGAACAAACTATTAAAAGGATAAATAGGAAAATTAAGGAAGTCAACACAATACAAATGAATATAAAATTGGAAGAATAATCAAGAAAATCATGTTGATGATATCCCCAATAATAATTGAATTTTGGGTCAATTTATGCCTCATATTCTCATTTTATAAGTTTTACAATGATTTAGTTAGGACAAACCATAAAATTCCTCTTTTCTTTTAATATTGATGATTAATGTATTGCAATATTAATTGTGCTTCTAAAAATAAAAAAAAAATTATGCTAAGGGGTAACAAATGAAATTAATTACTCTCCGGGCTCCCTTTTTATTAATTTTTGGAGACCTAGACAAAAATATCTATGAATTAAGTTCTTTGTTCATGACCTAAAACCAAAACACTAAATTACCCCTTCATCATTCCCAAATTAAGTTAAACCATGGCAACAAGATATATAAAAATGTAACAATTAACAAAAAAATGAAACATATTATTTATTATATTAAACCTAGTAAAACCTCAGCCACACCAAATTTGATAATAAATTAAATAGAATTTAATTTTATTTAAACTGATTGTCCAAACCAATATAATAGATCATGTTCTATCAACCTAACATATCCAACAATGTTTGCATTATTACGTGATACATAACATTTACATTATGTATAAACCTATATGTTATAATGTTATATAAATATATCATATATGTTTTATGTTTATATATGTTTATAAACACATGCATTTATTATATATATAAGTTTAATAACCATAGTATACTATTGTATATAATTTATTTTGATTATTTGTTTTGTATAACCAAATTGTTTCTGTTTTAATATTTTCATGTAAGTGTAGGAAACAAATTATTAAGAGGCCGGAAATACAGCAATATCACAATAACAGAGGTCCCGCTGTTCGATCAACGAGCCGAACAATTTTTAGAGTAAAGTATGGCACGTCCGAGTGATCCGACCCTCTCCAGTTAATTAAACTAGAAATTGTATTAATATAAATTATATTTATTTTATGTTTTTCAAGCTGCTGTTTTTCGTGGTGTGATACTATTCATCTCTTCCTCCTCTTCTGCGAGGTTTTATCGTGATTGTTTCTGTTGCATAAATTGTAAGAGAATTATGAACATTTTTTATTATAATCTGTGACGCATAAGTATTTTCTGGTGAATGTGGCTAGTTGTATTGAATGATTAATGAACCAAGTTATTTCGTACGTTTTCGTTGTAGTTTTGTTTTTGTTTTTTTGATTCTACCATGGTTGAATTGTGATTGTGGATTGCATATATATCATTTGTTGCTGTTTCTGTGTTGTTCTCTTCTTCTGAATTACAATCGCGGAAGCACAATTGCCCAACATATACATATATAAATAATAAATATATACTTATATACACATGTATGATTATTTATATAAACTTATATTGTTTTCAAATTGGTATACTATTTTCAAAAATAGTATACTTTTAATGAGTATATTGTTTTGGAAAAAAATATATGCAACATTTTTTTTTCATTTTTTTTCTAATAAAATTTTTTTTAATGCTAGGGATAATTTTGGGTTTCAATTTTCATTAAAAAGATTTATGTTTATGTACACAACTTAAAAAATATTAATAATAAATGAACCAAATTTCTAATATTTTGTTAAGAGTGCATAAAAAAATATTTATATTTTGGTGCACTCCAAATGAGAACCCCTAAACAACTCCACCATTTACATGCTAGCATATATAAAAATAAAACAATTTTTTTTTAACAATTAGTGGTTTACGAATTTAAATATGTATATATATAAACTTATACATAGAAAACTATATGCATTAACAATTTTTAAATGTATATCTATAAATCTATACATATAAATATTTTCAAAAACTTATATATATAAATGAATACACACACACTCACACACACACACCAACTTTTATTTATTTATAATATAAACATCTACATGTAAACATCAATATATGTGTGTGTGTGTGTGTGTCAACTTATATATATTTATAACTTATATATAAACCTCTATAAGTAAAAATCAATATATACATACATACATACATACATATATATATATATATATATATATATATATATTTATTTATTTATATATAACTATCTATAAACCTCTACACACACACACACACACACCACAAGAAAGAAGCCAATTAAAAATAGAAAATAAAGATGTCCAATTCCATTTCTAAAATTAGAAACATAATTGAAATAGAAATAAAACTTAAAAAAATAGAAATAGAAGAAAAAATCTATCACTATTAAAAGGCATGGATTAATTGATATAATATGGGAACGGAATTAAAAATGGAAATAGCGAGAATTGAAATGGTTTAGCCTTCCGTCGCTAATATGACAAGCGATTGTGGGGCAAATTAGATTGCGTGGTATTTAGTGTTGAAAAATTTTGTTTCTAGATTTATTTGGTATTGAAAATAATAAGTTATATGAAAATTGTGATAAAAATTAATTATGTTTCAATTCATTTAAAAATGGAATTCCAATCCATTTCTAAATTTAGTGATGGTATTCATTTCCATCACTAAATTTGAAACGTCTTGAAAGTCCATTGCTTTTGGACTTTAAAAATTTTGACGATAGAATTTATTTTATTGTTGAATTAGAAATAAAAACTCATTTTGTCGCTAAATTACATTAATTAATTCGTTCCTTGTAAAAAAAATCTTAAGGTTTTGCCTAAATTTTATCAATTCTGTCATCACTCATCCTTGAATTCGAGTTTGTTTTCCTCCATTTTGTGTTTGCTGCTTTGCTCATCCATCATTAAGGTATTCAATTTACTATTTTCATTTTTCCCTTATATACGATCACTGAGGTATGAAATTTTTGTGCATTTTATTGTTACCTATAGTTTTTTTTTTCATGTTCAACATCCTCAAGAGTTCTCTCTTCTTATTTTCTTGAATTTTTATCATGCTAATTAATAAAATTTAGATTTCTCATTTTTTCACATACTTAACAATGTGGACTTAATATGCATAATAAGTTACCTAATTAGCTATTTAATTGAATTTATATATATTAAAATTTCAAAGGTTGAAATGTAATCACAATGAACAACTTTAAAAATTGAGAGAGTTAGTTTAAAAAGTTTGAACGTATGTAATTTGTATGTTAAAATTGAAGGTATGCTATTTGAATGTTGAAACAAAACAACAATAAACAACTAAAAAAAATAAGAACCTTAATTCAAAATTGAGAGAGTTACTTTATCTACACTGAAGGTGGAATCTAATAAATAATACCTCCAATTATTTGATAGTTAAAAAAATACATATCGTATCTCACAGTTGGTAGATGCCTATTTATACTACAAACTTCATATATATTAGTTAAGATCCCTATTAATTTATTGATGTGCTACATGGCTAGTTTTTTATCATATTTTCATTAGCATATTGATATACATTTGCATTATGACTTTTTGGATGATTTCTATTACATAAAATTCTTTTTTTTTTTCAAAATAGTTACTATATATTTTAAATTTTAAAGGCATCAATTATTATTATTATAGAACCTTAATATGTCGAGTTCAAATAAATACAATAGCACTTAACCCCATTTAAATAGCACATATTAGGATTCACGGTATCATTTTTTTAATGCTTTAATAAATCCCAAAAAATAATAGAATCTCATAATGTTTATTTTATTAATCCCAAAGGAAAAAAATAATTAATTTCATAAAATATTATTATTTTCATACACTTGAAGAGTGAATCTCTGACCCTAAAAATATTTTTATATTATGATATTTCATGTATAAACAAAATGGAAAAAAATATTTATAGCTCAAATACAACTTTTTTATTTTTGCTTATATATATAAATAAATATCAAATATTTAGTTTAATATATATGAGAAAAATATAACTAGAGGCTTTTGGTAAATATCTAAGAGATTAAAGCAACATCTCATTTCTCATTTTAATGCAAAGTTACCAATTAGCAACATCTCTTATCTCATTTAATGCAAACTTACCTATTAATGATGTGACAACAATATTTTTATGATATTTATGTAATATCTTAAATATGTTACTAAAACTTTATTACAAATAATTTACTATTTACATTATTATACTTTAAAATACATTTGTGTTATATATTACAAGAATGGAAATATTATATGACTTGATCATCAATGGATGAATATCAGACTAAAAAATGAGTTTTTGACTATGGAGTTTTATAGTGGATTGAAGAGTTTGTTGACTTTGTTTAAAAGCACCCTGAAATTTATTAATGCAACGAAAATAAAATGCTCATGTAATGATCAAAAATGTTAGAATCAGAGTTTCCAAAATATGGACACTATGCAATTTCATCTTTCAAAAAATAGATTTGTTAGAGACTATTATGTTTAATGCAATGATAGAGAAAATAGTTGTACCATAAATAACAAAGTAGTATGTACATAAAAGTATTGATTCAAATATTATAATGAAATTACCCAATCCCAATGATGCATGTGAAGCAATATTGAAGAATAATATTGGTCCTTCCTTCAATTTGGATGTCACCAATGATATCCCAAAATCATCAGCAAAATAATTCTGACTAACTCAAAGCATCAGAAGATGTGGTTTGCTAGGTAATCTATATGGCCACTCAAGGTTATCTAAGGTGATTAGACTTATTAATTTAAAGGCAAAACATCATTTTCAGAAAGATATTTTGATGAAATGTGCAAATCATTATTTGAATTGTTACCAAAGTATAATATCATGATAGAAAGATTTTATAGCAAAAAACAAATTATTGAGGTTTGGGCTTTCCTATAGAAAAAATATATTACTATATTAATGGATGAATGATATATTAGGGCATAGACAGTAAAGCAATTACTTGTAATTTCAGTAATAATCATTGGTACAAAAGATATACCACATCTAAGAGGTAAAAATTAATTATTTCTTATAAGAATATATATTATTTTTCATTGACTTCTCGTCTGCAAATATTATTTTCATCTGAAGTTATTGCTAATGACATTAGTTGGCACAAAGAGCATATTATTGAAGAAGACATGATCCGACATTGCTCAGATTTTCTATCTTAGAAATATTTTTATGATAGTCATCTATCTTTTGTAGATAAGAGTTGAAATGTTAGATTAGGGCTATGTACAAATGAATTCTAGCCATTTGGAAAAACATGACAATAATACTCTTCATAGCCAGTAATTATTATACCTTATAATTTACCACTATGGATGTACATTAAAGATGGGTATATGTTTTTATGTGTCATCATGCATGGTCCTATAATTCCAAAAGAAAAGTTGGATGTTTTTTTAGCCACTATTTACGTAGATAAATAATTTGTGGGAACATGGTGTGAAAATATATAATATATCTAGCATGACTTCCAAATGAGAGTAGCACTTATGTGGACTATAAGTAATTTTTTTGCATATTCAATATTGTAATGAGTACTATAAAAAAATTAGCTTGTTCTTATTACTTGGAGACTTTTATGCATTTTCTCTAAGCAAGGAAGAAAAACTTTTTGTTCTGATAACCACTATAAGTTCTCACATATAGAACATTTATTTCATATGAATATTGATGAATTAAGAAATGCTGCATAGTTGTAAAAGATGCACCACCTTTGAGGTCAAGTGCTAAAATAGCATATATTATTAAAATATATGAATACAATAACATTATAGATGTTGTTTTAGATTGCATTAATACACATGTTTTTAAAAATTATCACTATGGTGGAAGAAATGAAGTATCATTTGGGATTTAATTTATTAGAAAATTAAACTAAATAGGCACAACTTAGATATATTACACATTGAGAAGAACTTTTTTGATAATATTTTTTATACTATCATGAATGTGGAAGGAAAAATAAAATACAATGCCAAATCAAAAGAGGATTTGAAAAAGTTCTATTTATATCCAAATTTACATAGGGATGAATCAATGAATAAATTCCCTAAGGCTTGTTATAGTTTTGACAAGGATGCAAAAAAAGCTATGTGAAAATAGTAGTTGGAGCTCAGGTTCCGTGATGGATATGCATCTAACATGGGAAGATATATTATTATGAAGGAGCATAAGTTATTTGGGTTGAAAATTCATGACTACCATGTGTTCATGTAAAGGCTAATACCCATAGAATTTCATAAATTACTCCTAGAAAATATTTAGAAAGAATTGACTGAAATAAAATTTTTTTTAATACTCTCACTTGTAATATCATAACAAAGGAAAATATGGAGCAATTACAAAATGTCATACCCATAATTATATGTAGACTTGAGCATATTTTTTGTCCTAGTTTTTTTGACTATATGGAACATCTTCCGATCCACTTGCCTTATAAATCAATGATAGCAGGCCTTATGCAATATAGATGGATATATCCATTTGAGAGGTTATATAATTTTTATTTGTTAATCTAAAAATTTAAATGTACCTAATGAATATATTTTATTCTAATGAAGATATTTTTCATATATCTTGAAAAATTGAAAAAAAATATTTGAAATAAAGCCAAAGTTGAAGGATCGATATGAAATGCCTACTTGGTCGAAGAAGCTTCAGCATTTTGTACGCACTACTTTCAGCCATATTTGTATAATTCACATAATAAAATATTACCAAATAATGATTATGGTATAAAGGATGGATCAGAAGAAGATGATATGCTTTTAATTTTCACCCATATGTGTCGATCATATGGTATAGCAAAATCAAGATATTTTTTGGATGACCAGGAGTATCATTGTTGTACACAAATATATCTTGTTGAACTACAAGAAAGTTATATCTTTAATCGAGTAAGATTTATAATCATGTTATATTATCATTTTTTTTGTCAATGTATGTGATATATCTTTTTTATTATTCAAAATATTTTCAATATTGTTTTTTGTATAATTTACGCAAAGGAATTAAGGCAAAGTGAACTGCATATTGATGATGCTTCCATTGATATAAAGCTTGATGAAGATTTCATATTTTGTTTGAAAAATTTGTTAGTATATATCTTATCATTCTTGCTTCTAAAGATTAGCATACAATATTATATAAGTATGATTTTATTTTATTTTATTTTGTAGGTACAATTTCCATCATTGAATATATATAATAGATAAATAAAGGATCTTGCAAATGGTCCATTGCAATGTTTATAGATATATTTCATACATTATGTAAATAGATATGAATTTCATACTTTGAAACCTGATTCAAAATAGAGCTACAATGAACAGTGATGTATGTATCAAGGGCCTAACTCTGCTACATCTAATATTGATTTTCATGGTTGACGGATTGAAATTCTACCCATTGAATATTAAGCTTTACCAATTAAGAGGACAATTCTATTTAAATATGAATGGTTTGATACAATTTCAAATTTGGCTACTAGAATTCATAATCAGTACAACCTTGTAGATGTTCACCGTAAGAAATAGTATTATAACTACAAAAATATTTATTATTGTGGTGCAAGTAGAATATGTGTGTTACACCACTTATCCCAACTAGAAGAAGAAATATTTGTGACTGGTAGGCTATATGTAAAATAAAACATAAATCAACTGTGAAAGTTGTTAAAAATGATATTATTGTAATACCATCATGTGCACTTGTATTTTAATAAAATAATATGGAACTTCATCCAATCAATTTTGTGACAGAATATGGGCTTCAAATATTGCTCGGTGAAGATGGAAATTTTGTGGACATTCATGATGGTCATGTTGAAGAAGATAACAAGGAGGAATAAATTTTGTGGACATTATTATTTTTCATATTTTTCATTTGTAAAATATTTAAATAACAATTGTGAATTAAAATATAAGTAAATGCTTAATGTTAAAATATTATAATTTTAATTAATAATAAACTATGATGTTGCTACTTATCAAACATTATTATTGAGAATTAAACAAAATATTATAATACTTGCATTAAGAAGTTTTGAATAAAAAATAAAAATGAATACAATATTAACTTAGTATCAAAAATATGGGTGTATTCTATTTCTATGTATATGTAAGTACTGATGTTAAATTACTTATAGATTTATTCATTCTACTTCTCATACAATCGAGAAGATATTTAAGGATAAACTAGTTTTAGAGGGTATAAAGTAGATAAAAGTACCTCCAAATATGAAATAATTTTATTGGGTAAAATTTGAAGTACAATTGTGAAATACCAATTTTTCAATTTGATTTTTTTATGAAATACTGTGAAAATAATTGCATTACAATGTATTATTATTTTTTTATTTTTTCTATTAAAAATATAATTGGAATAATACTTTGTTTATCTCGATGAAAGACATATAGAAACATGTGGCTAATGTCTGATATAATAACAAGCTCGATAAATGGATAATAAAGTATGCTAAAAATACAAGGCCAAATAGTATTATTTTTAATGTTTGGATCAAATGGTAGGAATACTAGAATAGTGAGGAGTTCAATACCATTTTAGATGACATCATACAATCATCATTTAAAGAAAGAAAGTGAAGGATCATGACCTTCCAAACATATTGTAGGTTCACAGGTGGTCCTAGTAACATTTAGTAGATTTGATAAAATTGTTTTTCCTAATTTATTTTAATTTAAACTTTGTGAATACAAACTATAATAAATGTATGACAATGTATTATGTACCTCATTAGTAACTATTATTTATTTTTAGGAGACTAAGTTGGGATGTCCACCAATACCATTTGAAGAGTCCAAGTAAATGCACAAGAAGAAAGATGAATCATTTGTGAACAAGTGGTTAAATGATTTTAATGTGTGTTTCTCAATTTGTACTTATAGTGTCTTATATAAATTGCAATTAATGAAAGAAAATATTATTAAAAAAAATAATTTTTGGTATTCAAAGGAATTAATATGCAGAGTCAAGTATTTTTTTTACAGTAACTATTAAGTTATTTTATATGGACTCATTAAATGTAATGACTAACATTATTTTTTAATTTAATTTTAGTAGGGTGTTAATAGTTTTATGTGATGGTATAAAATATATCAAAATATACTAATGATGAGTTATGTTGTTTAATAATAATTATAGGAAGATATAGAGAATATGGTTGTCATTACTTCATAATTGATTAATCCTTCTATAGAGGTGCTAAAGATCAATTTTGTGCATATTTACTTTCAAGCTATTTGAGTAAATCCAAACAAAGTGAGTGTATGGTCTTTGTACCCATGTATCTAAAGTTTATCTAGATTCTATTTTAAGTTCTTTATCATCATCTTAAAATTATAATAATTTGTTTGATGAGAGGTTATGTGAGGAGATATAGAAAATTCATGATACTTTGCAAAGAAAAAGAGAGGAGCTGCAATAAAAGAAAAAAGAGATGCAAAAAAAAATTGACGAAATGAAAAAAAAGGGAAAGGAAGAAATAATGATAAGAGATGAAGGGGGAATGAAAAGACAGAAGAAAATAATGAAAAGAGATGTAGAAATGCAATAAAAGATATTAAAGATAGAGAAAATAATGTGCAAAGTTGGGAGATGCTTCATCCTATTTCCATCATTCTGAAGAAGATCCATCCAAATCTATAGAGAAAAATACTCATCTCGATAATAACTCATAGTTATTTGTGATGTTGTATTATTACATTTTTGTAATGAAAAGTTTTGTGGTGAACTTTTGGTTTTTGTGTTAATATATTTTGAAGTTATTAATGTGTACTATATATGATGGACTTTGAAGTTTGTTATTTGATGTGTTAATCAATAGTGGATATTATGTGAATATCATTAGATGAATAATATATATATATATATACTTACATGATTATAGGGTATATGGTTTTGTATGTATATGTATTTTGTATATAGTATACATAAACTACAACAAGTGAAACATGTTCCTATTAAAAACAAATAGAAATGAAAATTTGTGTGTCAAAATCCATTTCTAACTTAGAAATGGATCTTGTATTCCTATTCTATTCCATCACTATTTTAGTATCGAAATAGAAACATAATCTGAGATCTCATTTCCTCGCTGAAATTATAAATAAAAAATTTCAATCGCATATTTTAGAAATGCCTGACTGTTTTCCATTTCTAAAATTTAAAAATAAGCACTTAGAAACGAAATTTTTTCGTTTCTATTGAGATCACTAATTCAACATTGTAATGGAATTATAAATGAATTTGCTCATTTCTAATTTCATTTTTTTCTTGTTGTGATATGTGTGTGTGTGTGTGTAGAGAGAGAGATTTCTTAGATAGTTATATATATATATATATATGTGTGTGTGTGTGTGTGTATGTGTGTTTATAGATAGTTATACATATTCATACATACATACACACACATATATATAGGTTTATAAATAGTTATATACAAACACACACATATATGTATGTGTATGTGTGTGTGTGTGTTATGTACAAGTTTATTATTAATGTTCACAACATATACATACACAAACACACATGCACACACACATATATATATATTGATTTTTACATATAGAGTTTTATATATATGTTATAAATATATAAGTTGACATATACATCCACAATTACACACACACGCACGCACACACACATATTATATAAATGTTATATGGTTGCACGAAGAGCAAGTGTAACCATAAATACACACATACATATGTGTGTGTGTGTGTGTGTGTTTGTTTATATATATGCATTTATATATATAAGCTTTCAAAAATACACACACACACACACACACACACACACACACACGTGCATTTATATATATGCATTTATATAAAGGTATATATAAGACTACATTTATAAACATTTTTATAGGTTTATAGATATGCATTTATATATCTAAGTTTATTTATATAAAGGTTTATAGATAATCACACACACACACATATAATATGTATGTGTGTATATTATATATATATATTACAAAAAAAGACAGATTTATAAATGGAAAATAGAAACACCAAAATCCATTTCTATTGTTAATAATGGATTTGAAATAGAATTTACAAAATCAGGAAAAATTAAAACGAAAAATTTTTTTTTCGCTATTTAGTGACGGAAATATTAGAGTTTTTTTAATCTGTCACTAATTACAATGGAAGTGAGATGCAAATATGCTTACGTGATATTTAGTAATGTAAAAATTTGTACGTTTTTTTAATTAGAAACTAAATGTGTATTTCTTTCTGCTTTTTGCAATAGATATTAATACCGTCACTATATTAGAAATGACATGCATATATCCCTTGGAACTTGAATGTGTATACTACATACTTCATTTAGATTAGAAAAAATTTCTCATTCATTTATTAATGTTCTCCATCGATAGTTGATTTATTTTTTATGTTTTTTGATTGATAAATTTTAATGCATTGACATTATTAATTTAGTTATTATTTCTATTAATAATTATTTATTTAGTACTATGTTTATCTAATTATTTAGTACTCATTTATTAATTTAGAATTAATAATTATGACATTGAAAAATTTTCTTTTTTTCTATATTAATGCAAGTTCATCGAAAATAGCTAAATTTCAAATATTTAATTTTATGTAAATGAAAAAATTAAAACTAATGTCTTTTGAAAAATATTTAAGATATTGAAACAAACTATCTTATCTTATTTTAACCCAAAATTATCTAATATTTATTTTACTTTAACTTATTTGTTAGATTTATGTAATGACATAAAAATGTTACATCTTTATTACAAATAGATTTGTATGTATATTATTATAATTCAAAAAATATTAATGTTATGTTACATGAATGAAAAATATTATATGACCTAATCGTCAATAGATGAATGCAAGACTGAAAGATGAGTTTTTAACTAATGAATTTATAGTTGGGAATGAAAAAATTATTACCATTACAGAAAAAAGAACTTGATTTTATGGTTGAAACTAAAATAAGATCCTCACGTAATGCTCGTAAATGTCAAATAACTAAGTATTATGTAATGTAGGCACAATGCGATATCATCTTGAAAAAAATAGATTTGTTAGTGACTATTATGTTTGGTATAAACATGGTGAATTAGTTGTGCTATAAATAACTAAGTATTATGTACATAGAAATATTAATTATATTATTGTAATAGAATTTGCTAATCCTGACAATGCATGTTAGGAAATTTTGAAGAATAGTATTAGTCTTTCATTAAATCCAAATGTCACTAATGATATCCTAATATTATCATCAAAACAATTTTTTGAAATGCCAAAGGTTTCAGAAGAAGAGGTTTGGGAAGATAATATGTATGGTCACTCAAAGTTATTTGTGGTAACTAGACTAATGAATTTAAAGGCATAATATTATTTTTCAAAAAAGATGTTATGATGAAATATGTCAATTGTTATCTGAATTATTATTAAAGAATAACGTCATGCCATTTAGTTTTTATGGCACAAAGAATTTATTGCAAGATTTGGGTTTGCCGATGGAAAAAATACATTGTTATATTAATGGCTACTTGATATATTGAGGCATGAAGAGTATTTATGTGCATGCAATATGAATACATGTTTTTGTGTGTTATTATGTTTGGTTTGAAAAATCCAAAAGACAAATTAGATATTTTCTTGTAGCCCCTTATAGTAGAGCTCAAATATTTATGAGAGGATGGTGTCGAAATATATGATATATCTAGAAAGTAAATTTTCAAAATGTGAGCAGTACTTATGTGGACTATGAGTGACTTTTCTACATATTCAATGTTATCTGGATGGAGTACTATAAAGAAATTAGCTTGTCCTTATTGCATGGAGAACTCAAATGCATTTTAACTGAACAAAGGATGAAAGACTTCTTGGTTTGATAGTTACCATAAATTCTTTCATGTGGAACATCCATTTTGGATGAATATTGATGTATTTAAGTAAGGTCATAAAATCATTAAAAGTGCACCACCTTTGAGGTCAGGTGATGAAATTTTCGAAAAACTTGAGAGATATGGATTCGAAAATGATATGGATATTGATATGTACTATATTAATGCACACATTTTAAAGAAGTATCACTATGATTAGAAAAAATATATATCTTTTGTGACTTTTCATATTAGAAAACAAATCTTATTAGACACAACTTAGATGTGATGCATATTGAGAGAACTTTTTTGATAATATTTTTAATACTATAATGAATGTGGAAGAAAAATAAAAGATAATTCCAAATAAAGAGAGAATTTGAAAAAGTTATGTTCATGTCCAGAGTTACACAGGGATAAATCAATGAATAAATTCTTTAAGTCTTGTTATAGTCTTGAAAAGGATACAAAGGAAGTTTTTTGCAAATGGCTGGTGGAGATCAAATTCCCTAATAGATATTCATCTAACATGGGAAGATGTATTGATATAAAGATACATAAATTATTTGGAATGAAAAGACAGGATTATCATGTGTTCATGCAAAGGTTAATACCCAAAGCATTTCGTGAATTACTTCCACATAATATTTGGGAAATATTGACTGAAATAAGCTTTTTTTTAAGAATCTCACTTGTAATGTCATAAGAAAGGAAGAAATGGAGCCATTACAAAATAATATCCCTTTTATTTTATGTAAACTTGAGCATATTTTTATTTCTGGCTTCTTCGATTCTATGGAATATCTCCTAGTCCACTTGTCTTATGAATACATGATAGCAAACTCTATGCAATACTGATGTATCCATTTGAGAGTTAATATATTTTTTACTTGTTAATCAAATAATGTTAATGTATCTACAAAATATTTTTTTTCTAATATATATATATATATATTAGATATCTTAAAAAATTGAAAAATAATGTTCAAAATAAAGCCAAAGTCGAAGAAATATTGATATGAAATACTTACTTGGTTGAAAAGGCTTCAGCATTTTGTGCACTCTGCTTTCGTCCATAATTATATAATTGGCATAACAAATGATCACCAAAGAATGTATATGGTATGAGGATGGATCACAAAAAAAATGATATGCTTTCTATTTTTAGACATGTGGGTAGATCGTATTATAGAGCAACTTCAAGATATTTTTTGGATGATATAGAGTATCATGCTTATACACATACATTTTGTTGAACTGTAAGGAACTTACACCTTATACTAGGTAATATTTATAATAATTTAATATTCTTATTTATTTGTCATTGTATGAGATATTACATTTTAATTATTTAAAATTCAATTTCATTTTTGAAGAATATTTGCTCAAGAATTAAGGCAAAGAGAATCTCATATTGGTGATGATTTAATTTATGCAAAGCTTGAAAAGGATCTTGAAAATTAGTTTGAAAAATATGTCAGTATATAACTTATCATTCTTGGTTCTTTATAGTTATGTGCAACATTACATATGTATGAATTTATCCTTTATTATTATGTAGCTATGCTTTTCTTCATCAAATATATATCACAGAAAAATAAATGATCTCTCAAAAAGACCATTATGAAGTTTATAAATATTTCTAATCATTATGTAAATGGATACAAATTTCACACTTTGAAACATGGATCAAATAAAACTGCAATGAATAGTAATGTCTTCATTATCGGGTATAACTATATTGCATGTACTGCTAATTTTCATGAACAACTAATTTAAATTCTACCCATGGAGTATCCAGCTTTACCAATTAAAAGGACTATTCTATTTAAGTGTGAATGGTTTGATCCTATTCCAAATATGAGTACTAGAATTCATCATCAACACAACCTTATTGATGTGCACTATAATAAAATTTATCATAAGTATGAGTCATTTATTCTTGTTGCACAAGCCAAACAAGTATGTTACACCACTTATCCAACCACAAAAAGAAATCTGTGTCACTAGTAAGTAATATGTAAAATAAAAACTAGATCAATTATAAAAGTTGAAAAGGATGTTATGGTTACTCCATCTCATGTATCAACATTTCAAAAGAATAATATGAAACTTTATTCAATCATCCATGGAGAAGATGAAGACCTTCAAACTTTACTTGGTGAAGGTGGAAATTATTTAGACACTGATGATGACAATGTTGAAGAAGATAATGATGAGGAATTAATTGTAGAATCAGATGATGATGAATATGTAGATAGAGATGATTTCTAAGAAATATCTAATGATGACTAGAAATTCATTGTTTTCCTTGTTATTTTCTCATTCTCATTTTGTAATTGTTAAAAAATGGATGTTAAATTAAACTATTTTAATTTTTTTTTAATGTCAATGTGTTTATTATTATGTTTGTTACAATAACATTATCATAAAATCTTTTTAATACCTTTGTATATTATGATGTTTCTGTAACTTGATTTATGTATGAGAGATACCCATTCAAGTGGCAGAGAATCTCAATGTGTGAGGAGGGGCAGAGAAAGTCAACTAATAGTTCATGGAAAAGGAAAACTACATGTATTCATTGACGGCAACACTACATATGTCTTTATGTATTCTCCTACAAGCATGGAAGAGAGATAAGATGAATAACAAAAGGAAGAAGTAGTAGAAGAAATAGCAGTGAAAACAATAAGAAAAAGAAGAAGAAGAAGAAGAAGAATAAGATGAATAATATAAATAAGAATAAGAAGAGGAAGTAGACGAAGAAGAGGAAGAAGATAATAAAGAAGAAGAAGAAAAAGAACAAAAATAAGAAGAACAAAAAGAAGAAGAAAAAGAATAAGAAGTATAAGAAGAATAAGAAGAAGAAGTGGAAGAAAAAAAAGTATAAGAAGAATAGGAAGAAGAAGTGGAAAAAGTGGAAAAAAAGATGAAGAAGTGGATGTTGAAAAAGAAAAAGACGAAGATAAAATAAAGAGGAAGAACAAAAAGAAAAAAAATGAAAAGAAGATGATGAAAAAGAAAATGTAGAATAAGAGGAAGAAGAATAATAATAACAAGAAAAAAAGAAGAATAAGAACAAGAGGAACACCAATAAGAAGAACAAGAAGAAGAGGGAGAAGAAGATGAACAAGAAAAAGTTGAAGAAGTAAATGATAAAGAAAAGAGGAAGAGGGAAAGCAAGAAGAAGAAGAATACAAACATTTAGAAGGAGAGAAAAGGAGGAGGTGAAGAAGAAGAAGAAGATAAATGAGGAGAAGAAGAAGAAAAAGAAGAAGTAAAAGAATAAGAATACGAAGAAGAATAAAAAAAAGAAGGTGAAAAAGAAGAAAATGAACTAGAAGAAGAAGAAGAAGAATAAAAAGAATAAAAAGTAAATGAAGAAGAAAAAAAAAGAAATGGAAGAAAGAGAAGAATAAGAGGAAGAAGAAGTAGAAGAAGAAGAAGAAGAATTAGTTGAGGAAAAAAAGAATAAGAAGAAGAAAAAAATGGGACAAGGAAGAAGAAAAAGAAAAAGAAGAATAAGAAGAAGATGATGAATAAGAATAAAAAGATGAAGATGAATAAGCATAATAAGAAGAATTAGAATAAGAGTAAAGAGTAGAAGAGGACGAATAAAAAGAAGAAGAAGTGAAATAATAAAATAACGAAGAAGATGAAGAAGAAGCTGCAGGAGAAGAGGAAGTATAAGAAGAAAAAGTAGAATATTAAAATAAAAAAAGAAGGGGAAGAATAAGTTGAAAAAAAGAAGAAAAATAAGAAAAAAGGAAGAAGATGTAGAAAATAAAAAAAAATAAGAATAATAAGTCGAAAAAAAAGAAGGAAAAGAAGGAAAAAGGAAGAGAACAATAAGATATGAAAAAAAAGAAGAAAAAAAGAAGAAGAATAAGAAAAAATAAAGAAAAAAAGTAGTAGAATAAGAAATAGAAGAAGATAAGGAGGAAGAAGAAAATGAGAATTAAAAAGAGAAGAAGATAATGAAAAATAAGAAGAAGAATAATAATAATAATAATAATAATAATAAAATATTCAAAAGAGAAAGTAAATGAAAAAAAAAACTAAGTTAAACAAGAAGATTAAAAAGAAGAAGAAGAAGATGATGATGAATAATAATAAGATGAATAAAAAGAAGAAAATGAAGAATATGTTGAAGAAGAAATGAAAAAGAATTAGAAGAAAATGATGGCAAAGAAAAAATTAAGAAGCTGAAGAAGATAATGATGATGTAGACAAAGAGAAAGAAGATTAAAAAGAAGAAAAAAAAAATAAAGAAGAAAAAGTAGAAGAAAAAGAAGATGAGTAAGAAGAAGAGGATGAAGAATTTGAAGAAGAATAAGAGGAAGTAGAATAATTTGAAGATGAAGAAGATGACGTAAAAGAATAACAAGATGAACAATAAGCAAAAGAAGAAAAAGATGAAGATGATGATGATGAAGAAAAAGATGAAGAAAAAGAAAATGATGATGATGATGATGAAAAAAAAAGAAGAAGATGTGTGAGTAAAAGATTGAGAAGAAAAATGAGAAGATGTTAAAGATGAAGAAGAATAATACGAAAAAGATGAAGAAGATATAGAAGAAGAAGTAGTAGTAGATGAAGAAGTAGTAGAAGAACAAGAAGAAGAAGAAGAATAATAATAATAATAATAATAATAATAAGATGAAGAAGAAAAGGAAGAAAATTAAAAAAATCAATAAAAAGTAGAAGAACGGGAGGAGGAGGAGGAGGAAGAAGAAGAAGAAGAAGAAAAAGAAAAAGAGGAAGAAAAAAAGGAAGAGGAAGAAGAAGAAGAGAAATATGAAGATGAAGAATAAAATTAGAAGAAGAAGATAGATAGATAGATAGATAGATAGAGAAGACAAAGAAGAAAAAGAATAATAAAAAGAAGAAAAAGAAAAAGAAAAAGATGAAGAAGAAGAAAAAGATGATGATAATGATGAAAAAAAAAGAAGATGTGTAAGTAAAAGATTGAGAAGAAAAATGAGAAGAAGATGTTAAAGATGAAGAATAATAATACGAAAAAGATGAAGAAGACATAGAAGAAGAAGTAGTAGTAGATGAAGAAGTAATAGAAGAACAAGAAGATGAAGAATAATAATAAGAAGAATAAGATGAAGAAGAAAAGGAAGAAAAATAAGAAAATCAATAAAAAGTAGAAGAACGAGAGGAGGAGGAGGAGGAAGAAGAAGAAGAAGAAGAAGAAGAAGAAAAAGAAAAAGAGGAAAGAGAAAAGGAAGAGGAAGAAGAAGAAGAGAAATATGAAGATGAAGAATAAAATTAGAAGAAGAAGATAGATAGATAGATAGAGAAGCCGAAGAAGAAAAAGAATAATAAAAAGAAGAAAAAGAAAAAGAATAAAAAGAAGAAGAAAAAAATGAAGAAGAAGAAGATGATGATGATGAAAAAAAAGAAGATGTGTAAGTAAAAGATTGAGAAGAAAAATGAGAAGAAGATGTTAAAGATGAAGAAGAATAATACGAAAAAGATGAAGAAGATATAGAAGAAGATGTAGTAGTAGATGAAGAAGTAGTAGAAGAACAAGAAGATGAAGAATAATAAGAAGAAGAATAAGATGAAGAAGAAAAGGAAGAAAAATAAGAAAATCAATAAAAAGTAGAAGAACGGGAGGAGGAGGAGGAGGAGGAGGAAGGAGAAGAAGAAGAAGAAAAAGAAGAAGAAGAAAAAGAGGAAGAAGAAAATGAAGAGGAAGAAGAAGAAGAGAAATATGAAGATGAAGAATAAAATTAGAAGAAGAAGATAGATAGATAAAGAAGACGAAGAAGAAAAAGAATAATAAAAAGAAGAAAAAGAAAAAGAAGAAGAAAAAGAAGAAGAAGATGAAGATGATGATGATGATGAAAAAAAGAAGAAGATGTGTAAGTAAAAGATTGAGAAGAAAAATGAGAAGAAGATGTTAAAGATGAAGAAGAATAATACGAAAAAGATGAAGAAGATATAGAAGAAGTAGTAGTAGTAGATGAAGAAGTAGTAGAAGAATAAGAAGATGAAGAATAATAATAAGAAAAATAAGATTGAAGAAGAAAAGGAGGAAAAATAAGAAAATCAATAAAAAGTAGAAGAACAGGAGGAGGAGGAGGAGGAGGAGGAGGAAGAAGAAGAAGAAGAAGAAGAAGAAGGAGAAGGAGAAGAAGAAGAAGAAGAAGAGGAAGAAGAAAATGAAGAGGAAGAAGAAGAAGAGAAATATGAAGATGAAGAATAAAATTAGAAGAAGAAGATAGATAGATAGATAGATATATAGAGAAGATGAATAAGAAAAAGAAGAAGAAAAAGAATAATAAAAAGAAGAAAAAGAAAAAGAAGAAAAAGAAAAAAAGAAAATGATGAAGAAAATGATGAAGAAGAAAAACAAGAATAGGAAGAATTATAAGAGGAGGAAGAAGAAGAACCTGAAGAAGAAAAAATAGTAGTAGTAGAAAAAATAGAAGAAATGAAAAAGAAGTAGAATTGAATAAAACGAAAAATAAAAAGAAGAAATAGGAAGAGGAAAAAGAAGAAGTGAAAGTAGAAGAAGAGAAAGAAGAAGAAAAAGAAGAAGAAAAAGAAGAAGAAAAAGAAGATAAAGAATAAATAGAAGGAGAAAAAATAAAAAGTGGAACAAGAAGATGAAGAATAAAATAGGAAGAAGCAGAAGGAGAAGGAGAAGAGGAAGAAGATAAAGAAGAAGATGATGATGATGAGAAAGAAGAAGAAAAAAAAAGAAGAAAAAGAGGAGGAAAAAATTGAAAAAAGAAGAATAATGAGTAGAAGCGGAAGGAGAAAAAAAAGAACAAGAAGAAGAAATTAAGAAGAAGAAGAAATTAAGAAGAAGAAGAAATTAAGAAGAAGAAGAAATTAAGAAGAAGAAGAAATTAAGAAGAAGAAGAAATTAAGAAGAAGAATAAGAAATGAATAAGAAGAAGAAAAAGAAAAGAATAAAAAGAAGAAGAAAAAAGAAGAAATAGGAAGAAGAAAAAAGGAAAATATAGAAGAAGAAATAGGAAGAAGAAAAAAGGAAAATATAGAAGAATAAAAAGAAGAAGATGAAGAATACAAATAATATTGAAATGAAGAAGAAGAAGAAAAAAAAAGAAGATAAAGGAGAAGAAGAAGAAGTTAATGATGATCATGAATAAGTAGAAGTTGATGACGATGATGTGTTGATGATGATGATGAAGAAAAAGAGAGGAGAAAGAAGAAGAAGAAGATGATGATGATGATGAAAATGAGGAAGATGAAGAAGAAAAAGTAGAAGAAGAGAAAGAAGAAGAAGAAGAAGAAAATAAACAAGATAAAAAAGAATATGAAGAAGAACAAGAAGATTAATGATAAGAAGAGAAATAAAAAAAAAAGTTGAAGAATAAGAAAAATTAGAAGAATAAAAAAAATATAAAATTTTTTGAAAAAAATATAAAATTTTTTGAAAAAAAATATAAATTTTTTTGAAAAAAAATATTAATAATAAGTAGATTAATAATAATATTTATAAGTAGATTAATAATTATAAGAAAAAGAAAGAAATATAAGAAGATGAATAAGAATAAGATAAAATAAAAAAAAGAAGGAAAATATAACAATAAGAAGATGATGATGATGAATAAAAAGAAGAATTAGAAGTAAAAGAAGGTGAAGAAAGATAGGAAGAAGAAGGGGCAAAAGAAGGAGAAGAAAATAAGAAGAAGAAGCCAAAGTCACAAGAGTAGCTTGATTAGAAGAAGAAGCATAATAAATAAAAGAAGAATAATAAATATTATATTAATAATAAAAATAAGAAGATTCAAAATTTGAAAAAGTAGAGGTAGCAAAAGAAGAGAAATAATAAAAAGAAAAAGAAGCATAAGATGATGAAATTTATTAGTAATAATGAGAGGAAGAAGAAGCAATAAAAATAAGGAGTAATTAAAAAAGAAGAAGATGAAAAAAATAAGATGTAGGAAAAAGTAAGATATGAGGAAGAACTATAATAAGAAGTACTAGGAGTAATATTAGAAGAAGAAAAAGAATTTGAAGATGAAGAATGAGAATGAGTAGAAGAAAAACAAAAACGGATGGAGGAGAATAAAAAACAAGAACTGATGAAGGAGAAGAAGAAAAAACAAGAACATGAATGAGGAGGAAAAGGAGGAGGATAAAAAGAATTAGAAACATGACAAATAGGAGGAGGAGAAATATAATAAAATCAATAAGAAGAAAAATAATAAAAGGATGCAAATGATAAAGAAGTTGGATTAGTAGAAAAAAAAAATAAGTAAAACAAGATAAAGAGGTAGTAGAAAGTAAAGAAGAAAAAGGAGTAGAACGAGAATAAGAAGAAGAAGTAGCAAATGAAGAAGAAAAAGTAGAACATGGAGAAGAAACATAAGCAGGAGTAGAACAAAAAAAAGTAATAGAAAAAGAAAATGAAAAAGTAAAGGATCAACAATTATACAAATTAGAAGTAGTATAAAAAAGAATAAGAATAAGTAGATGAGAAAAAAAAGTAGCAAGAGAAAAAAAAAGATATAAAAAGAAAATAAGAAGAGGAAGAAGCAGAAAAAGAAGAGAAAGAAGAAGATGAAGAAGAATAAGAGGAGGTAAAAGAAGAAGAATATGAAAAAGATGATGAAGAAGAGGAAAAAGAAAAATAAGAAGAACAAAAGGAATAGGAGTTAGGAAAGCTCTCACTTTCTTCTACGCTCTCACTTTCTAGAGAGAGAAAGCTCAACCCTAGAGAGATAAATCTCCATTTTTGGCCAAAAAGCTCTCTTCAAGCTCTAAAAATGGGCCAAAATGACTTCTTATTTAATAAGAAGTCATTTGCATCCATAATTCAAGAGCCCGCACCTTCCTTGCCCACTTATGGAAACAAAAATGGTTTTCCGTCGGTCATCTTCTCCTCGGCCGAGCTCGACACTATGATAGCTCCTTTCAAATTCACTTCGATAGCCAAATTCTCACATGGTAAGCCGCGCGTAATAGATATCCAAGAGTTCCTTACCTCTCTGAAGCTAAAAGGAGCTACCAAGATAGGGGTTTTCGACTCAAAGCATGTGTTTCTGCAACACACAATGGAGTCCGATTTCAACAGAATATGATTGCGAGGTCAGTGGCATGTCAAAGGCTTCCCGATGAGGGTGTTTAAGTGGACGATGGACTTCAATCCACTAGAGGAGCCTCCTATAGCCCCGGTATGATTTTCTTTGCCTAACCTACCTCTTCCTTTCTTCTACAAACCAGCTCTACTATCTATAGCTTCGTGTGTGGGAAGGCCGATAATGATGGATGAGGCTATTGCCTCAATGAGAAGGCCTCAGGTTGCTCGAGTTTGCATTGAAACAAACCTTCTCTCACTACCTCCTCGGAAGCTCTGGGTGGGCAGTGAAGAGGGGCATGGTTTTTGGCAACCCATGATTCCCGAGATGTGTCCCAGCTACTATAGGAGGTGTTGTAGAGTGGGACATGGGGAAGAGGAATGCTTGATGGGCAAGAAAAAGGGTGAGGAAATAGCTGAAACCGTAAAGATAAAAGTAAGCTTAGATGGGTTAAGAAGCAGGGAAAAAATAATAATGGGGAGGCTTACAGAAGAGAGGGTGGGAAGAGTCCTATACAGAGAGCAGGGGGCAAAGGGGACAAAAAATGGGCAGTGATGGATATTTAGCTGGGCAAGGGAGGGATGTCTCAAGTGAGGCACTTAAAGGTCTGGACAGAATGTCCTCCCCACAGATGGAAGAGTAGAGGCAAGAGGGTGAGGAGAGGTTGGGGGGGGGGGGGGGGGGGGGGGGAATAGACATAGTTAATAGCAAGCTAGTAGAAAATGAAGAGATTTTAAGTGAGGGGGAGTCTCTCCCGAATGGAGAAACTCCTCCAAAAAGGTTTACTGCAGAGGAGGAGGCTGCTTTAGCCTCAGTAGAAAATCGAGAACATATGAGGAAGGCAAAAATAAACAGGCAGATGAAGGCTAGAAGGAGGCTAGAGGAAAACCTTGACTGGATAGAAGATGATTTATTGGATTTTTCTGAAGATGAAGCAAAAACGAAAAGCTGCAGCAATATATTCCAGAGCAGGGTTTCAAACATGATGGAAATTAGGACCCCAAAAGATGATCTAGAAAGAGCTATTACTAAGTGGGATGCCTACACGAAAGAGGAAGCAATAGAAGAGTTAAAGATTATGGCCTTCAAGTCCGGAAAAAACTTTAAAGTTTCAGAAAAGGTCACTCATAGCTCTGCAAAACCACATAGAAATATGAAGAATTATAGAGACATGAAATATGCTTCAAAATGCATGATGAGAGCCCAAGCAAGATCGGCATTTAATGGATAGAGTCATATACTGGAATATAAGAGGGGTGGCAAATACACCCTCTCAAAGAAGATTAAAAAAACAGATTAAAGTCCATAAGCCAATTTTAGTGGCTGTGGCAGAACCAATGGTAGATAGAGAACATATAGATAAATATAAAAAGCTTTTGGGATTTGATAAGGCCATAGTAAACATTAATGGGAAAATTTGGGTAATGTGGGATAATAAATTAGAAGTGTCAGTGATAAAAGATACAGAACAAATGATACATTTAAAGATAAAATACTACACGGATATGCTTTATCTCTTTTGTTTATGCTAAAAACTTTAAAGAGCAGAGGAAGATTTTGTGGTAGGATATGACAGAGACAGCATCCGTGGACATACCGTGGATAATCGGGGGAGATTTTAACATGATCAGGAATTGCGATGAGAAGAAGGGAGGAAGATAGCCTGACCTGGAGGCTATACTTCAGTTTAATGAGGCCATTACGAATGCTAACCTAATGGAAATAGAATATCTAGGAGCAAATTACACTTGGTGTAATAACTGGAAGAAGCGGAAAGCAATATGGGCAAGACTGGACAGATTCATGTCTAATGTAAAATGGACAGAATTGCTGGGGGATACAAATATCAGGCATCTTAACAGAACTTGTTCTGATCATAGCCCGATTCTGATTACATGTATGGCATTAATTAGGTCGGTTAATTGTTTCAAATTCCAAAATATGTGGGGTTTGAATGGAGATTTTGAATCGGTAGTAAGTAGATCGTGGAAAGAGCATGCATCTGGTAATCCCTTACAAGTCCTAGCATTTAAGCTGCGGGGGTTAAAATTCACATTAAGCAAATGGAAAAAGGAGTGTTTCGGTAATATAAATGCTAGAATCATACAGGCGGAAGAAAAAGTAGAGAGGTGCGAAATAGATTATGAGAGACACCAGAGGGAGGAGACTAGGCAAGAATTGAGTAAGGCAGAGGCTGAATTAAAATTGAGATTAAATATGGAGGAGATCTTTTGGAAACAAAGGGCAAAAATAAAATGGCTCAAGGAGGGAGACAACAATACGAGATTTTTTCACACGATGGCAACAATTAGAGCAAAAAAACACATAATAAAAGGCATAAAAAGCTCGAAAGGAGAATGGGTAGAACAAGAGGGAGAGATACAAGCTCATATAGTAGATTTTTAAAAAAATCACTTATGTGAAAATAGCTATAACACAGGAAACAGCTTGATGCATACAATCAAGCTGAAAGTCACTGAGGAAGAGAATTGCAAACTAGAAAAATTTCCAGAGGAGGAGGAAGTAAGGGTAGCAGTTTTTAGTATGAACAAAGAGAGTGCAGCATGACCAATGGTTGGAATAATGCATTTTTTCAAATATGCTGGCACATAATCAAGGAAGACTTGACTCAGGCTATCATGTGGATCTTTGCCGGAGCAGAGATCTCAAAATCATGGGCAAGCTCTTATATCGTGCTCATTCCGAAGATGGAAAGCCCATAGAAATGCGAGGACTATCGCCCGATTAGCCTCTGTAATGCTACATATAAAATTCTAGCTAAACTTTTGCAAAACAGAATGAGAGACATCTTACCAAATATAATTTCACATGAGCAAATAGGTTTTGTAAAGAATAGATTAATAACAGATAATATAAGCCTAGCTTCTGAATTAATGAGAGACATTAGTAAAAAGAATAGGGGCCACAATGTGGTGCTAAAATTAGACCTATCGAAAGCTTTTGACAGAGTAGAATGGCCCACTCTATGCTACTTAATGCGGAGGATGGGATTTTCAGAGTTTTGGATTGACCTAATATACAGATGTATATCCAGTGTTTGGGTCAAGGTCATAATTAATGGACAGAAAAGTGAAGAATTTAAGCCAGTAAGAGGATTAAGACAAGGTGATCCGCTCTCTCCATATCTTTTTAATATCTACCTAGAAATCTTTCTTCTAAACTTAAAGAAGAGTATGCTCGAAGGAAAAATTTTAGCTTTCAGGCAACCCAAAAATACTCCTCACATTGGTTGTTTGGCATATGCGGATGACGTGATTATCTTTACAAATGCCAGTTCCCAGTCCCTCATTAACCTCATGTATCTTTTGCACACCTTAGAAGTAGAAACAGGTCAAATCTTGAACATATCAAAATGTCAGTTTATGTTAGCTTCAAAAGCCCCGGTTAGGGTTGCTCAAAGGGTAAAGAATATTGTGGGTTTTATAGAAAAGAGGGGAGCGTTAATGTACTTGAGTTGTCCGATATTTGAGGGTAGGTTAAAAAAGGAATATTTAAGTTTCGTGGTAGAAAAGATGAGAAAGAAAATAGCAGGATGGAAGGAAGATCTGCTTAGCATGGGAGGGAGAATTACAGTAATTAAGCATGTGCTGCAAAGCTCAGTCGCATATATTTTATCAGCCTTGCAACCACCAACAGAAGTCATAAAGAAGATTGAAAAAGAAATGGCAAATTTTTTGTGGGGAAAGAAGGAAGGGAAATCAAAATTACATTGGAAGAAATGGGAGACACTTTGCTACCCAAAGAGAAGGGAGGGCTAGGTTTTACAAGCCTTAAAGTCACATCAGGTTCATTAGCATGTAAGGCATGGTGGAGATTGAAAGAGAATGAAAGCCTTTGGGCAAAGTTCATGAGGGGAAAGTATGGAGGGGATAGAGAGAAACTAAAAAATGCATGAAAGGCATCTCCAGCCTGGAAAGCCATATATAAGCAAAAAGAGCTGGTGGAAGCTCACTCAAAGCTTAACAGAAGTGGCTGGAAGTGGACCTTAAATGCACAAGGAAGTTTCTCTCTTAAATCTGCCAAAAGCTTAGTAAGAAAGAAATAGGCCCCACAGTTAATTCTAAATAGGATATGGAAAGGAGATGCGCCACAAAAAATTAAAACTTTCGCATGGAGGACTTTGATAGAGGCCACTCCAGTGGAGGAAAATATTCAGAAAAAAGGCATAAAGTTAGCATCGAGATGCGAGTGTTGTCTTTCTGCAGTGGAAAATATGAATCATCTTTTTTCAAATGGAAAAATGGCAAAAGAAGGTGTGGAGCCAGCTCGAGGACTCAAGAAAGGAAGAGCTAGAGCTAAAATCCAAATTAGAATGTTGGTTTGGGAGGAAATCTAGGAATAAAGTGTGCAGTTAGCTAATGGAGATTCTCCCACTAGTTACAATATGGTGCATATGGAAAGCCAGAAATAAGAGTAAATTTGAAGGCATAAAAAATGAAATCGGAGGAGATTTTGATAGATATTAAAAAAGAAGTCACAAACATATCAGCAATAAACCCGGTCAAGGTAGAAAATATAGAGGCCTTTAATGAGCTTAAGAATAAATGGGGCTTAACACTTAAAAGAGAGAAGAGGCTGGAGTTAAAAAAAGTGATATGGGAGAAGCCACCTTCTGGATGGGTGTCTTTAAACACGGACGGAAGCTATAAGAGGAGCACTGGAATGGCAGGAGTAGGAGGAGTGATTAGGGATTTTCAAGGGAGAATTATTAAAGCTTTTAGAATGAAGAGCCAGTCCAGCTCGGCTTTGCAAGCTGAGGTAGAGGCCTTACTTAGAGGGCTACAAATCTGCAAGAGAATACATCTAAAAAATATAAAAGTCCAGGTAGATTCAAGCCTTCTGGTCGGAATGATTTCTAAAGATTTGGGGCTATGGAAATATGAAGAGGAAATCGAAAGTATCAAAGGCCTGATGCAAGATAGAAATGCTATGATCTTACATATATATAGAGAAGTGAATGCTTTAGCAGATAAGCTAGCAAAAGATGGAGAAAGAAAAGACTCACAAGAATATGATGATAATTCTTTACTAGCAAGAAATAAAGAATTGGTAATACTAGATAAATTAGCATACCCTTACATTAGAGTGAGCAGAAGAAAGGATATAGAGATGGGGCACAACGTTAACAAAAGGAAAGGAGAGGGTTAGATGGGTGGGGGGGAGTGCATGGGGAGGTGTGTGAGTTTGTGTGAGAGTGGTGGGCTACGAGGGTGGGGGTTAGTAGGCCTGGGGTGAGTAGTAGGAAAAGGGGGGAGGGGAATGTTGGGGGAGTTTGGGCGAGTGTGTGAGTATCAGGGGAAAGGCAGTTGGTGTGTGTGTGTGTGTGTAAGTATCTGCAGGTTGAAAATCAGAAATGAAGGCTGCAGGGTACAGAACTGGCAGAGATCAAACAGAACACTTGCTGGAATGGATATTTTTTGGAGGTACGAGTAGAGGTGTCAAACGGGCCGGCCCAGCACGGCACGGTTTTTTAAATTCGGGCACGGCAAGGCCGTGCCGTGCCGTGCCGGCCCGCTCGGGCACGGGCGCACGGCAAGGCAGGGCAGGCGGGTCGGGGCGGGTCGGGTCTGTTTGGACCCGACCCGCGGTCTTTTTACCGGGGGCGAGGCCCGGTTGGGTCACGAGTCACGACTCACGAGTCACGACTCAGGCACGCGGGCCGACGTGCCGTGCCAAGGCACGAGCCGTGCCGGGCCAGGCACGGCACGGCTCGGCACGTGGTTTGTTCGGCCGGGCCCGGCACGGGCCCGAGCACGTTTTTTTATCGTGCCGGGCCGGCCCAGGCACGGCCGAACCGTGCCGTGCCTCGTGCCGGCCCGGGCCGGCCCGGCCCGTTTGACACCTCTAGGTACGAGGACATAGAGGGACAGCCAAGAATCTCAAATGAAGGGAGGAGGCAAACCAGGGAAGGATTATGGACCAGATTTGAGGCTTTGAAATTTGGCTTTGTTTTTTTTCTTTTTTTCTGTTTTTTTGGTCCTTGCCTATTGTTTTTGGCTCTTGAAATAACTAAATGGATTGTAAGGGAAAGGAAAAAAGGGAAAGGGTAGGCTAGAGATATTTGCTTCCTTTTGTTTTTCTCGTGCTTTAGGTATGGAACTCACAGGAAGAAAGCAAATCGGGAGGCTTTAGGAAGGGCTTTGAGGACTATGAAGGGCTAGGAAAACCAGAAGCATACGAGGAAAGGTTTGGAGGGTAGTTTTGAAGACTTGTAATTTTGGTTTTGCTTAGGCTTGTTTGGTTTTTTTTGTAATTTTAAAAGAATGACTTGTAAGGGAAAGGATAAAAGGGGAAGGGTAGGTTTAGGTCTACACTTTTTTTTTTCTGTTTTTTAGGGAAAGATATAAAGCCTTCAATAAGAGACGAGAGCTTGAAGGAAGTGGAACTTAAATGAAGAAAAGGCATACAAATGAGGAGGCATTACTCCAAATCGGGAGCCTTGAATAAAGTGAAATGGAGCAGTTATGAAAGCAGAAAAAACCATGGAAAGCTCCTAAAGAGAAATATAAAGAAAGTAGTGCTTGCCGGCGTATAGGAAGCTATAGGGGATTAATATAATCTTTTCTTTATTTAAATAGAGGAAGGGAATGGGTGTAAAAGGGCTTAAGGGTAGCACTAGTTTGTACAAATGGTATTCCTCCGCCAAAAGAGAGGGCTAAAATTAATAAAACAACCTTTAAAAAAAAAGAACAAAAGGAATAATAATAATAATAATAATAATAGAAAAAGTGGAAGATAAATATAAGGTGAAGTAGAAGTAGACTTGGAAGAATAAGAAGAATAAAGAAGTGGAGGAAGAATAATAAGAAGATAAAAAAAGAAAAATTCGGAGAGAAATAAGAAAAAATTAAGATGAAGAAAATTAAGAAATAGAAATATAATAAAAAAAGTAAATGAAGAATAAGAAGAAAAAAAAGAATATGAAGAAGAAGAGAATTATTGAGAAGAAGACAAAGTAAAAATAGAAAGACAAGAAAAAAAAAGGAATACAAAATTAAAGCCAAAGAAGAAGCATGAGCATCAGATGAAAAATAACAAACCTAATAAGAAGGAGAAGAAAAAGAAATAAAAGAAAAAGATGTAGAGGGAGGAAGAATAGGAGGAAAAAGAGAAAAACAACAATAAGTTTCAATCAAATATGGTGAAGAATAAGAATAAGAAGATGAAAAATTAGAAAAATAATAAGAATACATAGAAGAAGAAGAAGAAGAAGTAATAGTAGTAGTATTAATATAAAAAGTAAAAGAATAATACGTTGGATTAGTACAAGAAGAAAAAGAAGAAAGAGAAACCAAAATATATGAAGAATAATAATCATACTAAAAAGAAGAAGATAGAGCTATTGAAGTAGAAGAAGGAAGAATAAGAAGAGATGAAGAAGAAATATAAGAAGAAAAAGTAGAAGAATGTGAAAAATATTAAAAAAAAAGAAAAATAAGATGCTAAAGAAGAAAAAAAAAAGTAGTAAAGAAGAAGTAAAGAAGAAGGACAATAAAAGGTAAATGTTTACCAATAATAATATCTTGTGAATCAAAGGATCTTAATAGTAATTCTATCTAAATTTATTTGTGTTTGTGAAATATTATTGTATCCAATGTTTTGTTCTATTTCTTCATAATGCTAGGCTAGAGCATTTTCTAGGGTTGATTTAATACTTGTAGATGATGATTATTAAGTGATGACTTTTTAGGAAATATAATATGGATTTTAATTTGTTGTTTAGAATTATTTAAATAACATGGATTTTTCCAAGTTGTACAAAACTTACCATATGTAACTCATTATATGGATTTGGATTGTACCATGATTAATGATTAATTACCTCAAGCAACTAGTACATCCATTTATCTAAACAATGATAGGCGATAATAACACATATGTACCTCTTTGAAGTGTGATATACTCTAATGGCAAGTGTGCAAAAAAAAATTTAAAATAAATTATTGGGAACAAACTTATACTTTGAGACCTTCATCATATGGACACTGATAGGTGATTGATCAAAGGTTCGAGTGTTACCCAATTACATGGCTACCCAAGACATAGTGTGATTCATAGAAGTATTATGATTAATGGTAGTGAATAAGAATACACACTTGAGATACTCATGGTAACATGTGATAGTAGGTGCCTATAATATGGTTAATATGTTTATTCATATCCCCATTACATACATGATCTATTTTTGGTGATTAGGTGATGAGTATGAGAAGTGTGTTAACAATTTTAAAATCACACATCATATCATCCATGAATCAAAAATTTGAGCCAACATGTCCATGAGTATTGGATAAAATAATGAAGTAAATTAAACATAGAACCCTTTGAATTGAGTATCTATTATAAGCCAAGATAATAGAGTACTTATAAAATAGTTCAAACCAAAACATCAATCATTATGAGATAAATATATTGACTATAAGAGTCAACTTTATTACTTCTTATAGCTATATAATTATGGTTATTTTAGTTCGAACAAAAATATGTGTAATAAAAAGTAGAAGTATAAGAAAAAGAATAAAAAAAAGAAGAATTAGATAAAGAAAAGAAAGAAGATTGAGAAGAGAAAGAAGAAGAATATGATGATGAAGAATAAGAAAAAAATAAGAAGACAAAAAAGAAGTAGGAGAACGAAATATAAAAGAAGAAAAAGAAGGAAAAGAAGAAAAAGAAAGAGAAGAAAAAAAACAAGAAGTAGAAGTAGAAAAAGAAAGAAAGAAAAGAAAGAGAAGAATAAGAAGTAGAAGTAGAAGAAGAAAAAAAAACAAGGAGAATGAGGAGAAGACTAATAGAAAGAAAGATAAGAAGAAGAAGGACAAAAATAAAAAGAAGTCAAAGATGTAGAACATAGAGAAGGAAAAAAAATTAGAAGAAGTTAAAGAAGAAAAAGAAAAAGAAAAATAAAGAAAAAAAGAAGGATAAGAAGAATGTAAAGAAAAAGAAATAGAAAAAGAAGAAGAAAGAGTATGAGAAGTAGAAGAAGCATAAAAAGATGTAGAAGAAGAAATGAATCCAAAGCAAGAGAAGAAAGAGATGAAGAAGTAGAAAAAGAAGGCAAAAGTAAAGGATGAGGAGTAGGGTAGGAGTTGGAGAAGAACAAGAACAAGAATAAAAACAACAGCAAAAAAAAGAGGAAGAACAAGAATTAGAAGAAGAATAAGAAAAAGAAAAAATTTTAAAAAAGTAAAAGAACTAAAATTAGAAGAAGATAGCAAAATAGAAGAACTAAAAGGATGAGAAGAGCAAACAAAAGTACAAGTAGAAGGGGATGAATAAGAAAAAGAAGTAAAAGTAGAAGGGGGTGAAAAAGAAAAAGAAGTAAAAGTAGAAGAGGAAAAAGAAGAAAAAGAAAAAAAAGATGAAAATAATAATAATAATAATAAGTAGTAGTAGTAGTAGTAGAAAAAGAAGAAGAAGAAGAAGCAAATTAGAAGTAGGCAAAGAAGAAGAATGAGAAGAAAAAGATGAAAATGAAGGAGAAAGAGAAAAAGGATAAAATAAGAAAAAAGTAACGTCGTCGAGAGAAAATAGATGAAGAAGAAAAAGAAAAAGAAGAATTTAAAGGAGGAGGATGAGGAGACAATGTAGAAGGAGAAGGAGTATTAGTATAAGAAGAAAATATATTCAAAACATAAAGAAAAAGGAGAAGAAAAAGTAGAAGATGAATAAGATTGAGAAGTAATATAAGAAGAAGGATATTAAGAAGGAGAAAAAAAAAGAAGTGAGAAGAAGATAGAAATAAGTATAATAAAAAGAAAAAAAAATAAGAATAAGATGAAGATGATAAATATAAGAAGTATAATACATAAAAAAGGAGCTGAAGTAGAGGAAGCATAAAAAGAAAAAAGGAGAATAAAAATATAGAGAAGGAGAAAAGGAAGTAGAACAGGAGGAAAAATAAGAAAAGAAAAAAAAGAAGTTGAGGTATATGAAAATTAAGAAAAAGGAGAAGAGGAGGTTGAAGAAGATGAAAAATAAGTATGGAAAGAAGAAGATAAAGAAAAGGAGGAAGATGAGGGGAATAAAAAGATGATGAAAAAAAAGAATAATAAGAATAAAAGAAAAAGAAGAATAAGAAGAGACATAATAGAAAATGGAGAAGAATAAGCACGAGAAGAATAAGGAGGATGAGTAGAAGAACATGGTCTAGAAGAGCAAGTAGAAAAAGAAGAAGATGAAGGATAAGGAGAAAAAGAAAAATGATATGAAGAAAAAGAAAAATAAGTAGAATAATATGAATAAGAAAAAGAAGAAAAAAGACTAGAAGCAAAAAACGAAAAAGAAGGTGAAGAAGGAGGAGTAGGAGGTTAAGAAGAATAAGGAGAAAAAAAAAAGATAATGAAGAAGAAGAAGTTGAAGAAGATTAAGCTAACCAAAAATAGAGAAAGTCAAAGAAGGATATGAAAAATAAGAAGGAGAAGAAGTACAAGAAGGATATGAAGGAGGAAAAAAAAGAATTAGAATGAGAAAAAAAATTAAAATAGGATAAGACATAGGAGAGGGAGGATGTGGGATTGATCGAGAAATATAATAATGAGAAATAGAAGAAGGAGAAAAAGAACTAGAATTATGAGGAGTAGAAGAAGAATAAGAAGGAGGAGAAGAAGTAGAATAAGAATGAAAAAAAGAATAAGTATAAAAGCAGATGAAGAAAAATAAGAAATGAAGAATATGTAGAAGAATAAGGAGATGAAAGATAATGAGAAGAAGAAGAAGAATAATAATAATAATAAGGACAAGATGAAAAATAGAAGATGAAGAAGAATATGACTAAAGAAAATAGAAGAATGAGAAGAAGAATAATAATGAGATATAATAGGAGAAAAAGAAAAGAAAAAAAGGAGAATATGAATGAGAAATGAGATATATAAATAAAGAAAAAGAAGAATAAGATGATGAAGATCAAACTAAAGAAGATGATGAAGAATATGAATAAAGAAAAATAGAAGGAGAAGAAGAATAAAAATGAGATATAGAAGAAGGTGAAAAAGAAAAAAAGAAAAATAAAAAAAAATAAAAAGGAGGAGAAAGAGAAGAAAGAGTAGGAGAGAAAGGAGAAGAAAAAAATAATAAAAAGTAAAAGAGAAAGAAAAAAAAGAAAATGTAGAAGAAGAACAAGAGCAAAAAAAAGAAGAAGTAAAAGAAAAAGAAAGATATTAGAAGTTGTAGAAGAATAAGATTCAAAAGAAAAAAAATTAAAAGAAATAGAAATTAGAGGAAAATAGGAATTAGAAGAAGAAAAAAAATGAAAATAAGAAGAAGAAGAAGAAAAATATGAAAAAAAAAGAACAAGATGAAGTAAAAGAAGGTGAAGATTAATAAGAATAAAGATAAATAAAAGAAGGAGAACAATAATATGAATGAGATATAGAAGAAACAGAAAAAAAAAGGAGAAGAAGGAGAAGGATAAGGAGAAACAAGAAGAACAAAAAAAAAAGAAAAAGAATAATAAGAAGTTTTAAAAGAATAAAATTCAAATGAAAAAGAAAATAAGAAGAAAAAAAAAGAGGAGAAGGAGGAGAATAATAAGAAATTATACAAGAATTAGATTCAAAAGAAAATAGAAGAAGGAGAAGATAAATAAGAAGTACAAGTAGAAAAAGGAGGAGAAGAAGAAAAAAAGTTAGAGAAGAAATAAAAGATAAATAATATTGATAAGAAGTAAAAAAAGAAGTATATGAAGAAAAAAAGGACAGGAAGAATAAGAAGAAGAAGTAGTAGTAGTAGTAGAAGGTGGAAGAGAACTTGATGATTAAGAAGAATAAACAGTATAAGGACATGGAAAAGAAGAAGAAGAAGAAAAAGTAGGAAAAGAAGAAGTAGAAGTAGATAAATAATAGGTATAAGAAGAAGTAGGAAATGATCAAGAAGGGGAAAAAGTAGAAAAAATTGAAGAATAAGAAGAATAAGAAGTATAATTAGAAGAATGGGGAAGAAGTAAAAGAAGTTGAAGTAGAAGAAGAAGAAATAGAAATAAAAGAAG
The DNA here is from genome assembly GCA_029783825.1 of Sapria himalayana. NCBI lineage: Eukaryota > Viridiplantae > Streptophyta > Magnoliopsida > Malpighiales > Rafflesiaceae > Sapria > Sapria himalayana. The sequence goes on from JAREIK010000588.1 coordinate 1,616,752, forward strand.
CAAAATAAAAACACGAAGAAGAAGAATTAAAAAAAAAACAAAAGAAGAAGTTGAAGAAGTATGAGAAGAAGAAAAAAAATGATAGAGAAATTGAACAAATAGTAGAAGAAGAAGAAAAAAGAGAAGAATAAAAAGAAGAAAAAGAAAAAAGATAAGAAGAAGCAGAAGAAGATGATGATGAAGAAGTAGAAGAAAATAAAGAAAATGAAGACTATTCATAACAGTGAGCAAATGGAGAAGAACAATAATAAGAAGAAATGGATAAATGAGGAGAAGAAAGGAAGAGGCAAATAAAAGGAAAAACGCAAACAAAGAAAAGAATATGAAATAGAAGAGCAACAAAAAGAAGAACTAGAAGAAGAAGAAGAACTAGTAGAAAAATAAATACAAGTAAGATATTTAGAAAAAGGAGGAGGAGAACAAACATTAAAAAATATTGAGAAAAAGTGAAGATTAATAAAAAGTTAAAAAAGAAAAAGAAAAAAAAGAATAATAAAATGAATAAGATGATGATAAAGTCCAAGAACAAAAGAAGAAAAATAAGAAGAATGAGATCATGTGTATTCATGTTTTCAGCTTCATAAGTATCATATTTGCAATGATTAAACTTACCTAAATTTATAGTTTTCACATATAGGTTTATCTCTCGTATTAAGATTATAAGGGTTGTCACTTCCTTCTTATAGTACAATGTGAGTATGTCTCATGACATCACCATCTATATTTTACTTATAATTGACACTCATATTCATCAACATCCAAATTATAACATCAATACTAATAATAATCATGTAAAATCATGTATCAACCACACACAAATACATTACACTAAATTTAGATCTCAATTTAGCCTAATATTAGAAAAGATTTTTTATGAAATATTTTGAAAAGTATCTCATGGAATTAAAAATTTCCAATGAAAACTCAAAAGATGATATAAGTTTTTATTCTTAAACTCAATCAAGTATTGATCTTGTTCGCCTTGGATTTATCCTAACTGTGTGTTGGAATTGTGCTGCCTAGGATTTATTGGTGCTATAGGATCAAAATCCAATACTCCTCTTCCTCCCTTTTGAAAAATCATATAAGTTTACTTATATACTTTGGGATCTATGCAATACTTTAAGCTAAAAGTCACAACACTGACTTGAGACTATGACTTTCTAGTCTCTTCAAATCTTCTCTAGATTATCAAAGTCATGAAACCAATGAATTTCATAACTCAAGTAACTTCTTTCTATAGCATGATGTCATGGTATTAGAAATTTCTTGATTGAGACAAAATCTTTATGGAAGAAAGTATCAATGTACTAGGAATGTCTATGACTAATATTTTCTATTTGTAGAAAAATGACAGGGTATTAAGAATGATCATGACTGATATATTTACTCTATGTAATACAAAATCAAGTCACTAGTAATGTCCATAGCATCGGTGTTTTCTCACTAGAGTACAAAGTCATCATGTTGGAAAAGTCATGACTAGAATAAATACTCTTTAAAAGAATAGATCACAATAGAAAATAATACTTGGGGTTTTATCTCTGTATTAAATAAGTCATGATTTTGAACATTATCAGAACTAATTATATCAATGAGGATTGAGGTTTTTGACTATCATGACATAAAAAAATATCATGACCAATATGTTTTTCAAAGACAACGTGGTAATGACTTTAAGAAAATATCATGATTATGAAGATTATATTGCACAGTAAAAAAATTATAACAACTCAATGATAGAATCATGATATACATAGATTGTCACGAATAATAAAAAATGTCAAAACTATTCAATAAGATATGGAAGATGTACCCAAGTTGTGACATAGTAAATGTCATGACTTTTCATTGCTTCTTTCAACCCAAGCTTTTAGTCCACTAAATCTACTAGTTTAACCCAAAATAACTATGATTTCACTTGTATTTATAAAATTCTTTCAAAATAGATTTTTAATGAAACCTCTCCAATAAACACTCAAATAATTATAATCATAATAATAAATACTCAACAAATCACCCAAAATATTCAATACGTAAAGTTTCGAACACTAATCTATCAATTGGATGTAGAGCATATATTTCTTTGTTTTAACCTTGATGATATATATATATGGAGGAGTCAAATGATTTTCAGACACAAATAAAGACTCAATATGTAAATCATGGATATCCATATATGGGATGAAGTAATCACTGAGCATTTTATTTAGATATTTCTCTATTGTATTAGAATATTTTGGGTTACATTAGTGTATTTTTGATTTATCTTTATTTCTAGACTTCACTTGGAAAGTTTGATTTATCTTTATTATTATTATTATTATTATTAGAGAGAAAATTACATAGTTAGGTACTTTCTTTAGACAAGATAATTTGTGAAGGATGTTGGAAAATGTTAATATTTTCTTAGTATAGATATTACATATAATTATTGATAGATAGTTTTGTAATAATGGAAGTATGCAATAAATATTTTTTTAGAGTTTGACCTTTTTTAAATTCTCTAGCAAAGGTACCTATTGAGCTAAGAGTTGATCTCATGATTAATATACTTCTACTATTTCACTAGAAAAATATAATTATGTGATAATTACTAGAGCATATATAACATATGATATCCACAGTCAATTGTTTCCTTGATTCTCTTATTTGGGTCTATATGGATGTTATTATTCACATTATTCAGCATACGAAGAAGTCTTCAAGAATTGATATTTCTTTTAGGGGTCATAATTATATGTAATTGACAAATTTTTTCGATTTAAGTTGGACAACTTGTCTTGGAGGGATATCGATAATAAACTTTTGTATTTTTCTGGAATGTAAGTTTCGTTCCTTGAGAAGTAAGCAATAGATGATAATTTTAAAATCTAATATAAAAGTTAAGTATTGAGCTGTTCCCAAAATGAATTGTGACATTCACATGGACCATATGCTTGTCATGACAGATTGACTTTTCTATTTAAACTCTACCATTAATAGAAGATAGATGTTGAATTGATTACTACTAAAAATATTTTAACTATAAATCAATCTACAAATATATACAAATTATGTGTGTGTGTGTGTGTGTGTGTGTGTGTGTTATTTTCTATTTAAACACATATGATAGCTTTAAAAAGATGATATATATATATATATATATATATATATATAGAATATGTGTGTGTGTGTGTGTGTGTGTTTGTATTATTTTTATTAATGTACTTTTTTATTTTTTAATGAGTTCATGTACTATCAACTTGTGCCTAACTATAGGTGGAAAATAGGTCATGTAGGGATGACATGAGTCTATTTAGAAGATTGGCCATGCCCAACAAAATATGACTAGAAATATATGGAGCCCAACATAACTCAATGGAGTGCTAGGAAAACTATATTTTGTTGAGTCATATTGGGTTGCACAGCTAACTCGCCATATCCCCTATCTAGCCAATGGCATGGGCAAGGCACGACATAAACCCATGGCCCATGTCAAGTGGACCTAACCTAAGTTGGGTTCATGCTTATGGGCTAATAGCTAGCTAAGGGCCATAGGCATACTGGCTAGGCATAAAGATGGGACATGAGTAGAATAGTAGAAGTGCTCCTAGTACATGACTTGCATATATTCATGATTTGTAATCAATTATACTATTTTGTCATTTTTAATTACTTATCACTTAAAAAATCAACTTTTTAATATCATACCTTTTGAAATATTGAAAGATAACCACTATCCATGATTTTAAGTAAAGTTAATAGAATTGTTAGTTTTATATAGAAGATCCATAGTGTCCATCTATAATGCAATTATTGCCTAAAGATTTTATAATTTTGTTTGAGAGGTAAACACTAGTCTCACTATGTCTATTGTGTTCATGTAGCATGCAACTGAGTCCCATTTTAAATTTGTTTATATTTGCCTCAAAAAAGAAAAGAGGCAACAAATGGGTGAATGGTGTAAACTCATGCATTAGTGGATTTAGATACAACTAATACAAAAAAATAGCAAGTATAGTGAATAATTATTGAACAAAATACTTAATAGCAGATTCAAGAAACATAATTATTGATGCCTTTCTTTTTGTTAGCCATTGGGGCATCCTGTTACTTTTTTTTTCATAGGTGGGGCTTCCTCTAACTTAAACCAAGTATTGATGAATCTTCTTATTAGTTTCGACACAAAGTCCATATATGTCAAGTGTGTAATGTGGCCTAAGCATGACACAAGGAATGCTCTGATTCGATCATGCTAGGCCTGTCATGGCATTATCCAGAATCATGCTTATATCATGGTCATACTAGCCAATGGTGACTCATGTTGTGCTGGGCTAACATTTAGCATACTTTGTGCTCTACCAAACATGGCCCACATTCATGGCACATCGGCATTGCATGTTCCATGATTGATTTTAAAAAAATCAACCTTAAATTTTGATTTTCTTCATCAGAATGCCATTTCTTTTGGCCATCTAGGCCCTTGAGAGTGATAGGATAGCACCGGGTGTTATCTCATTTGGAAAATAAATATCTGGATCATGAATTTTGAGATGTTAGATTGTTTCTAATGGTCATTGGTAGATATCCGATGATTATGGTTCAGAGTGCTAGTGATAGGATAAAAAATATACTTTTTTATCAATTTTTTTATAAATACCTTATTCATATAGTATTGCGCTCTCAAATTAGTATTGTGCTCTATTTTTTATAATTTTTTAAATAATTTATAATATTAATATTATGGTTCAGAGTGCTAGTGATAGTTTCGTTGTCATGATGAATATGAGATACAACATCCAAAGTAGGCCATAATTATTGAATTTTCATTAATTTATTTTATTTAGGTTAATAAATAATTATAAAAAATTAAGTAAAACATTTAAAAATACTTCTCTCCTACTTTCAATTCAGTCTCATACATTGAAAAATAATAAGTATGAAAATAAATTAGACATAGATATATATAATAATAATAATAATCCGACAAAAAGGTCCTAGGCAAAAACTAAATTCTCTCTAATGGTCTCAACCCATTTACACAAACAACCTAAAATTAGGCAAACTTTAGTAATCTAGTCACACTTTAACATAATTAAAAAAAAATGATTGGAGTATCAAATAAGATTTAGTAGTGTATATATTTTTAAAACATATATACATGTAGGAGTATTAGCGGTATTGACTATCTTAAGAAAGATGATAATTAATATACCAAAAAATATGATACATTAGATCCCAAGTAGACCCAACTTAGGGATATGATCTTTTAAGATGGATCAACTTTAAGTTCATTGAACCCCTTTATTTAGCATAATGAGATTTGCAAGAAAGGCAATACTAAATTGATTACAAGCATGGGTTTTCAATAAGATATTCAAAAGATCATAGGATAGTGAATATAATGCAAATCTACTTTCAGCCTAGTTATCATAGAATTTCTAAGTCAATTAGTAGAAATGACATAATTAAAGAATTTAAATTAGAAAAATCATTAGTGATTAAAGAACTTTGGAAATATAGTAAAGTAATATCAATGATATTTGACATCTATACTAGTCACGTTGACAAATTATTTGGATAACTCACCACCCTTGATGTTGATTCCAAGTGAAAAATAAATAAAAAAATTTTAGGATTTCCTAAGATCCTCACTCCTAATGATGACCCCACCATATATGAATGTCTAATGAGGATCTTTAAGAATAATGATATTTAAAATCAAATTTTTAGTATTACATTCGATAATGCTTCAAATAATGGTGTCGATATTAAGATGTTTGTTAAAACTATTAAAGATGAGCCCTTAGTTGATATTTTTCATGTTGGGTGTATATGTCATATTATTAACCTAATAGTGCAAGTAGGAATAGAATTTCTTTCCCATTCATTAAAAAATATAAAAAATTTACTAAAATATCATAGGACACCTAGTCCTAAGGTAGTTTAGTAAATTTTAAATAGATGAGTTTCACACACTATGTTTTTCAGCGGGCCTAAAAAAATTTAAATAGATATTAGACACTATTAGAATTATACCTATATAATATTAGAGTCATGTATTTCCTAACAATACATTATAATAATACCAATAGTAATAGTGGTGAACTTATTATTGATGATTAATACTAAGAGCATGATTTTTATTTTTGAAATTCTTGAAAATTTTTTATGATATGAGAAATATGTGTTCGTCTACATACACAGGCACCACTTATATTATATTTAGGTACATGTGAAATATTAGTAGTATATTTAGCATGAATAGAGGATACCCTAATTTGAGTGTCATGGCTATTAAGATGAAAATAGAATCATCTAAAACTAGTCCTCCATAACATCTTTTTATTGCTTGGATACTTGTATGGTTTATATGGTTAAGGTGGAAGGGATAGAAAATATATTAAAATATATATCCACCTATATGAACCAAGTAGAAGTACCTGATAGTTGGATTCATGAAAAATTAGCTAGCATATTTACATAATATGATACTAGGTATTGTAGGTATAACAAGGCTCCGAGTATATACACGAGCATTGTATTTAGAGACAATGTCATTTCTATTCAGTTAAAGTAGAAAATGATGGGATGATCTATTGAATAGAAGCAAGCTATCTCTATACTTTAATACTAATTACTACTTCATCTTATCATATAATGATAATAATAATTTAGATATGTTAAATTATTAAAAATCATATGAATTCACCTATCTTATGAAATGATGACATATGATCTACTGATACCTTAAATGTTAAGTGTAGCATCAAAGTTTATTTTTTCTATAGTCATAAATGTTATTTTAGATAAGAGATCTAGGCTATTATCAGATATCTAAGAAGTACTCTTATACTTATAAGGCTTATAATATTCAAAAATGGGTATTTATCATAGAGTGAAATAACTACTATTGGATGATAACTCATGTAATGACATCAAGGATAATTTCGGCTAGTGCAAGCTTCAGAATCAAATGCGATGATCTGAATAATACTACTAACATAGAGTGATCATATATATTAGATTCAGTCACTTAAGAGATTAGCATGCAATACATGTTTATTTTTCTATTATACTCATTTTTTTATTTTAAACTTTTTCAATTTATTATTGTTTATCATAAGGTCTCACGATGTTGGAAAATAATTCTCATGTATATTTTTTTATTGAGTTATGATCTTAAGGATTTTGTTCATTTTTATTTACATTACAGTACATTTTAGTTTAATCTTGATATTTATATTTTTAAAAAATAAATTTTAATAAAAAGTTTAAACATAAAATGACAACCAATATCATATCATAGCCAAGAAGTGGCACTAGGTCTCGCACTACACTCCATTATGCTAGTGGGGTGCTATAGTCCAATGCAAAATGGGAATGGGTGGCTACTATGACACATGGTAGTGTTATTCTGCCATAGCCATCCATAGCCAACCACTAAGTCCACAGGGCTACAGCTATACCTATAGTGCAAGTGTTGTAGGTTCACTGCTAATGTCCACTAGGAAGTGCTAATGCCACTGCCAGTGGGCACTATTCAATGGGCCTTGGCCCTTGGCAACTACCTAGTGTCCACTTAGTTGAGTCCTGACACTTCCCATGGCCACTAGGCACTAGCCTGACCAGTGGTAGTGTCGGTCTGACCCAACATAAATTAAACTGACTCAACACAATGCAACATGCTTGATTTAGAAAGGTGTGCCATTAGGCCATGTTGAGCTGAACTACAATGTGACCATGCCATCATGACATGACACAGGCACTCATTTCATGTTGTATCTAGCATAACACGATGACCCGACTGGAAACATGACATCCACACCATGTAATATTTGCCTTTTTTTCATTAAAAGGTAAATTTGTAATCATTTTGATGAACATCAAAATTACTTTAAATTTGTTTTTTGGAAAATAAAATTTTAGTACACCATTTGAATAAAAAACTAAAAAAACAAAAATTAATAATGTAATTTTTAGAACACAGAGAATGATGATTCTCAAAATATATACAACAATATGAATCACCACACCATACTTGAAATACTTAACCCACTATCATCTAGGATGCCACATATATATGTATAATCTTGTCAACAACATCATAGCATACTACATCAAAACTATCATATAAAACTAAAAAAAACTTGTTATTTTTATAGAGTTTGTCATTTTCAAAAATGGTATAGTTTTTATAACTTAATGACATGTATATATTTATCTATGTTGTGTAGGTGTGTGAGTGCCCATGTGTGTACATGACACACACACACGCACACACACACCCATATATATATTACATATATAAGCTAGATATATTGATATATATTGTTAGGATTGACTTAAACTTTTAAAAATACAACTTATGTTTAATATTAAGACTTGAATTGTGAAGTCACAACATAAATGTAGTCACAACCTAAATGTAGTCGCAACTTATTATGTTTTGTAGCAACTGAAAATATTAAAAATTCTAGTCACGACCATGTTCTTAAATGAAGTCAAAACTATATGTTGGCATCGTGACTTAAATGAAGTCAAAACTATATGTTTAGTGTAGCAGCCAAAATTGTGAAGTCGGGATGTCACAAACTCAGTATTTCTACTAAACTTCAGTGTGATACTTAGACAACTCACCGCCTCAGATATTGCAAAGTCAGCCTCTTTCTTTCCTTGTAAATTGTAGTTAGTTCCTACCAATAGTTAGAAGCAAAAAGAACTCAAAGAACACTAAAAATAAAAAAAGGTTATAACTCTGAGAAAATATATTACAACTTGGTGATTTGTAAATGAGGGCACCTCCTCTTGTATACACGTCAATGGATGTGTCTAGGACCTTAGAAGGTCCAAGACACTTCTAAATCTTTTAGAGCCTTAGAAGGTTCTAGACACTTTAATTCTTTAAAACTTTCCATGCTTTACTTGGAAAGAAAGGTTCCTCCATGTTTCTAAAAGATTCCTAGGCTCTCCATAGGTGTGGTGGTATGACATTCTCTCTAATGATGCCGACGTCCTCATTGATTCTCCTACTTGAAACTTCTTGATATATTCTTGGAACTATCACATTTTTGTTGTTGGCTCCTAATTAGTTTTACTTTCTAGTAGTCACTTCCATTTCTCTAAGTATTTCTTATATGATTGGAAGTTATTCTTTCTCATATTCTGGTTGGCCATGATGTAATCCATCTTCTACCATAAGATGTCACAATTATTGTGGGTATCCTCTTAAAAAATTTTCAGTCTAGATCCTCCTTATCTTTATGATAGAGTTTGATATTACTAATATGAAAAAATAAATGAATTTTTAGCATTGATGGTAGCTCAACCTTGTATGGTACCTTACCAACCTATCCTTGGAAAAAGAGTCTTCATACTTTATTACAAGTCCTTTATTCACATTTCAAAATGACTTGAATTATTATGGTATGAGCTTAATAAGCACCAAGTCTCCAACTTGGAATTCAACATGCCTCTTCTTCTTGTCAACCCACTTTTTCATCTTTCTAGCAATCTTCTCCAAGTATGAGCATGTTATATCAGTTTGTTCATGTCATCCCTTAGCAAGTTTATAAGCTATGGAACTCTTCACTATGTACCCTCTAGCTAGGGTGTGAGGAGTTATTAGTTATTGCCCCATGACTATCTCGAATGGACTATTCTCAAGTGCTTCACTACTTTGTATGTTGTAAGAGAATTAGGCCACATCAAATAGTTTTGTTCAATCAGTATGATTAGCACTCACAAAATACCTTAATATAGCTCCAATATTATATTCACCCATTATATCTACCTATCAGTTTGAGGGTTAAAACTAGTAAAGAAGTGGCGTATTGTACCCATGAGCTTGAAGAGTTCCATCCAAATTTTTCCAATAAAGCATGGATCACAATCACTTATAATAAATTTTGGTAAACCCCAATATTTCACCATGTTATTAAGGAATAACTTGGTTGTCTCTTCTACTATGTAATTTTTAGGGGCTAATATGAAAGTAGTATACTTTGAGAAATAATATATCACAACTATGATCGATTTATGTCACTCAGATTTAGGTCATTCAATGATTAAGTCTATGATGATGTTTTCCCAAGGTCATTGCACTATAGGTAGTAGATCCAATAATCTCCTAAGATGATGCTAGTTCCATTTTTTTAGAATATTAGACAAGTTTTCACATACACCTTAACATTATCTCATATTTGTGATTAATAGTAGATAAACTCTAGTAAGACTCTTATGCATTGTTTCCCTATGTGACCATCCCATTTAGAGTGATGGCATTCCTTGATGATGCGTCTCCACATAGGTACGTAAAGTCACTTTTCCGTTGTGTACAATAGACCATCCTTCCCAACTTAGAAATAAGAACCTTTGCCACTGGATCATATTACAGCCCCTCCTTTATGAGATCTATCATCTTACCTTGAGGCTGGCTAGTCATGGATACGAGCTATGCTATGTGACTTAAGCCATCAGCCACATGATTAATGATACTTGGCTTGTACTCCACTATATAGTCAAACATAGCTAGAAAGTCTTGCCACCTTGCTTGTTTGTGGCTTAGCTTCTTCTAGGTCCAAAAATAACTAGTAGCAATGTTGTCCTTTATTATGAAATGCATCCCCAATAGATTGCATCTCCATGTCCACAAGTAATGGATGATGATTATTATCTATTTCTCTTGGATCATGTATATCTTCTCCATTTCATTGAGCTTGTAGCTTTTAAAAGCTATGGAATGTCTTTCCTACATAAAAATTCCTCCAGTATCAAAGTTAGTAGCATTAGTATCTACCTCAAATACCTTGGTGTGGTCAGGTAGTGCCAACACTGACTTATCCATTATAGTCTTCTTCAAGTCATCAAAGGTTTCATGATAAGTCTTATTATATGTTCATGCATTACTTTCTTGAGAAGTTTTTTCAATAGAGTTGATCTTACTAAATATCCTTAGATGAATTGATAGTAATAGTTAACTAGACATAGAAAATATTTTATTTGTGGCATCTTAGTTGGGAGATCTCATTCCTAGATAGTCTTGGTCTTGTTCTCATCCATCATGAGTTTTTTATCTTTCATGTGATGCCCTACGAAGTCTACTTCTTCTAGAGCAAAAAAGTATTCTCTCTTCACATATACTTCATATTGCCTTAATAGCAAGAATATCTTTTTTAAATGGTCAGCATGCTCTTCCAATGTATTGCTATATATGGCAATATCATCTAGATATATTACCAAAAACTTATCTAGAAAAGGGTGCAATATCTTATTCATCAACATACAAAATGTAGCAGTTGTATTATTAAGACCAAAGGGTATCACTAGGAACTTGTAGGAACCATGTCTTATCATGCATGTTAATTTTGATTCATCCCCTTTCATTTATCCCCACCTGATAGTACCTCGATTGAAAATCTAACTTAGTAAAGTAGCTTTCTTTATTGAGTTAGTCAAATAGATTATAAATAAGAGGAATAAGATAGGTATTCGTTATAATTACTTTGTTGAGTTCCCAATAGTTAATGCACGTCTATAAAGACCCATCATGATTTTTTGGAATAAGACTAGTGCATCACATGCGGCCTTGGATGGTTGAATGAATCTAGTATCCAACAACTCATTTACCTTCCTTCTTAACTCCTCCAATTATAGGGGTACCATACTATAAGACACCATGGTAGGGGATTTTGGTTCTCAACTCTAACTCAATCTTGTAATCTTCCTCTCTTTTTGGTGAAACCTTTTTAGGCTGCTCCATTGAAATTTTGTCTATTATTTCACTTGACTTCCATGTGTTGGGTTTCAAGATACCAAATACAATAGAAAAACACGATTTTATCACATACCCTAACCAAGGATCCCTGTAATTCGATAAATTAATTGCCAAGAATACAAGTAGAGGGAAGATTGCTAGAAGGAAGAGAGGGGGCTCACATCGGTGACACCCTACCTTGTTTGATTGAATTTAGATGTCTCCAAATGGATGCGTCCTTCACTAGTATCAACATGAACAAACCTTCAACCAAAATGGACGTGTATGTTCAAGTAATGTTCTTGATTGTCTCACAATCAAGAATGAATAAACTCTATGTTTCATTTTTCTCAAGATGGAGAGAGAAACGAATTTGGTGGCTAGAATAATATGTAGTATTGTATGAAACCCTAGAGAACATGAGATATATATAGAGTTTCAAATTAGGGTTTTACTTACCAAAACCTCTTTTGGTATAATCCACTTTTAATTTTGATTTGATTTTAATTACCAAAAAGAAATATATATGTACTTATTTATTAAGATAACGATTACCTTATATATATATATATATATATATATATATATATATATATATATATATATATATATATATATATTATAGAGTTTAAATGGGCTTGGTAGACCCATATCCATTTTGGATTTATTCTAAGTGTGTGACCCGGTAGGTTCACATGATATTGGTAGTGGGCCTGAAATCTCTATTTAGAACTATAAGTTATAAGTGGCCTCTAGCAAGATATTATGACTACCCAAGTCATGTGAAGACCGATAATCCGACATAACCTAATTTATAGTAAATATTGTAATATCTTTGTCACATAATATATTGATTGAATATAAGGCATAGTTTTTGTCATCCTTATGTATGATTCAATCATGTTATTTCTTGATTCCAAATAGACTAAGAATGATAACTCTTTATCAATTCATTTTAGCATGACCATGCATTTTCTTCAGTTTATCTTATCAATGGGGCCCATTGATATCTTACTTAAATTAAATAAGAGACAAATTCCTTCTCAATCACTCACATTCCTCACATAACCCATTTTATATCCAACAACAATCTATTTAATTATCTAGTTAAAGACATAAAATGGTTATATAAAAATCCATGGTGATTGTGAGGTCAAAGGATTAAATCAATATTACTCTGATGAGAATTATTTATGACAATAATCTATGTAGTATTCTCATAGTGGGCTAATCTAGTACATCATTTCTTAAATAAGTACATATGAGTTGATTTAATATCTCATTTTCATGATAAATAAAACATAATTGTCAGTCAACACCATACTAGCCTTAATTCATTATTAGTTCAATAATAATAATAATAAATGATTAGGGATAATATGAATAGAACTCTTGTTTAATTTAAAGGTTTTATTATCAAGTCGCATACTTGATGGCCTTAGAATGAATTAACTATTCAAGTGATTATCATAATATAAAATGATAATAAAAATGTCTTTTTATTAATAAAATGATAAAGTCAAAATATGATCATACATGATTGACCTAGTGCATATCACCAACACCATGGGCATAAAATCTCTTTTAGGATCATACATATCTTCATTAAGAGTCACCAAGTAGGTCATTTCATTTTTTTTCAACAACCTCTTTAATTACATAGAAGATATTATATGAATCTTAGCTTTGTATTCAATAATTATCAGAATCATATATGGTGCCCCCTTTTCTAAAATAAATATCATGCATAGAAAAGGTAAGGACATTAATTTACATGGCATAAAAAATTCATCTTGATTACTACTTTAAAGGCATCCTGGTTGCTATTATGAAATTAACCTTGTCTTCCCAAGACCCAATCTTCATCATTACCATGCGAGTTATTCATTGTGATAGCTGGCATCAGCGTTGATTACCTTGAGCCAATCTATCACCTTATATGTATGAAGATTGAGTCTCTTTGCCTCCCTCTATGAGAAAAAGTTATGTGTGGTACTAGTGTCAATCATGACTTTGGTTAATATCTCATTTACCTTGACATTCATATACATGAGTTCTCTACTTTGAGGTTCCTCCTTGGTTGACTTGATCTTGAGGGCATTCAACAACTACATGAATTTCATGTGTGCATCATCACCCTCTTGTGTGGCCTCCCTCTCAATTATAGCATTAAAGGTTATTCTCTTGGGACATTCTAGAGCTCAATGTGATCCATCACATATAAACAATTGATTGTTGGATTGAAATATATGTGCTGGTCTTGACTCTTCTACTTTTTGCTAGTATTGGTCACACGTAATTTTTCTATGACATTAGAATTCTTGGATACCCTAACATTAGCATAATTACTCTTAAATGGTGGCTTGGCCTGAGATGAGTCCCCCTTTCAAAAATCTATGAGTGACTATGCTACTAACATGATAGTTGTTAAGTCTTGGATACCCCATCACCTCAACTCTTGCTTAGCCAAACCTTACAAGTTATCCATAAAGTTGAAGAGTAATTCATCTTACCTCATATTAGGAACCTCGAGCATTAAAAAAGAGAACTCCATGACATAGACATGAATTGAACATATGTGTTTGAGTTGTTTCATTTTTTTACATATCATATATAGAGGTGTCAAACGGGTCGTGTCGGGCCGGCCAGGCACATTTTTTCTAGGCCCAACCGGGTTTCCGTGCCGGGCCAGGCACGGCACGGAACAGTAACCGTGTCATGCCTGTCCCGGCATGGTTTTTTGGGGGTTCAGTCTGGCACGGGCCCGCGACACGATTTGCCGGGTTCGGCCCAATCGGGCGAACCCTAAATTAAAAAAATATTAGGGTTTCAGCGTGCGTCATCACGCCGAACCCTAATTTTTTTAAAAAAATTTAGGATTTCGTCGCGCCTGAAACCTAATTTTAAAAAAAAATAGGGATTGGGCACGCCCGAAACCCTAATTCTAAAAAAAATTAGGAATTGGGCGGGCCCGAAACCCTAATTTTTTTAAAAAAAATTTCAGCACGCTACCGTATCAACGAGCCATGGTACCGTGCCAGGCCAAGCACGGCACGAGGCCCGGTTTGCCTCGGCATGGCACGGCACGATCGTGCCGTGGTCGGGCACGGCACGAGCCCGGGCATGGGAAATTTTCATGCTGGCCGGCCCAGGCACGGCTGAACCGTGCCGTGCCGGGCAGGCCCGGGCCGGCCCAGTTGACATCTCGATTCATATATGCTATATCTCCTAGGTAAAATTATTTCTTGATTTCTTTCTTAAAGTCAGCCCAAGTATCTATTATGTATGTCCCCATTTTTATCTCCACGAATCTTTTACATCACCATAGCATTGCATTATTAGTGAGATAAAGAGTAACAATGCATGCCTTTGTTGCCTCACTAATTAGTATAATTGCTTCAAAGTATTTTTCATGTGGCATAAGTAATTATCTATTATTTGACATCTCATTATCGCTTGAATGTGTATGACTTTTGTACCTCCACCCTTTGTGCCTCCTGGATAGCTATCATTCGAGTTGACAATGCTATCTAATAAATTTTTACCTCTTGCCATAATTTTTCTTCATAATTGATCAAGACTTCCATCCTTGACTACAAGCTAATTAGCATATCTAGGACCCTCATTAACTCCTCATATGATACTATTAAAATTATTGAGCTTTTCATTCCCTCTTGAAGGTCTTGGATCTAAACTTTGAGATCTTCCACGACCTTCTCCATGCTTTCCTCCATAAGGTTCACCCTCTTATTGGTTTCTACCATAGTAACATTAGCCTGGTCACTCGACTATCCATGTTTGTGATAGGATCATGGTCTCATCCTCAAATTTCCCTAATTGGTTTCAGCTATAATTTATCCTTCTTTCCCTTACCCTCCTTAGCGGAGGGTCAAAGTCTCATCCTCAAATTTCATTAAAATGTTTTTTCACATGAGAGCTTGCCATTGTTTCTTTTGAGTTAATCTATACATTTAATCTTACTTTGATACCAACTATCACAAACTTAGTACTTGTGTTAAGCTTTAACATGATACAAAGACAACTTACCTCTTGGATATTTATAAGTCAACCTCTTCCTTTTCTTGCAAGTTGTACTTGGCTCCTACTAATAGTTAGACACGGAGAGAACTCAAAAGAATACTAGAAAGAAAGAAGTTATAACTTAGATAAAAAAAATTATAACTTAGAAATTTCCATATGAGGCCACCTTTTTTTTCATACATGTCAATAGATGTGTATAGAATCTTAGAAGGTTCTAAATATTTTATAATCCTCTAGAGCCTTGGAAGGTTCTAGGCACTTTAATTTTCTAGAACCTTCCGCACTTTACTTGGAAAGAAAGGTTTTTCTATGTGTCTTGAAGCATACCAAACTCTCCATAAGTGGTGGTATGATAGCAAACTGAGAGAAGTCACGACCTTCATTATCAAGTCACGACTTGAATGAAGTTAATACTTGAATTAAGTTAAAACTTATCTTTTAATGTTGTAACTAAAATACTTAAGAATTCAAATCATGACCATATTCTTTGGTGTCATGACATGAATAAGTCTTGATATGGGAACATAATATTATGCCTTAGGTCATAAGTTTAAATAAGTTTTTTGTTTTCTAATTATATGTATAATAAATGATATATTCCATAGCGATTAAAAGTTTTAGGAAAAGTTTTCCTCTTATGAAATCATGCATGTTCATTATTCTCTCTCTATTTTCCCCTTGTGCATTGGGTGTGTTTCATCTTTAATAATTCTTTTTTCCCTTCTTGAGACCCTGAAACATAATCTCTCAGATTGTTGTGAAAGTTTATATTTGATATCATGTCCTTATCATTTGGTATCAAAGGGACATTTGATAGAAGAGAGACATGACATTTGGTATCAGAAGTTACATATGGTACCAATATCCTTTGCATTTGATATTAGAGCTCAAGGTTATAGAGCCTAGTTTGAATGTGAATCCAAGAATAGTGAATACAACAACATCTTGGATTAAAATTGAGAAGTTTTTTTGGCAAGGGTTTTAAACTCTAGAAATTAAAAATGAAAGATTTGCTTATTGATATAAAGTATTAGTCTTCCATATAAGATCTAAAGCCAACTGTAAGTAAAGAAATTAGAAATAAAAAGTATCATCTATTGAGATTGTCAAATGGGAAAAGTTGGATCGAAGAGCACAAGGCTTGATATAATTGTGTTTGGAAAATGAAGTATTGGTGAATATTTCAGATTAAAGAACAACAAAAGATTTGTAGAAAGAAATTCGAAGTGCTCTATCAGAGAAAATCATTGGTCAATAAGTTATCTTCGAGAAAAAAAATATATAAGTTGTGCATTGAGGAGGTCAATATGTTTTCTTCAAATTTATATAAATATCATATACTGATCATCCAATTGTCATCTATTGATTATGAGATCAATGATTATGACAAAGCCATAACCCTCATATTCACTATAGGATTCATGGGATAACTTGATTGTTGTTATTGATAATGGTACAATATTGTTATCCTATCAGATAGTTATTTTAGTCATACTATCTAAAGATATGAGTAGACATAGTATGAAGAAATACTTGAAAAATATTTTGTTTGTAAAATAAATAATTGAAGAAATATGTGAGTGGTTTGATAGCTCAAAGACAAGATGAATAATCAAGAGTATGGATAAGATATAAATGAAGTGCTATAAGTGTAGTAAAATTTGACATTTCAAGAGGGATTACTGAAACAAGCCAACATAGGTGAAAGCTAGTTTGGTAGATAAAGATTAATCCATGAGAGACATACACTTTGCAAATGCACGTGTCACTCATGTTGGTGAGGTACTTAGTACATTGACATAGGTGCATCATATTATATGTCTCCTCATTGAAACTAGTTCAGTCATTATAATTCATAAGATGAAGGAAAGGTAACTAAGAGAAATGACTCAATAAAAAAGATAGTTAGTCATGAGAAGATAAAGATGAAGATGCATGATTGGTCTTTCAAATTCTTTTTAGGTGTTAGCTATATTCCAAACTTGAGTATAAATTAGATCTCTATGAGTATACAATTGATGATGGTGTTGTTGTTATGACAACAAGGCATAATAAAGACTTGAAGAACAGTGCTAATTACTAAAGGAACAATGTGTAAGATCTTATACAAGCTACTAGAAAGCACCATCAAGGCTCCAAGCAGGGAGTTCTTGGTTTTTGAGAAAAATGAAGTTAATGGATAAGAAAAACACTATATTATTGTGATTTAGTTCTGAGTTATGACATGGGAATAAGATATCACCACTAAGTTTAGAGTCACGACATGGGAACAAGGTGTCATGACTAAGTTTAGAGTCACAACATGAGAACAAGATGTGTGACTAAGTTTGGAATCATGATTAGGAAACATGGTGTTACAATAAAAAATTATGTTGAGACATCATAGATGGGAGTACAAGAGTAAAAAAGTCCCAACAAGTAACAATGTGGGTGAGCTTACTAAAGATAAGTGAGTTATGACATCTTCTAATTGTGACATCACAAAATGAGCCCTGACATCTTTTTTTCGTGATATCACAAAAGGTATTGCAATTTCATTTCACTAGTGGCACATATTTTTTTGATGAAAGAGTAGGCAGAAAGATAAATAATTTGTTGAGGATGATACAATCGAGAAAACACCTACATTTAGAAGATCTACATGAATTATAAATCCTCATGTAAGGTATGTTGATGGTGCATTCCATGCTCTTCAACTAATTAGAGATGAGCCAAGTACTATAATAGAGCATTCAGGGAGTCAATTTAGTTGGAGCATGTAATGAAACATGAACTATGGTCATTGGAAAAGAAAAATACTTTGAACTCAGTGAAGTTGCTTTCAAATTGAAAGGTAATATAATGTTAGTGGGTATTCAAATAGAAGATAAAGACTAATGGAAAAATTTAGAAGCACAAAGGAAAGCTAGTTGTAAAAGGATACTCTCATGTTGAAGGCATGACTATGATGAGATATTCTCACAAGTACCAAATATGTCTTTTATCTGAGTGGTGTTGGCAACTATAGCAAGGCATAATCTAGAAGTTTAGTCGAGATGTGAAGATAATATTTCTTCATAAAGATCTAGAGGAATAAATCTATATGGTGCAACCGAACATATTTAAGATAAAAAGCAAGGAAAACTTAGTGTGCAAGTTGGAAAATTCATTATAAAGGATGACCCAGATAATTAGTGTAGTGAAAATGTTTCTAATAGAGAAGTTTGACATAACAGATCTTGAGGTAGCAAACTTGACATTGGGCATGAAGATTCATAGAAATTGGAAAAGAAGGATGTCATATTTTAGACAATTGAAGTATATGGAAGGAATACTTGGACTAGTGGAAACTCTTATGGTGATTGAGATGAAGATGATAGCTGAGCAGTGTCTTACATAGGGGAAAGAAAAAATAACTCTTATTTCATAAGATAGCTTTGTCAAGAGTTTGATGTATATCATTGGTATGTACTAGGCATCACAAGTAGATACAAGTCTGACCCATGGAATGAGCATTGTAATGGCATCAAAAGGATATTCAAGTATCTAGGTGGAACTCTTGATTTTGTGTTACATTTTGGTGGTAACAACAATGACCAAGATACTTTTGAAGTCACTGGAGCTGTTGAATGCTGATTGTGGTTGAGATATGGATATCATAAGATCTACAAGTGGGTATATATTCAAATTCTATGGTAGATATATGAGATGAATGAGCAATATGTAGGTTATCATTTCCCTCTCATCCACTGAGATAGAATACATGGCTCTTACCCTTGTAAGTAAGAAAATTGCCTGATAAGAAGATTATATGCATAACTTGGCTTTGAGTAGAAGGAACTGAGACTCAAATGTGACGGTCATAGGGCTATTCATTTAGTATGGAATCATGTGTTTTATACTCAAACAAAATACATTGATATTTAGTATAACTTTATTAGATAGCAAGTTAATTAGAAGCTAATTTAATTAGAGAAGGCCATCATAGAAGATAAACAATTGATTACTTAACAAAGTCAGTGGGTATATAACATAGCAAAGACTATGAGAAAGAAGAAGTATTCTCCAAATAAAAAAATATTAGAATTAGCTCATACTTTGCAAGTTAAATTGTGAAGTCATGATTTGAATGTAGCCACAACCTATTCTATGTTGTTGTGACTGAAATTCTTAAGGATTTGAGTTTTGACAATGTCCTTTAGTATCGCTACATGAATAAAGTTATGACCATATACTTTAGTATCATGACTTGAACAAAGGAAAAACTATGTTTGGTATGGTGATTGGAATTGTGAAGTATTGACTCAAACAAAGTCGCAACCACAATTATGAAAGTGCAACAACTTAAATGAAGTCATGACCTTAATTATGAAACTATGACTTGAATAAAGTTAAGACTTGAATGAAATTACAACACGTCTTGTGTTATTATGATTAAAAGATTTAAGGATTCAAGTCATAGCTATATTCTTTGATATCACGACATGAATTAAATTGTGAGTTAGGTCTTTTAAATAATTTCTTTTCTATTTAAGCATATGTAAATGTAATAGATGATATATCTCAAAGCTATTAAAAATTTTAGTGAACATTTTTCCTCTTATGAAATTGTGTGTTCTCCTCTTGTACATTGTGTATGTTTTATGTTTGAGAATTCTTTTCATCCTTTTTAAGACCTTGAAACACCATCTCTCATATTGTTGAGAAAGCTTACATTCAATATCAGGTCCTTATCATTTAATATCAAAGGGACATTCCACACTAGAGGGACTTTCAATACTAGAGAGATTTACAAAACTAGATGGACAATTGATACTATAATAGAGGTGTCAAGTAGGCTGGATGGCTTGGGCATGACATAGGGCACGACCCGACTAAGCCATAACTGGCCTGACATTATATGATCCTGAACCATGCTTGGACCAAGGTCATGCTGACCCGAGGCACAACTTGTGCCATGCTGGGCAAGGGGGTCATTGGCCCATTGGCATGGTCCAATTGCATGGTTACCATGAACCAGGATCATAGACCATGAAGCCTTGTTAGGCAAGGCATGACTCGGATCTATACATGACTTGGGTGCCTAGCCCATTGGCATAGTCCATCAGCATAGTTACCAGGAAGCAAGCACGATCCATTTGGTATGTGTCGCCCTGCGTGATCCATTGAAAAAAAGACAATTTTTTTAAAAAACCCACCGTGCCTAGTACATGTGGTAAGTATTTTTAAAAAGTATACCATGTGGTAGGTTGTGCATGTCCATTAGCACCCCCCCCCCCCCCCCCCCCCCCCCCCCCCCCCCTCCCCCCCCCCCTCCCCCCCCCCCTCCCCCCCCCCCCCCCCCCCCCCCCCCCCCCCCTCCCCCCCCCCCCCCCCCCCCCCCCCCCCCCAGCATGTGTTCATTGGCATGGCCTATCATCATGGTTACCATGACCTAGCACGGTCCATTTGGCCTGTGCCTGCCCTGGCTGATCTATTTTTTTTAAAAAGACACTTTTAAAAAACCACCTTGATTGGTATATGAGTTTTTTCAATGAGCCCACCATGTGTTTGGTTATGCGCCTCCGTGTGGCATGATGCAAGCACACGCAACTGCTCCTGACCCCCCCGGCTGGTGAGATTTTAATGAGTTTTTCCTTCTCAAATTTCAAGATCTTAGATTTAGATGTTTTTTTTCAATAAATTTTAAAGAAAATGGAGTGTAGATTTGGTAATGCTATTTAAATTTCATTACCTTTACTTAGTCTATTGGGTATGGGCTATGGCTGTATCTTTCTCTCTCTCCTCTCCATCTCCATAAATTGGGTATTGTTTTTTTATTTATTTTTTAAATATAATTTATGTTTTCTTAGAAGATCAAACATAAACTAAAAAATATAAATGATTAATAGTGAATTTAATGATAAGGAAATTAATATTGACGTAGATGTAGATAATATTAATAATAATAACCCTATGAAAAGGTTAGAAGCTAAAATCATATTTTCTCTCATGACTTTGACCTGAACTCAAACATCTGAAAAAAAAAGCTAGAAGAATATAAATAGTTTGGACTTACTTTAATATAAAACAAAATAAAAATGCTAGAGGTGTCCATGAATAATTGACATAATATCAGTATTATATATATATATATATATATATAGGAATGCATGTGTGACTGTGCACCTAAAAAGCCATACTGATCAGTGTACCAAAAAATATTATGCATTAGATCCTAGGAAAATCTAATTTTGTGGTAGGGTCTTTGAGGCTTGATCTATTACAACTTCTTGGTTGACCCCTTTCATATATCGCAATGAGTTATGGAGAAAAGACATGACCAAATTGATTACCATGATGATTATTTTGATTAGATTTTCAGAGGACCCTAGGATAGTCGGTATAATGGAAACCTATTTTCAGCTTGCATATCATAGGATTCCTAGGTTTACATCTAGGAATTACATATTAAAATATTATAATTAAGAAAAAAAAATAATAATTAATAAATTTAGGCAATATAGTGGTGTAATGTTCGTGATGTCCAAATCTAATAATGACCATTCCATATATGAGTGCATAGTGAAAATCTGTAAGCATTATCATATTCAAAATAAATTAATTAGTATCACATTTACTAATGAATTTAATAATAGAGAATCCATTAATATGTTTGTTAGGATCATTAGAGATGAGCCATTAGGAGAGATTTTTCATCTTAGATACATGTATCATATTATTAACATGATACTAAAAGTAGGGATGAAAGTTATTTCTCCCACAATAGAAAAAATACGAAATGCTCTAAAATATCTTCAGATGCCTAACACATAATAAGAGTTTGATAGTCTCAGCTTGTCTACATGTCTAAAGAAGAAGAACTTCAAACGGATATGAGGCACCATTGAAATTATACTTGTCTAATGTTAAATATGTGATACATGATTACATTAATAGTATGAGTTACAAATTTATTATTGATGATAATGACTAATATACAATATTTTTTATTATAAAATTCTTGAAGATTTTTTATGACACAATAAATATGTATTTATTTGTGTACATGCCCACCACTTGCATTGCACTCAGGTACATATGTGATATTATTAACATGTTTAACAAGTTTAGAGATGACCCTATATTTAGTACGATGTCTCTTGAAATGGAAACTAAGTATTTAAAGTACTAGTCTACCATTTCATCTATTTATTATCTAGTTGCATGCATAGATCTTAGAGTTAAGCTCTTAGGGGTATATAATATTTTGACATACATATCTACGTACATAAACCAAAAATACCAACCTAAATGATTCATTTATGAAAAATTGACTGAATTATTTATATATTATGACATTAGGTATGGTAGTAATTGTAGCTAGACTTTGACTACAGATATAGGCATCGTATTCAGAGATGATGACTTTTCCATTCAATAGAGAGGAGGAAATGATAGGGTGATCAATCGAATATGAGCAAATTATCTCAGTTCTTAGATACTAATTACTGCTCAATCATATCATATAATGATAATAAGAACCTTAATATTTTATAATGATACAAATCATAAGTCCAACTATCTCATACTACCCGAGATAGCACGGGATCTATTAACTCCTCCGATGTAAAACATAGCATCAGAATTTATTTTTTTCTGTTATAGTTAATATCATTTCGGATAGGAGATAAAGACAATGATCAGATTTCATTCATGCACTAGCATGCGTGAAAGATAGATAACTCATTGGATTTTGAGGATATTGAGCTCAAAACTCATGATATCACTTGATGAATACATGATAATGATCATTTGCATTACTGATTGACATTAAGATTAAATTTGATTGATGATTATTATGTTATATTATTTTATTTTTAGTTAGATTAGATGATTGATTTTTTTTTTTGTTATTTTTCATTAACTTTTATTATTAATTTTTTGTTAATGATTTTATTTTATTACGATTTACGTGATCATAACTTATGATGAATAACTTAAAATTTATAAAATAAAAATTTAAAATTATAAACCAATCAACCCGGCTGGAAGCCTCCGGGCATGTCTCAGAATGACCTAGCCCAATTTTGCTCAGATTCGGGCTAGCCAGGATGTGCAGGTAGAGGTGTCAACCAGGCCGGGCTAGCCAGGCCCGGCACGTGAATATTTCGTGCCCGGGCCCGTGTCGTGCCGAGGCTAACTGGGCCTCGTGGCGTGCTTGACCCGGCACGGTTCGGTGGCTCGTGGCACGGCCCGTAGGCACGGTCGGGGTCACAGTTCACACCCAACCCTGGCATCCCGCACCCGCAGTTCCGCACCCACTGACCTAAAGGTGTCAAACGGGCCGGCCCGGCCCGGCCAATTTTTTTAGAGCTCGACAGTGCTTTCGTGTCGAGCCAAGCATGACACGGTTACTGTACCATGTCGTGCCTGACCCGACATATTTTATTAAAAGCTAGGCCGGCGGGCTGTGCCGTGTTGAGCCAAGCTCGGTCAGCCCAAACCTGGCTATACGGGCCAAACCAGGCCATACGGGCAAGGTTAAAAATATTTTTTAAAAAATTTTTAGAGTTTTATATTTTAGTTTAATTTAAAAATTTATTAAATTATATATATATTTATAGATAATGTATAATATATTAAATTTATAAAATAAAAATTGATACAAATTTAATAAATTACAAAGTTTAAATTATTTTTATAATTTAAAATAAAATTAGTTTATAATTTATTAGAATTAAATTATAGAGTTATACATTTTTAAATGAAAAATTTAAACAAAAAAATAAATTGAGCAAGAAATTTCGTTAATAAAAAATTAAAAAGTAAAAAAAAACAAATGCAAACCAAATGAGAAATGACCAATCAGCCAATAGAGACCGAATGTCCGAACCAAACAAATTATAGTTTCAACGTAACGTAAAAATAAAGCGTATTATCAATAAAAAACAAAACATCGAAATTAAAAAGTAGTTGATCATCATCAATTGTCAATCAGCATATCATGAGCATCATCAGCCGCAACATCAAGATCAGTATCATATGGATCATCATCATCATCAATCAACTCCTCTGCTTTTGCAGTGGATGTGGCGGTAGACCCTGTCCCAGTTCCAACTCCAGCATGATCATGGATGCTAAACCTTGAATCCTCCCAATCCTTCAAACAGGCCAATGCCTCAACAATATCTGGACATAATCTCAATCTCCTATCTGAAATCACATTCACTGCAACAGAAAAAGCAGACTCTTTTGTTATGCTCGACACTGGAGGAGTCAGTAGATCCCGTGCCATCCTAGATGGCACGGGAAAGGTGGACTCATATGATTTCTACCACGGTAATATATCAAGATTCTTAGTATCAGAATGTGATAGGATTAAGCAATAATTGGTATTTAAGTACCGAGAAAGCTCGCTCCTATGTGATGGTCCACCCCGACGTTTCCCACTCACTAACTGAATGGAAAAATCATCATCTCCGAACAAGGTAACCATATCTGTAATCACAGTCTCACCACCACCACCACCATACTAGTATGTGAACAGATCAGTCAACTTCTCGTGAATAAACCCTTCAGGTGGCTCTTCCAGGTTCATGCACGAAGAAATGTAAGTTAGGGTGTTTTCTACCCCATCCACCTTAACCCTAGGGTCCATGTATGCATCGAGGCAATAAAGAGATGGAACGGTGGACCAATACTTTAAGTACTTGGTTTCCATCTCTACAACCATATGGCTAAGTGTCGGGTCAGCTCGATACTTCCTAATAATGCTACTAATGTTGCATATGCACCTGAGTGCAATGCAAGTCGTGAGCATATAAACCGACGAACACATGTTCATCGTGTCATAAAAAATCTTCAGGAATTTCATAAATGAAATTCCTGAAGCCTAGTCAGTGTCGTCAATAGTAAGTTCGTCACTCTTATTATTGACGTAGTCGGATATCACGTGTTCGTATCCAACACGTGATTCCAACATCAGGTACGTGTAATTCCAGCGATGTCTCATATCTGATTGGAATTTCTTCTTCTTAAGATTCGCAGACAAACAGAGACTACCAAACTCTTGTTGTCTGCGAGGAGTACGAATATATTTTAGTGCATTACGTATATTATCCAAGCGGGGGAACACACCTTCATACATGCTTGAACAATCAGGTTAATTACGTGACACATGCATCTGACATGAAAAATCTCTCCTAATGGTGTGTCTCTAATATTCCTAACAAACATATTAATCACTACTCCATTATTAGATGCGTTATCGAATGTGATACTAAAAATTTTATTTTGAATTTTATATTCCCTAAAGATTTTCATCATGCACTCAAAAATGGCTGGTGAGACATGCATAAGATGATTCATAGTCCAGTTAGAATCTACATAATGGCTGGTGAGACATGCATAAGATGATTCATCGTGACTTGTCCAAATATCAGATGTCATGGACACCACTCCACTATATGCCATAAATTCATTAATTATTTTTTATTTTTCTAACTTATATAATTTTAGTATGTCATTCCTTGATGTGGACCTAGGAATCCTATGATAGGTAGGCTGAAAATATGTCTGTATTATGCGCATTACCCTTGGATCTTCCGAAAATCTGATCAGAAGACCCATTAATGTGATAAGTCTGGCCATGCCGTCCCTATCCAACTCGCTAGAGTATATGAAGGGAGTAAACTTTGAGACTGAACTCGATTCAGTCTCAAAAAATGAAGTGTTAAGTTGAGTTTGCCTAGGATCTAATGGACCATGTTTTTTGGTGTATAATTTGGCATGCCTCTTAAGGTGTTCAGTCCCAAACAAACTCTTGAATGTTAAAATTCTCATACAATATTTGCACTGTGTCATTTCTTCTTCCGCACCCCTAACATTTTTTTTGTTTTATTATAATAAAATGAGTCCAAATTACAGAAGTTCTAGTTTTTTATTTTTTAGAAGTGTGGGTTGAGATGACTAAAGAAACCAAAGTTTCAGCAGCCTCGACCTCTGTGTAAGATTTTCATTTTCTAAATTTAAATATGTTTCATTAGTATTTGTCATTTTAAGGATTTTTGTTAAACATGATACTTATTTAGAGACTAGATGATAGATATTAGATTTTACTATTTTAGGACTAGAGTGAGAGAGAGAGAAATAGAAAGTAAAAGAAAAACTTAAAATAAATTACTCAGTAAAGTAGTCGGGTCAATCACGTGCATGGTGCACCACAATCTAGCTCAAAATTCGAAACCCGAGTTGAGATTCCCAAAAATTCAAGCCAAATGATGAAATCCCGACTTCCCGAGTCCCGACAGAGAGGAGCAAGAGTTTTGAGAGAGAGAAAATGTGAGATTTAAAAGGATAAATATTTATGAAAAACATAAATGTTATAGAGAGAGCAGGAGGATTTTATAGATTAAAGAAAATATTTTTTTTTTAAAAAGTCATTTTTTTTGTTTTTTTTTGTTTTTTTTTAATATTTTAGGAGGCAAAATCATGAGGGCTGTCGGATTATGCCCCCTGACCGTTGGAGGCGATATCCAACTGCAACATTTTAAAATTTTTTTTTTTGCCCGTTGGTGGGGGGATCGGGTCGGGTCAGGGACCGCGGGTCGGATCTGATTGGACTCGACCCGCTGTCTTTTTTGTGGGAAGCTTGGCTTGGCCCGACTCCCATGTCCCGAGTCACCGTAAACTCACCCGTGACCCGTGACTCATGAGGGTGCGGGAAGCTGGGAGCCACCTAGTCCTAGCCAGGTCTGCGGGTCGGTGGATGCGGGACTGTGGGTGCGGGACGCCGAGGCTGGGTGTGAACTGTGACCCCGACCGTGCCTACGGGTCGTGCCACGAGCCACCGAACCGTGCTGGGTCAGGCACAACACGAGGTCCGGTTGGCCTCGGCACGACACGACACGGGCATGGGATATTCCCGTGCCGGGCCGGCCGACCCAGCCCAGTTGACACCTCTAGGTTTAGACTTTGGACAAAGAGGTAACCCAAATTTTGAATTTTATCTGAAAATCTTGTGATGGGCTAGTGAATTACGTTTTTAAGAGGGGAACATATGTTTTGGTGTGCTTCCCCAAAAGCTTTTAGCAATCAGAAGCAAAACTTTTGATATTTGTGAAAAAATCACAAAACTATACAAAAATTAAAAATAAGGGCACTTGAATACGTGATTCCTAAAATACCCTATCCCCTCTCTCCTGGCCCTCGCCCTGGCCCTTGCCCTGGCCCGCTGCCCTCACCACCCCCCACACCTCTCCCCCACACCTCTCGTCCCACACCTTTTCACGATGGAGCTCACTGGAGCTCGACGAGCTCCATCATGGAGCTCGACAGAACTCCACGAGCTACACATCAGAGCTCATCGAGCTCCAGCGAGCTCAAAGGTCAAGCTCAATGGAGCTCCGTCGAGCTTCAGCAAGCTCGACAATGGAGCTCATTGAAGCTCCACGTTGAAGCTCGTCGAGCTCCAATGAGATCAACGAAGCAGCTCACTGGAGCTCCTCGAGCTCCATCGTGGAGCTCGATTAAACTCCACTAGCTCCACGTCGAAGCTCGTCGAACTCTAGTGAGCTCCGTCGTGAAGTGGTGCGGGGGGAGGGGCTGGGGGCTGGTGAGGGCCAGGATGAAGGCAGAGGCGAGGGCGACAGGGAGGGCAAAAGTGAGGGCGAGGGCCTGGGGAGAGGGTATTTTAGAAATTATTTATTCGAGCACCCTTATTTTTAATGATAGTTTTGTGATTTTTTCACAAATATCAAAAGTTTTGCTTCTAATTGTTAAAAAATTTTAGGAAAACACCCCAAAACATAAATCTACCGATTAAAAACGTACTACACCAGCCCATCACAAGATTTTCAGATAAAATTCAAAATTAGGGTTGCCTCTTTGTCCAAAGTCTAAATCCTTTGTTTGCCAATGCGTCACATGTTGAACTATGCATATTTAATTCATCCTATTCTGAATCATAATTTTGAACTCCATGGATTAAATTCCTAGTTTTTTAAGAAGAGTACACAAGATGTTGGGATTGCCTGAATTGGGTGAAGAGATTTAATTTTTTGTTTTTGTTTTTTTTTTTTTTAGGGGAAATATGTTTTGGGGTGCTCCACCAAAAATATTTAAGAATTTGATACTGATATTTTAAAGTTTTAAAAAAAGTCATTAAAAACAAAAAGAATTGAAATTTGAGGCATTCTATTACATATATACTAAAATGTCATTCATTAAATCACTAAAACGTCTTCACTCTTTCATCAGCCCTAGCCTCGTCCTCTCCCATCGGCCCCCTTCACTGGCTTACCCTCTCCCATCGGCCCCCCTCACTTGTTCACCCTTTCCCTTCTTTTGGAACTGGAAGACGAGCTATTAGAGCTCATCGTCGAGCTTTAGGAGCTCTTCGTTGAGCTTCAGGAGCTCTTCGTTGAGCTTCAGGAGCTCTTCGTTGAGCTTGATGGAGCTCGATGGAACTCGTTTTCTAGCTCGATAGAGCTCATTGTTGAACTCCAGAAGCTCTTCATCGAGCTCGATGGAGCTCGACAGACGAGCCTTCCCCTGACGGGTTGTTCAATATAGTTGATTGAGCTTCATGTGAATTTATTCTTATACCCTTAATGATATTTATTAAATCTGCATGTAAATAGCTGTAAAAGTATTTTATTTTAATTTCTATTTTATCAATTATCAGAGGTGAAATATAAACTCTGATTTTTTTTACCTAATGTTGCAGGATATTTTGATAATTGATTTTGCTTGGTTTTCTCTCTGCATGGTGCTCTCTTCTTCTACTCCTCATCCGTTCTTCTCTGCTCTTAAGAAATCCTTGTTTTAACAAGGATTTATTATTATTTAACATCTTCGAGCTCGTCGTCGAGCTCGATGGAGCTCATCGTCGAGCTCGACTGGTGAGTCTTTGAGCTCCATCGAGCTCGACTACGAGTTCCTAGAGCTCGAAGACGAGCTGCTGGGGCTCATCGTCGAGCCACTGGAGCTCATCGTCGACTGCTGGAGCTCTTCGTCGAGCTTCAGGAGCTATTCGTCGAGCTCCAGGAGCTCGTTATCTAGCTCGATGGAGCTCGTCGTCGAGCTCGACGGACGAGTCTTCGAGCTCCATCGAGCTCGTTGGAGCTTGTCGTCGAGCTCCAGGAGCTCTTCGTCGAGCTCGATGGAGCTCGGCGAGCAATTCTTCGAGCTCGACTACAAGTTACTGGAACTCGAAGATGAGCCCTTCGAGCTCCATCGATCTCAAAGACGAGCTCCTTGGGCTATTAGTCGAGCTCCATCGAGGATTGAGATCGAAGACGAGCTCCTGGAGCTCGACAACGAGCACCAGGAGATGGGAGCGGGTCGAGGGCGAGGACCGATGGGAGAGGGCAGAGGCGTGGCGAGGGCCGATCATATAGGCCTATGTTAGAGGGCGAGGCTAGGGCTGATAGAATAGTGAGAAGTTTAAAAAAAAAAACAATTAGTGGGAAATATTAGTTTAGTGATTTAATGAAGGACATTTTAATATAAACGTGATAGAGCACCCCAAATTTCTATTTTTTTTTGATTTTGATAACTTTTTTTCAAATTTTAAAATATTAGTTTCAAATAATTAAATATTTATGGGGAAGTACCATAAAACATAATTCCCCATTTTAAAAACAAACTTATTATGTACACAAGTGCAATACTAAAACTCAAAGTAATAATAAAAAAACCATGGGGGATCATAATGAGCTCTACCGAGGAGCTTAATGTAGATCCACCGAGGAGCTCAATGCAGCTTGACTCGATGGAGCTCCATCGAGCTCTTCGGTGGAGCTTCTTCGAGCTTCTCGGTGGAGCGTCTTCGAGCTTTGGAGCTTCTTTGAGCTCCTCGGTAGAGCATCTTCAAGCTCTGGAGCTTCTTTGAGCTCCTTGGTGAAACTTCTTCAGGCTCCTTGGTGGAGATCCTTCGAGTTCCTCGGTGAAGCTTCTTTGCATTCCAAGGTTGAACTCCTCGGTGGAGCTCATGACAAGCTTCCAAAGATTTTTTTTTTTTTTTCTTTTTTAATTATTTGGCGTTCCAGCATTGCATATAATAAATTAGCAATTAGGTTAATTTATAGCTTAAGGACAATTTTATATTAACATAAATTAATGCACAACCTTAATAATTTTAGAATTTTGCGAACTTATTTTTAAATATTAAAACTTTGATTCATTTTTTTTCAATTTATTTTTAATTGATGCACCAAAACATAATTTACCCTTTATATAATGCTAATGTCAACAAGTTTTTCATCATGCGGTCATTGAAAAAACAAAAAAGATGACATTTCAAAAAATGTAACGACATCAAGTGAATTGCGACAAC
The DNA here is from genome assembly GCA_029783825.1 of Sapria himalayana. Lineage (NCBI taxonomy): Eukaryota > Viridiplantae > Streptophyta > Magnoliopsida > Malpighiales > Rafflesiaceae > Sapria > Sapria himalayana. The sequence continues at coordinate 1,647,828 of JAREIK010000588.1, forward strand.
AGCCAAAAAGTAGGGGCCAACTATTTTGTTCCATATTCAAATAATGAAATTTGACGTCAGGGAAATGACTCAGAGAAAAGAGAAAATGCTTTCAAACCCAAGATATGAATCCACTTCCTTTGATTTCTCCACTATATCCAAAGATTGACATAGCCGTTTGGATGCGCTCAAAGAACTCGGCTTCCTGTGATATCCCACAGAGGAGTTCACGCTTCCTGATCGAGTGTTATTTTTCATCATTGAGACATTGCCATAAGGTACTAAGGGAAAAAGTAAATCACATCCTGCGCTTTGCCATTTCGAAGGCAATTCCGAGCTCAAACGTGCACTGCTGGATGAACCATTCTTCGTCATGCCTGAGAAATCACAACCAGCCAACCCAGATAAGGCTGGAAAATTCATTGACTTTTTCCTTATATGATCAAATATTTCCTCTCCCTGATAGCTTCTGGATGTAATTTTACTGGAAACTAAAGGAAGAATCAAGTAAATAAAACCTAATGCAAAAGATTAAAAAAAAACAAAATAGAATGCATGCAACCTGCATCTTCTACACCATGCCCATCTTCTTCGAGAAAGTTTCGATTTGTTTCTTTGCTTCTGACATCAAAGTAGTCATTAGGTTGAACATCATTCTCATGACTGTGTTTTCTTGATGAAAAATAGACATTGTTGCGTGGGTCACTCTTGTTGCCTTTGCGACATGCATCATTAGATGTTTCTCCCGATACAAATGTATGCGTGCTGGGTTGGGGATCAACAGCTTGTTTCCCTTCTGCATTCAAAGTAGATTTGCAGACCATGCTCTCCTCAACTTCATCTATCAGTTTGAAACTGGGCCTGAAATAGATAAATCAGAAACAAGCACACACACATATATATATACATATATATATATATACATAAAATGCAAAAATGCACATCCATGCATAATCTCATGTAAACTCATACATGAATCATATTTGCCTACATACATGTACAATTTACAGTTAAACTCATGTAAAGAGAACCTCGTAAACTCATCCTAGACAACAAGAAAAATGATGAAGACATTGCAATTACACATACATGATGTCCGGATATAGTCACACGTGCACTCATAGTTGTATTGAAACCATTACAATAATACAAGGAAACATTGCACAATACTTACATTATAATGCTCTCAGCCTTATTTTTTGAGAATTTGAAAAACTTTTTGGCAGGATCACTAGTTGCCACTTCCAGGTCATCATCAGTGATAAATGTTTCCTCAAGATGGGGAGAAATGGAAACCATGCTCAGTCCATGTTCTTGATTAGTGTCTTTGTTATCTTTCAGGAGAAGGCTTTGGTGAAGATCAAGACCAACTAAACTCAAACATATATGAAACGCACAATTACAATATAATCATCCAAAATTAGCTCAAATATACTAACAGGAAGATATTTACTGTATTCTTCAAAAAAAAGATCAGCCTTGACACTTAGTTTTTGCTGTGAAGGAACTGACAAAAGAATAGTTGCACTATAGGGACTGAAATAGAATCAACAACCATAGATCAGCTAGTCACAGCAGCACCTACAACTTCTGGATACACCACTAAAAACCATTAATAATATCTGATATAATGCATATTTCAATTAGTTGTTTTTTGGCAATAAAAGAATTATATCTCTATATGTTACAATTCTTTATTGTTTTTAGCTTTGAATTGTATTTTTGTTGGGGGCACCTGACTTGTGTACTGTCCTAATCATTTTTACTCGTTATATAAAAATATTTGATAGATAAATTTTATTTAGTGTTGTTCTTATTAATTTTTCAACATTTTTTTGTAGCATGATATTGGAGCCAATCAAGAGAAAATTTAATCCTAGGTTTATGTGAGTAGGGCTTACAAATCCTATGAAGAGATTAATGTGAATCATACCAGCACATTGCATGCAAGGTAGATGGTTTTAATTGTGTACAGAAGCAGGCACGCAGAGTGGTAGATATCATGTGATATAATGTGAGTAGAGCACAATGATGTTTTGAGTAGAAACCCATAATTAGGGTTTTAGCAAAATTCAAAAAAAAAAAAAAGATATCCCAAATAACTTAATTTGATTCAATTTGGAATTTTTCTTTTTTTTAAGAAACCAAAATCTTGTAATATAATGTGATATAAAAAAAAATTATAGTAATTGTAGATGAAAATGAACGTCAGTTCAATATACCTACAACAATAAAATAGAAAACATCAAAGATAATTATTAAATATCATATCTAAAAGAAGACTAAGAATTTGACACAATATTAATAAAAACATGCGAATTATCAAAACTATCTAATAATCCTCATAAAATTTATTCCAAAGTACTTATATTTATTAGATATGAATATACAAATTTTTTCTATAAGACAACAACAGATACTTCTATTCTTTTTAATATTATTGATTATTTCGTTCATATATTTAGACTCATGAATTATCAACATAAGAATTTTTGTTATTTTCTTGTATTCTACTTATTTCTGATTGTCCTATTAATTTACTTTTTATGAATTTTTTTTCTACAAAATTCAACTCTATTTTTTTTTTGTTTTCACTAATATTTATTTATAGAATAAGAAAACTGAGTAAATTTTTATTTGGAATTAAACATGATAAATTATAATCCCTTCTTTGAATGTAAGATCATCTTCTAGATATATGAATATTTTAAACTATTTACTTGTGTATTTCCAGTTTAGTCACCAATCACTTATCAAGTTAAAAATATTTTACCTAATATTAAGAGTATTTTGATATTAAATTATGAGGCATGTAGTTAGTAAAACTTAAAAGAATTTCTTATCTTACATTATAGTTTGACTTGGGTAGGAACTTAATCAATATAATACACTCGGACATATAGAGATCTAGTAAAGATAAAATTTATGAGAAAATTGAAGTATCTTATTATATTTATTAATGATTACTCAATATTTACAAGAATATATCTCTTTTGTAATAGATTCTAATTTTTTTTTCAAAATTTTCATAACATTATAAAAATTAAATTAAAAAAAAAAAGTGACAATGCATTACTATATATATATATATCATAATAATTCAATACTTATTATATAAGTCATAAGATTATATACTAATTTTTTTTGTAATTGCATAGTCTCAACAGAATGGGGTTTGCGTGTTTACGTTGTATGACCTCAAATATTTATTGAGAAACTGATTTGTGAGATTTACATAGGTTTCATCTTATTGGGGTTATGCAGTGTTATTAATTTTTTTTTTATTTTATATAAAAAATCTCAATAACATGATAATTTTATTAATTATCTATGTTAATGACAATCTAATTACTGAATGATGATGAGTTGAAAATCACCCAACTCAATGAACATATTCATACATAATTTCAAATGAAAGATTAAGTGACACATACTTTTTTAGAATAGAGATAATTTATTTTAAGAAGAAAATTTTATTACAAATGAGTTATGCTTACAGATGTTGGCCTTTTGAGTTATGCTCCAACAATAAATCAAAAGACTGATTTTATTTCTAATGTGATCTCTCAAATAGACTCTACTATGTATAGGAAACACGTGTGAAATATTAACTAACTGCTTATGATCAAATCATATATAACATAAGTGATTAATATAATTAGTCATTACGTAGAATTTTCCTTGACATGTTCATCATAACACAACTCTTCGATACTGAGGGATGTATAAAACTTTCCAGGACTTTTCTTGGAGTTGAGCATATTCATTTGTAGTTAGTTGAGTATTCATATTCGAGTTGCATATTAATATCAAGAGGATGTATACGATAGATTTTTATATTTTTATTGAAAGCAACATTAATCTTCAAAAAAAAAACAAAAATCAAATAATTATTTTAAAATCTAATACAAGGATAAAATCCAAAATAATGACTATAATTACTTGTAAGAAAATTAATTAGTAAGATATTAATAGGAACCACATCGAAAGATCCTAGGGAGTTAGATAGGTATTTATATACGAGGACAAACCTCCACATTTAAGCTAACTTTTGGGTGGAGTTAGGGCCTTTGGGCTTGGATACCCATCATTTGGTATTAGAGCAGGTCTCTTGAGGAAATGATACGTAACAGAAACGGACTACCTGAGAAAGGGCTACTTGGAAGAAGACTACCTGGAAGATGGCTACCCAGTGCCACAAAAAGATAAGCCCGGAGTGAATGCTAGCCAGAGTATGAGCCACCCAGAGTGAATTTCGTCCACGGACATCGGGTTTCTCAAGGGATATGGGATGTTAGAAACCACATCGAAGGATCCTATAGAGTTAGATAAGTATTTATGTATGAGGACAAACTTCCACATTTGAGTTAGTTTTTGGGCAGAGTTAGGGTCTTGAGCTTGGATACCCATCAAATATATAATCTCTAATTTAAAATTTCACGAGTGGATAAAATATATATAATTAAATTATTTCTTTCTATGATAGAAGATTCATGACAACTATTATTACAACATACTTTCAAACAGTATAACAACCACCAACAAACATCTTCTCAAAGATCTTGAAGATATTTTAATTATATTTTTTTCCTCCAATTATAATATTGTGAACTTGTACGCATCAATTAGATATGAAGTATTACAATTTTTTATTGTTTTTAAGATTTATATTGTAATTTTGATGGTATCACCCAAATTGTGAGCTGCTTTAATTATTTTTGCCTATTATATAATAATATTTTATATATGAATTTATTTAAAATATTATTACACTTATTTTTTCCGCATTACTTTTATAACATTAGATAATCATTTTTATTGAATTTGATATCATTTTTGATTTTTGTTGAATACCAAAGATAATTATTAAATATTATTCTCAAAGAGAAGAATTAAAATTTTATAAAATATTAAAAGAGATGTTGACTATCAAAGTCATAATATATCCTCATATAATTCACTTATCATTATACTTACTCTAGAATAAAAAACTCTTGTCTTAGATAGTAGCAGACCATTCTCATCCTTCAAATATCAATAATTATTTCACTCATACTCTAATTTCATAGTCTTGAATAATCAACATATAAGATAATATTTATATTATTGATAATCATATCCTATTAATTATATTTTTTTCTTATTTTAAAAATATTATTATAATCAATGACAAATACTCGAAAACTATTAGAATTAATACTATTCAACTTAGATCTTTGTTACTTTCTCATATTATACTTATTCTTGATTATCTTGTTAATTTTATTTCAATAAATTATTTTTTCACTGATATTTTTATTTTATTTCTATTCTCTGTGGCTTAGTATTTAATTCAATTGATATTTTTTTGCATGATCAAAAGACTTCAAGAAAATTTTCATTTGGAATTTAGCAAAATAGAATATGTATTTTTTCTTTAATGGTAATATCCTCAATTAGAAGTTTATATCTTGGATGCTTAACTCGTGTATTCTTAGCTTGTTCACCTATCGTTGACTATGTTAGGAATATTTTATCTGAATCTTAAGGATATTTCAACTTTAGAATATTAGATATGTCAATTAAAAAAATTTACACGAGCATCTTATCTTACATGTCAATCAAATATTAGTAAGAACTATCCAACCTAAAATACTCATATGTATATGTATCTAACAGAGGTGTACTAAGAGATGGATATATCTATTTAATTTTTTTTATTGATAAGTGTTCAAGATTATATATATATATATATATTCATGACAGATCACAAGTTTTTTTTATTTTTGCAAAGATTTCATAAAATAATAAATTTTTTATTTAATAAAAAAATAAAAAATTAAGAAATAATAATTTATTAGAAAATATATCAAATAAATTTTATAATTATTGTATAAATCATAAGATTATATACTAAATTTTTTCGCGTTGACACACCCCAACAGAATAAGATTATTAAAAAATAATAAATATTTGATTTAGATAACTCAAATATTATTGCATAAAAAAATTCTAAAATATTTTTAGAATGAAATAATTTTAATTGTAATTAACCTTATCAATCAAGTGTCTTCTTTTATCATTTCACAGCATATATCCTTCCAAATACTATATACTGTAGAAAGATTATTTAGTTAATCTCTTAGAAATTTTGGGCATATTTGTTTTATTCTTGATTGCTCTCCAGGATAAAATAATTTAGCATTTTGAGTCTTGAAGTGTTTTTTTATTTGATGCTCTATTACTCAAATAAAATTCTATAATTTTTCACTAGAGACCAATAAGATTTTAATAAATATTAATATTTTTTTTTTGAACAGAATTTATTTTTTAATAATCATAGACGAATATAAATTACATTTGAACCCATTAATTTTTCTTTTTCAACTATAGTATGGGATTTCAGTTAAAAAAGTCAATCATTGATTGCACGTGAATTTTTTGGTATTCAATATAATGTCACTCCTATGGAGTCATCATATCTACTAATAAGTATAGTGTCATGTTAATTTTAGATAGAGTGAGATTTTCCAAAAATTGAGATCTTCATGCCCAAGTGATATAGTAATTACTCAGTCTTCTTCAATACATGCTCATGTCTAGTCAAGAACAAAAAGATCTCACCACTCAAAACATAGGGTTTATATTAGAACAAGACATATCTCACATGCTCATATCTATGACGAGTATACCAAAAAATCAAATGATTATGCAACTAACTTTTCTGATCTTAATTTTTCAATTGTTTTATGGAAGAGGAAGATGAGCTATACTCAATACTTGATTTTTCAAGTATTATCATATTTTCTTGTTGTTCCCTCTTGTATTTCCTTTATTATTTTTCCTAACAATACTAGGATACTCAAATTTTCTTTTGAAACAATATCAGATCTAGGATAGCACCAAACAATGATGAAAAAAATATATGTCACCTCCACTCTAATGGGACTTGTAAACTAGTATCACTATTTTCTAAAAGATTTATTCTTAGTTGTAGATAAGTATTTAATATGAGTATAAGTTCACATAAGAAGATAAATCACCTTAAAATAAAATTTATTATAAGTAGGTCCACCTATACATTTAGTATAAATTAGCAATATACTCTCTTTAGTAACTAAAAAGATATCCATACAAATTCTTAGCTTACTGGCAACATCCTACAAATGAAAGATATATCAACTAGATATAAATAATATTTTTTTATAGTAATATTGAGGAGGTATACATGAAATAATCAACTAAGTTTTGAGCAGTAAATCAAATACAATTTCTAAGTTACAGAAGATAATGTATGGTTTAAAGTAATTATTAAGAACTTAATTTGCAAGGTTTTTATAGTCAAATATCTCATTTGGGCTACTCATTTATGTTAGAGACTTTTCTTTATTTTTCTAGAGGAGCCCTATTGAATAAATAATTTTGTTGATTATTTATACAAATGATATTTTAATTATGAGAGATAAAATAAGTTAGAGATCACTCCACTCAAAGAATATCTTAAGACACAATTTTAGATACAAAATATTAAGAGACTCAAATATTATCTTAATATAATGATAACTTATTTAATGGGTATTAACTTGTCAAAGAGAAGATTTACACTTGATATATTTTTATGGAGATTGATATCTTGGGTTGTGCTCAAATATATAATTCTATCGATGCAGATACTAATTTTAATTATAATATGATCATTTCAATTAACTCCATACTTTATAAGAAAATTATAGAAAAATTAATTAATTAATAATGACCAAATCAGATATAAAATATACACTCCAAAGAAAATATGTGAAGAAAATACTTAGACTTGATATCTCTTTTAGGGTTCATGGATACTTGTGGTTTGCTGAGTAATCGTATTCAAGTTAGGTATTAACATGTACCTAGAGGAAGTTTATGATATTTTTATTTCTTTCTTAAAGTCAACCTTATCTTATAAAAAAATAAAAGATAAATAATAAATTTGAAATCAAGACATCAAATTTAAAGATATAATTTAGAATAATGATAATAATTACTGATAATATACTTTGGATATAACATATATTCATAAAAAAAATCAAATATTTACTCTCTTCCTTTATTATTATTTACTATGGCAATTAGATAATTAGGCATACAACATCGAATTTAATATTTTATGAGCAGACGTATATCTTGAAGAAAAAAAATTCATGATATGATTATTACCACAAAAAATATTCCAACAATAAAATATCTAACAGATATTCTCACAAAGGTCATGAAGAAGCTCTAGCTTAACTTTTTTTTCTTCAAATCTTGACATACTAGATATTTATGCATCAACTTGAAGAAAAAATATTGTAATTTTCACTTTCTATGTTTATTTTATCTTATTTTATATATTTGATGGGAATACTTAATTTATAGGATGTAATTATTGTTGCTCATTATATAAACATATTTATTATATGTCATTTTTTTGAGTGTGATTATATTTTATTTTAAATGGAGGTTGAGGTCGTACCTAGTGCACTTGTTTCCCATTTAGCACAATGGCTGAGAGAAATTAATATATCAACTTTACCTCCAAAAAATAAAGAGGCTGCATATGATAAATCACCAACTTAAGATCCACCATTGCACCAAGGCACTTGCTACTTTACCAAGACACTTACATCTTTGGACAAAAGCATTTATCATTGCACAAAGATAATTACCATCACGCCAAGCCATGACCTCCAACATATATGTAATACGAAGACTTCTCAAATAATTATCCATCATAATAATATTACATTTTTTTACCCTCTCCTCAATCCCCCACTTACAACCTCAGGATAAATGTATATGATAAATTTTCATATTAATCAATCGTCTCAGTATTGATCACAACCTAACATATTTAACTTTAGAATTCTTATGAAATTCAGTGCATTAGTGATGATTTAAATGTATCTAACTATCATAAAATTATTTTTGACCAAATATTTTCAAAATTAAAATTCTAATAAGATCCAATATGTTACTATTTGTGAAATCACACCCTTTGCATTTTATTTTAATATGTTCCCTAAAATTGTAATAGTATCAAATCCAAAATTATAAAACAAATTATATTCACCAAAATTCTTGATTATATCCATTAATGGGTAGGACTACTAATTCTGATACTTTCTAATATATGAACTCATATTTTACTTATATTTCTAATATATTTATACAATTTTTGTAATAATATATCTATTGCAATGTTTTATTTATTTATTATGTTTCTAGAGAGAGAACTAACTTGTGAGCTATCCCTAACACTTCTTATTTTTATTTATAAAATTACATTTTCATTGTATAGTATTTTAAAATTATTAGTACTATCATATGTTTTTTTGTGTTTTATTTTTTATGGTATCAAAGCAAAATATTTTTAAAAATTAAGCTTTTTTTTTTTTTTAAATTAGTATTGTGTTATGGTCGGATTCTTGCCTTTGCCACCCACCATACAGCACACTGGTGGCAGCCACACCCACTGCATGCTGGTGACAGCCACACCCACTGCATGCTGGTGGCAGCCACACCCACTGCATGTTGGTGCCAACCACACCCATTGCACACTGCTGCCAAGTACCAAGTACCAACTACCTATATCATGTGCCGGTGAGTACTGTTTGTACCTAAGCTAATTCTTCAATCGTCAGTGCAAACACACACCAGTGAGTACTACTTAAATCATGTGCCGGTAAGTGCCGACGTCTTCCACCTCCACCAAACACCGAAAAGACCTACTTTAACAACACGCCAGCATAACCTATTGCCAAAATGTGCAAACACCACCTTCAGCTACCGCGTGCCACCCTCGCCAAAGCTAGTTTTCTAAAAAATAGGGTCTTTCTTCTGGGAAAAATCAGTTTCTGGATTAATGAAATTTAGGCATAATTTGATGTGCAATGTGGTTATAATATAATGCCAGCATTGATATAATACAATATTATAATTATCAATAATAAATTATCTAAAATACATTATTATAATAAACTTTAACTGGACACTTACTGTTTCATGTGTTCTTTTTATTCTTTGGCATCAAAGTAGTTTTATATGTGAATTAGCTTTATAGAAAACTCACCTTTAATATTATTCTAATCTACTAATATTATTTTTTAGGATCAAAAGATTTCAAGTAAAATTTTTATTAAATTTAACAAAAATAAAATAAACAGAATAATATTTGATAATGAATATTATACAACTTACTTCATATATAATAAATAAATATAATTTGAACAACGCATACGTCAAATACTCTAATCAAAAATACAAAAAAAATAAAAATTTTAAAAAAACTACAATACCCCCTTATAATAAACATAATATGCATTTTGTAATCTATAAATTATATTTAACTATACGCCTATAAATCTAAGTGATTATTTTATATATACATCCTCTTCAAGGTCACCATGAAGAAATATAATTTTTTATATCTAGTTGGTGAATCCTAAATTTGTGAGATACTACTGAATAAATAAGAATTCATATGGAGACTATATTACCACTAAAGATATAGTATCCTAATAGTCTACACCAAATATCTAAGTTAATTTATTTGATACAAATTTCAACTTAGTGCAATCTATCATTTCATGTGAGTTTGTCTTCATAATATATATCTGCATATATTTAACAACTCCAACTGTTTCATTAAGAGATTGGAAAGTCAAAACCAGAAAGGTTAGCTGCAAAATCATCTTACTCCTTAATAAACTCATTTCAGATCTGAGCAAAATGAGTATATCTCCCCCTTATATAAGTCTCGACTCCTGAGTAATCAAGTTTTCCTAATATTTGACTCATCATAAGTTTGAACTAGTATAGCCTTGTGAGTTATAATATCATATGAACTTGAAAAAGATTCTCTTAAGAAATCTCATTCTCTCTAAATTTATTAAGATCTATACTTGTTAGTACATATAATGACTCATTAGAAGTAACATCATTATTTAGACTAATAAGTTCAAATATAATAGAAGAGTGATCTTTTATCCTATCAGGAGGTCTAAGCGAAACTATTGAGTATCAAAGAAAAGTAATTAGTTCAAATATATTTTTTGAACTTTTACTCTTCCTAGGCACACTAAAAAATAACTTATTCTCAAAAAAGATAATGTTCATAGTCATTAAAATCCCATTAGTCTCTAATAAAAAATAATTATCTCCTCGATAAGTACTAGAGACATATTTCAAAGCCCTAAGTTTCATCTTTTTCTATACTAGGGAGAGATTGTGAACAAAACAATAACTCTCAAAAACTATGAGAAAGCTTAAATGATTACTCTAAGATATAGTATCTAAAAGGAAAAATGCTGAAAAAGAACAGAAGAGGTCACCTGCTTGATTAGATAGTTCATTATAAAAATGTATTTCCTCATAAATTCTTTAGAATACTACTCCCAAATAAAAGTATCTGAGTCGTCTCAACTACATGTCTATTATTACTTTCAATTGTTTCATTCTGTAAAATTATAATGGCAAAGAAAATATAACATATAATCCCATGATCTATTTAGTAATTATTGAATCTAACTTATATCTATCTAATACATTATTACTATTTATTTTTTTAATATTTTTATCAAATTAATTTTTTTTATTTTATGAAACATCTAAAAAATAAACACGTGAATATATCAAATCGAATATATCAGATTGAATATATCATTACTTATATCAGATTATTAGGCATGAAAAAAAACTCTAGTATATTTTCTTAATTATTATATTTCATACTATATGATATAAATACCCTTAGAATATGATAAAATATTCTCAACTTAATTAATAATTAATGACTAAATTAGGAATACTTAAGTAAATGGTCTACCACACTCAAATATTTTAAAAAAAAAATATACCATTAAAAGAAGATATATACGTTATTTTATTCAATCTCAAATAAATTTTTTTATACTATTCCTATCTTGCAAATAAATGTTAATAGATAAAACAAAATCAAAATTAAATTATTTAAAAATATAACTCATTAAAAATAAATTAACATAATAATTAAAAATAAATATATACAATAATTTTAAAAGATTTTTCATTAATTAGAATAATAATCTCATAATCAAGAAAAAATAAAAGTCACTAAGTAATGGTTACCCATGAAGTGAGTGCTGACTTAGAAAGTTTTTTATATACTTTTATTTAGTATCATGATGAACAAATTTTGTGAAGACCTCTAGATAATTTCGATAGTTAATATGTCAACTGTTCATTGTACTCTCAATTTTTTCTCTAAAAATAATTATTAATACATTTCTTTGACATGTCTATTTTTCCTACCGCATCTACATTGTAAAAGAATCTCATGCATCTACATACTGACACTATATCACAACTCCTTCAATTGAAACTAATTGATTAGTATAAAAGTATCAACTGAGCCGGCGACTAGAGCATGGCTCGTGGCAGGTACGGTTCAGTCATATCTAGCCCGCACAACACGATTCAAAAAAAAAGCCCCATGGCATGGTCTCCAGACCCGTAGACTTAGGACCAGCTTTTAGTCACGAGTCAAGTTCCATCAACTGACCACCAAATGGGGCAGGTTAATTTAAAAAAATCCCTATGTGACCGATTGCAATTGCCTAGTTACATAAGTCGGCTATCCTTTGTGTGGAAAAGCAACAGGTTCTAACAAGGATAGTCCGGTACGGCCCTACACTCAATTGTGCCACCATGCAATGTTTGGCCAGCTAGCTGGTTCCCATGCCTTGCCTAACACGGCACAGTAGCATGACATGGTCTGTTTGACACCTCTAGATTAGTGCCACACACAAATACTTGAACACTAACAATAAGTTGGTATCAATCACAAATCTGCTCCTACTATTCTGTTTTTTTTAATCACGTACTATGCATGATCTTGCACATGTTCATTGTGTGGGTGTACAGTAAACTTGATTGCATCATTGTGCAGAATGCACTGTGATGTTCACACTTAAACTGTGGAGGTGGCATGCCAATGATTTCAGGCATTTCGGCACAGCTATCTTTACTGTGCTGGAAGTGTGCCCATCTTCACTGTGGAGAATATATTACAGTAACAACACATTGGGAATGCCACCAAACAAACTATGCTGTGCAGAAATACAGAACACACAGTTTCTCCCTTTAGAAATCTTGGTGGTTTGTACTCCATATAGTCTTGGCTCTGATATCATGTTCAGACCCATACATGCAAAAAGTAATACAATAACTCTTACAAAGTTTCATATTTTCATACAAACAACAGTCTTCCATAGTGAAGAAATCATATTCAGATAGCTCATAGGTTAAATAGTCCCAACACCATAATAAGAAAACAAAAAAATATATAATAATAATAAAGAAACTATAAACTGAAACATATAATAATATTAATTAAGAAAATATAATATAAGTATAACAACCTATTTCACATGTCATACTTATATGAGTAAAGATCCATTTAATTTGATATTCTCAGATACATAAGAATCTAATAGAATTGATAGTTGACATTAATAAAAATGTTTTATTATCCATATTAATTATTACATATGTTTAGTTAGATATTTCACTTTTGTTTGAGATCAAAATTTTTTTTTCATTTTTAATCTTTTCATTAAAACCAATTTAATAAAAATTAAAAACTATCAAAAATGAAAATATTTTAGAATATATATTTGACCACTTTAATACATATTATTTTAATCTCATAATTATATATTAGATTTTATACTAGCACACTCCATAATATAGAGTTGTAGAACATAAAAATAAATATTTAAATGAGATGACTATAATATTTTTATATGATATACATATTCTTAAATATTTTTACAAAAATAAAATATAAACACACTATTTCACCAATTTAATATATTTTTTTTATTTTTTCTCATCATATAACTTGTTAGATCTTGTATCATAGAGATATATTAATTCACCTCTCAAAAATTCTTAACTCTCAATTGGTTAGAGGGTTAATAAAATATTAATGAAAAAAATTATTTTTTTAAAAATATATAACATAAACTATTGGATTTTGCTTCAATGGCTATTGGCAAAAATCAAAAAAAAAAATATTATATTTCTGCTCAAATATAATTTAAAAAAAAAATAAAAAAGAAATTATTTGTTTAATTAAAAAATTATTTCTAAATAAAAAATAGATACTTATAATTTTTCATACTTAAACTATTATCTATTTTCTCTCAAATTTTCAATTTACTAAAATTCTCTAAATTGTAAGTTGTGACCAAAATTATTATTTATAATTTTATTATAATATTATATAAAATATAATCATATAAATAAATATTAACGTATAAGCCTCACTATTATTGAGTTGTGGACTTGCAATTTATCAACTTTAGATTTAGGTGAGTTGAGTTTAAATTTTTACCAAGTACATATGATTTTTTATTTCAATTATTTTTTTTACTACATAGTTTTAGGAAAAAAATATTAATTTATCCTCAAAAATTCTCTAAAATTTTAAAAATAAAAAAATTAGTAAATATTATGAAAATGAAATTGATATTAATTTAAATAATGACGACTTAAGAATAAACGAATATATTTAATATGAACTTACTTTAATAATATTAAAAAAATCCTAAGAAAATCAAGAAAAAATCAATATAATATAAATAAAGATATACTTGTATAAGTACTAGTAAAACTAGATACCTTACTAGACATGCCAAAAAATATATACAAAAACATAATATATTTATTTACAACAATTATTTCATCATATACACTAACAATCATCACATATATTAAGATCCTAAACAAACTCAACAAAGCAATGAGGTTATTGAATTTAAATTAATTTCACATATATTTTATTTACCGTAATAAATTTATAAGAAAAAACATAATTAAGTTCATTGCTAGCATTAATTTTTAATTTAAACTTTTGAATGATCTTAGACTGGTTCATTTAATGCAGAAATTCTTCAAGTCTACCTATAATATGATTCCTAGGACAGCCTCTAGAAATGACAAAAAAAGTATAATAAAAAAATACAATTAATTATTAATAAACTTAAAATACAAAGTACAATGATTTCAATGATATCTGATATTTATACTTTTTATGATGATAAAATATTCGTATTCATCTATTACTCACTTTATTGATTCTAATTGTAAAAAAATATATATTATAATTTTATAAGATTTTTTATCCTCATTATATATTTGTCATACATAAGTGTTTGTCAAGGATTTTTAGAAAATATACAAAATAAAATATTTAACATAATATTTGATATTATTTTAAATATTGATATGATAATAAAAATTTTTATTTTAACCATTAGAAATAATCCTTTGGCTGAAATTTTTTATGTTGGATATATATATCACATAATAAATCAAATAATATAAATTAATTTAAAAAATATTGTTCACTCATTAAAATAATTATGTAATACATTAAAATATTAGGATACATAAAAAGACTACAATACTTTACACATTATGTAAGTCATTAAGCCTAAAAAAAATTTCATATAAATGTCATACACTATTAAAATTATATTATCAAATACCAATATGTGATAATTTACAACCAAAAAAATAAAACTGATTAAATAATAATTAATAAATCAGATTGAGAGACTATGACAATTTTTATTTTTAAAATTAATTAAAACCTTTAATAAAACAACAAATATGTATTCGTCGATATATACTTCATCGACATGCATTATACTTGGGTAAATATATAATACGAATAATATTTTTAATAAATATAAAAAATACTAATATTTTAGTGACATGACTATTAAGATGAAAGAAAAATATTTAAAATATTAGTCATTTATTCTATTTATTTATTACTTAGCTACCTATATTGATCCTAGAATTAAGATGAAAAGAGGAGAAAACACTATAAAATACATATTAAAACAACAAATATATATTCGTCGATATATATTCCATCGACATGCATTACATTTAGGTACATATACAACACGAATAATATTTTTAATAATTATAGAAAAAATTATATTTTAGTGATATGACTATTAAGATGAAAGAAAGATATTTAAAATACTGATCCTTCGTTCCATTTATTTATTACTTAGCTACCTATATTGATCCTAGAATTAAGATGAAAATAGAAGAAAATACTATGAAATACATATTCCCTTTAATAAATCAATCACAAAAATTATAAAATAAGATTTATAAATAAATAGATAAATAATTTAAATATTATAAAAATAAGTTTTGAAATATTAACAAGTCTATTAGAATGAAGATCAATATTATATTCAGAAATAATAATTTATTTATTTAATTAGCTCAGGGCAATGATTGAGAAATTAATTAAATAAGAATGAACTATCAAAATACTTACATACAGATTAAGGCTATATCTTCTCCCATAATATCATAAAAAATTGACATATTGAATTACTTGAAATCATATGAATTTACATATCCTATATTATATAAAATGACAAGTGATCTAATAATCACTTTGGTGTCTAGCACAACATTAGAATCTATTTTTTTGACTAAATATAATTTCACACAAGAACATATTACATTTACATGTTATTATAACTCTATCATACCTTAAAAATCAGAATAATATATAAATAAATCTTCAAGATAAAATTAAAAAATTATAAATAAATGATGTCATACACAAAAAATAGTAATAACGAGACTAAGAGATATGATGATCTAAATCAAATAGATTGACATTATATATTTGTTAATGCTATGGGATTGTGATGGCATTAATTTTATTTCAGTATTTTTTTTTATTTTATATATGCATATAGATATAGATTTACATTTTCAATTCAAACTTAGTGTATTTTTTATTATATTTATTTATATTAATTTTCATACATATTACATGTGTAAATTTAATTTTAAAAATAATTAATTTTTTAAAAAATCTTATATATTTACACACACACACACACACACACACACACACATATATATATCCACAAATTAATAATTAAGATTGGGTCACGGTCCCTACCACTAGTGGCTCCTACCCTAGCCTACCTTAGGCCCTAAAAAGGATGACTACCTCCTTGCTATTGGTTAGGACCTAGGGTCAAACTATTGGTACCTAACGACTAACCTAGGCTAGTTTGGGATAGCCACAAGCTGGGTCAGGAGTGAATTGAGTCTAACCCAACTCAACACAATCCTAACACACCTTATTTCCATCATAGGGACAATGAGCCATGTCGAACCTCCCTTCCTTGCTGTCATGTTGGTAAGACACGGCCTAGGGGGATGGACCACCCAAGTACAAAATAAATTGATACTATAGAGAACAAAATTTTCACTGAAAGAGAATCTCAATTGAGTCTAGTTAAACTGGTAATTCAAAGTCAATTATAGCCTCAATTTAGAATATGAAAATAGAAAGACCTAACTACCTCAAAATTAAAATTTATCTTGCAAAAATTGAATATACCCCATATTCACAATAGATAAAAGTCTTAGAGAAATCAAATAATCATACAATCGATTCCTTTGATCTCCATCTTCTAATTTCTCTTTGAAAGAAATAAAATAATTATATTTAACACCTTAATTCACAAGTATATCATACTCATATTTTCTTCTTTCCTTTCTCTTTAATTATTTCTTTAATGATATCGAAATACAAAAATCTCATTATAAAATATTAACTCATCTAAAATAATATCATAACATAATGAAAGATATAAATATATTTCTCTATTTAAGATTTTAGAAGTAGCAACCAACCTTTAGAAAAATATTTTGTTAATTATAGATAATTATTTGCTATAAAGACATCTACATAAAAAGACATTAACTGAAGATAAGACTTATTGTGAAAAAATTCTCTTAGATGTTTGAAGTGAACTTATCATGATAACTTCTCTTTAGTGACCAACACAATATTAATACAAATACTTATATTATTAATAATCTTTCACAGATATATGATATACCAGTTATATATATATATAGGTATCAAATGGATCATCATGGATTAACAATGACAAGTTTTCTATTTCCCAAGTTGGGTTGACATAGCCCTGGATTGGAAGTCATGTTGTGCTGCTCGATACACCTAGAAATATAGGTAGCTCGTGATGTCCAGGTGGACCACTAGGCAAAATGGGTCATGCTAAATTATGTTGTGTTGGAAGTTAGTGGCTAACCAGACATGATTCATGCCAAGAGGCAAATCTGGATTTGTGTTAATCTAATATGAACTTGGAGAAAAGACCATGATTGGGTCGGGTTGGAGATAGGCACATCCAACGCACCCATTTTAAATCAACCAATTGTACTTTTTTCTAATAAAATATGACATGTGAATCTCATGTGCTGAATAAGGGTCACAAATTCAGCCAAACTCATGACATGACTCAAATATGAATTTTGATCATAGTCAAAAAAAGCTGAGACAAACCATCATCTTGGGTCATGTCCTGCCACATGGTTTAATAGTAAATAGGCTGCTCCGTTAGACAGGACATGGCTCATGCTTTCCCACAATGTTGACCCCCATCAATTCCAGGCATGATTTTGGTTGTGCCAAGTCTACTATATATGGAGTCAAGTTGAGCTTGCTGACCCATTTATCATTTCTAGTTAGACGTAAATGGAATTAATTTATGGTAACTTTGAGAAGAATATATATATTGAGCAACCACATAGCTTTAGAGTAGTAACAAAATAATCAGATCTATTTTATAGATTACATAATATATTATGACATAAAATATTGGTCGAGAGTTTAATTTATATGGTGTCCAACCATAATCATTTTATTTGGTTTGCATATGTGTATTATATATTACTCTAAATTTTAGTAGAGGAATTCAACTGGTAGAGTGATTTTGATAATTATATATGTGAATGACATACTTATTACGAGAAATGAATTAAGAATCATTCAATTTAAAGAGTACATTTAATCATAATTTCATATTAATAATTTTGAAACTCGAAAAATTTTATGTAATATAAGTGACTTACAATAAGAGAGTTAACTAGAGACCTATATTAAACAATAAATTAATACATAACTCAATATAAATATCATTTGAAGCACAATAAAAGAGTTAACCAGTCTGACAGCCTTTTTAGTTGTCGGATAATTAAAGATTATCCTTGCCGTTGGAATTTTTTTGAAAGACTAGGGTAGATATATGACGTCTATTGAGTTTCTACCCTTTTTAATATTTAAAAAAAAAGAAAAATATATATACATATATTAATCAAAAACAATTATATTAATGATTTTAGAGAATTAAATTTTTTATTCTTAATTTTCAACCTCAAATCTCTCGCTCTCACGCGCACTCACTCTCGCCCTCTCCCTCTCCTTCTCTCTCTCCCTCTCTCAGTTTTCTCTCTTATAGCTAAAACTTTTAAAGTTAGAAAATTTTAAAGAACATGATATGGAGATTTGGTATTACTATTTCAATTTTATTAACTAGTCTACCGGGTGCGAACTGTGGTTTTCTCTCACTCCTCTCCATAAATTGAATATTATTTTTTATTTAATTTTTTTAATAGAATTTTTTGTTAACTTAGAACATAACCTAATAATAATATAACTAATAATAAATTTAATGATATCAAATTTAATATTAATATAGATGTAAATAATAATGATAATCTTATAGAAAGATTCAAGAGTAGAATTATATTTTTTCTGAAGATCTTGATCCAAATTTAAATGCCTAAAAAGCAAAAAAGTAAAAAAATATTTATAATTTTGACTCATTTTAACATATTAAAAAATAAAAATGCTAAGTGTGTCGATAATCGAAACAATGTATATATTATTAAAAAAATATATACATGTAAAAATACGAGTAGAATAAGCTATCTAAAGTGACATTCTGATCAATACACCAAAAAATATGATATATTGAAGTGTCAAACGAGTTGAGTCATTTTTTGGTGGCTCAATCAGGCCACCATGTTGTGCCCAGCATAGCCCGATATATTAACCATGCCGTGTCATGCACAGTATGGCTTGAGAACCACCAGCCCAACATGGCCCACCAGACCAGCATGGCCCACCAGCCCGACTCGTACCTAGGTCGAGCTCGGTCAACATGAACTTGCTGATTTGGGCCGGGCCATACCTAGTTTTTTCAACTATATTTTAAAAAAATCTTGTTGGGTCCCAATGTCATTTTTCCGTGATGTCGGTCTAGGCACACGGGCCTTGTTTGGCTAGGCACTGCTGAACTGGGTCGTGCTCAGGCCGCTCGGCCCATCTGACACCTCTAATAGTGCATCAAATCCTAAGCAAACTCAAATAAGCAATAGGGTCTTTGAGACTAGATCTAATATAACTTATTTGTTAATCCCTTCATATACCACAACGAGTTAGAGAGGTAAGGAATGATCAAATTGATCACCATGATGAGTCTTCTAATTAAATTTTTGAAGGATCCTAAAATAGTTAGTATCATGCAGACCTATTTTTATCATGCATATCATAGGATTCCTAGGTTCACATATAGGAACGACATACTAAAATATTATATGTTAGAAACATAATTAATAATTAATAAATTTGAGAAATATTATGGAGTGGTATCCGTAATATCTGAAACCTAGACTAGTCGTGATGATTCATCTTTTTCATGCATTACTACCCATTATTTAGATTTTTAAAGGAAACATAATACAAAAAAATTAGATTTCTTAAAATTTTTTATCATCGTGATGATTTTGCGATACATAAGTGCATGTCGAGAATATTTATAGATTTATCATATTCAAAATAAAATATTTAGTATCACATTTGATAACAAATCTAATAATTAAATATCCATTAATATATTTGTTAGGACATTTAGATGAAACATTAGAAAAAAAATTTCATGTTAGATACAAGTATCACATTATTAACCTAATAGTATAAGCAATGATAAAAATTATTTCTACTACAATAAAAATAATATGAAACTCACTAAAATATTTTCAAACACCTAACAGACTAAAAATTTAATAATCTCTTTTATGGGTCTAAAACAAAAAATATTCTAAATGAAAATAAAATACTATTAGAATTACACTTACATAATATTAGAGTCATGTGTTAGATACAAACACATGATATCCAATTATATCAATACTAAGAATAATAAAATTATTATTGACGACAAAAATTAGAATACAAAAAAGTTCATTTATAAAATTTCTAAAAATTTTTTTATAACACGATAAATATGTGTTTGTCTCTTTACACTTCTACCACTTGCATTGTACTCAGGTACATATGCAACATTAGTTATATATATAAGAAGTTTAAAAATAACTCTACATTTTGCAACATGACTTTGAGATGCAAACTAAGTACTTAAAATATTGATCCACCATTTTATCTCTTTATTATTCTAGCTGTCTACATGAATCTTAGTATTAAGGTGGAAGGAATAACGTATATTTTGACATACTTATCCACTAACATTAACCAAAAATACCACCCTAAAAAATTTATTCATAAAAAATTAACCGAGTTATTAACATATAATGATATTAGATATAATAGTAATAATAGTCAGACTCTATGTATGGATAAAGACACCAAATTCAGAGATGATGACTTCTCCATTCAGATAACGAAGAAAAAATGAGGTAGTCTATCGAACATGAGTGAGTTATCTCGATACTTAGATACTGATTACTGTTCAATCATATCACATAATGATAACAAGAACTTTGAATTTTTTATAATGATAAAAATCATATGAATCCACATGTCTTGTAGTGTCTAAGATGACACGGGATATACTAACTCCTACGGTATCAAGCATAACATCTTAATTTATGTTTTCTATTGTACTGAATATCATTTCAGATAAAAAAGCAAGACTGTGTCTTGATATCATCAATGAACTTGTATGCATGAAACATTGGAAAAACTCCAGGATATAGCTACACTGAGAGCAAGAGCACATGAATTGGTGACAGAGACACGTGATGATTCATTGGACTTGGAGGATATTAAGGCCACTCCTACTACTAGCAATACTATTAAACGATTACATAATGATGATAATTTACATACACAAACAGACACTGATTGACATGGGATTGAGATTGATGATTTTTTGTATCTCAATCTTTTGATTTTGATTTTTGATATTTTGACTTTTGTTACACTTTATATTTTTCGATTGATACTTATTAATGATTATTTTTTATCTTATTTTAATGTTGTATTTGTTTATCATTTTTTTAATTTAGAAGCATAGATTAATTTTTTTTATTCACAATGGTGACAACGATCGAGTGATGGACATTGAAGCTAGACCGGAATGGTGTCGGTGTCGTTGCGGATAGTATGCTGTCGACTACCCAAAAAAATGCCACGATCTAGCACGCCCCAAAAACAACCCGACATAAAAGGCACGAGGCTACCTGGACTCATGCCGGTCATGCTGTGCTGGGCTTGGCGTAATTCCAATCATTCCATTCTTGGCACGGCACAACTTCCCAACGAGACCATGTATGACATGGCTCAGTGGGCTAACTAGACCAC
Organism: Sapria himalayana; assembly: GCA_029783825.1. Classification (NCBI taxonomy): domain Eukaryota; kingdom Viridiplantae; phylum Streptophyta; class Magnoliopsida; order Malpighiales; family Rafflesiaceae; genus Sapria; species Sapria himalayana. Next base: position 1,670,314 of record JAREIK010000588.1, read on the forward strand.
CCAAAATGGGTCATGCTAGCACAATACAACCCATTTGACACCTCTAGACTAGTTGATGTGCACCTCGACTAGTCCCACAAAGAGATGATCCTTCCTAACAATTTCAACTCCAAGAAAATCAAGTTTAGTTATAAGTAGGATTCAAACATAATACTTTTCAAATTTATAATTAGTTCCCTACCACTCCAACAAAGCCCATGGGGACAAAAGAAAAAATAAATAAATAAAATATAATTGATATAATCAATATAAATAATTATTTCATAAATTCATTATAACATATTCATCTATATATACTATTTGTATATTGTTGAAAATAAATATTAAGTTTTATAACTTTTTTTTTTATTTTTTTCTTTCATTTTACTTTATGTATCTAATGAGAGCACCTAACTTATGAATTACTCCAATAAAATTATATCAATAGATAAGAATCATTTGTGCAAGATGATTTTAACTTGTTATATTAAAATTAATTATTTCAAGTAATTTTTTATTATATATGATCTTGAATTTGTACATAGTATTAGAGTTTGATATCCTAGGGTAATAAACCATAGGGGTGTATGTGTGGGTGGGTAATAAGCTTTGTGCAATGTGCACTCCAGAGAGAGGGTGTGCACTCACTATGAGCCAACCCTCCTATTGTCGCACACCCATTGTTTGTGATAGAAAAGAAAAAGGATGAGGAAGTATAGGCTTCAACGCTCACTACATCAATGCCATTTAAGTGTTACCATCACACTGTGATGGTAATTTTGTGCGTAACAGTGCACTCAACAATAGATGTTGATACCCACTGCAGTAAACAAATGTGAGCACAATTGAATCTGCAGCAGCACATGCAATAGTTCAACATACCTGGATGATGGGTCTGTACAATTGTCTCAGGTGTTTTTTGAAGATTTGCTTTGGTGATCTTGAGATCTCAGGTGAAAGGATATGGAATGACTGAAACATTTAGTGTAATATCTACTATCGACGAGGGTAACAATTGGACAGGCCATGTTGGATCTCAAATTCAAAATGTGAAATCAAGCTGGTGGATGTTCCTGACATGAAGTACACATCTGAGGATCAACCTTATCCCTGTGGAGAATTCTGCATAAGGGGTCCCAATGTTTTCCAAGGATAACAAAGATGAAATTAAGACGAGATAATTGATGATGATGACTTCATTCTGGAGATATTGGATTATAGTAACCTGGTAGATGTCTAAAAATCATCGATAGAAGAATATTTTCAACTTTTCCCAAAAAGAATACATTGGCCTGAGAAAATGGAAACTTTTATGCTCGATGCAAATTTGTTGGCCAATGGTTTATCTATGGAGATAGCCTAAATTTGTGGAACCATATGCTATCTAAGCGTGATTCCAAAGGGATTAAGTATGAAATTTTGGAAGAGTTATGTGATGATCCAAGAGCAATCACAATTGTTTTAGCAACATTGATTGCAAAGGCAATCATTCTTGTCACTGAACCTTTTTCTTTAGAAAATGGCCTTCTCACTATTACATCAAAGATTAAGAAGCATCAAGCAAAGCCGTACTTTGCTAAAACAATCTCAAACATGTATGCAGATCTTGTTGTGTGTGATCCTTTTACCCCCCATTCATAAAAATGGCTTCATTGGCAGAATCATTCTTGATGCAATACAACATCAAAAAAGATCAATTCAGACTATTTCCAACTGATTGAAATAATAAAGCAAAAATAAATCTGAAGATTTGATGAAACACCATCTGCCTTCATCTGTTTAATTGAACATATAATGAATTAGAACACTGTCACTAGTATGTTAGTTGTTTTTCCACAGTGCCAATCTCCCAACACCTTAATAATTGTTTTTGTTGTTGTATTATGTCTGCCAAGCAAATTTCAACCAGTGAAATATATGAAATAAATAAAGAAGATGAACAGGAGCATTTTTCATGATGTTCTTGTAGGTGGCTCCACCAGAATCCTAAAAGTGCAGCAGCAACTACTGAATGTCTTTAATGACAAAGAGCTTTGCAGGGGCATTGATTCTGATGAAGTTGTTGCTTATGGTGCTACTGTTCATGCTTCTATCTTGAGTGGAGAAGAAAGTGAAAAAGTAGAAGATCTTCCTCTGTTAGAAGTCACACCTCTATCTCTCAGCTTCCAAACTGCTGGACGCTGGTGGTGTGAGAAGGACAAGACAACACAGCTCATGTAGTTACCAAACACATAATAATCCCCCAATTTGGCTAGGGGAGATGTTCTGCCTTTTTTTTCTGCCAACTCAAAGTATCCTTCCCTAATTTGGCCAGGGAAGGGTATTCTATTCTATATTTTATTTTGTCATTATTTTCCCTAAGTCGATTAGGGGAGAGTATTATGTTATTTATCTTGTTGTCATTATTCTTCCTAAATCAATTTGTGAAAAATATATCTCAGTTATTTTTATCATTATTATCACCAAGTCTACTTAATGAAAAATATTTTTTTTGTTTCATATTTGGCCACTAATCTCCTTGAGTAGATTAGGGAAGAATATTTCTTAGTTATTTTATGTTAATCTTCCAAATCAATTTAGAGAGAATATTACTCAATTATGCTACCATTAAAATCTTAGTATTTTAGACTCTTTACCTACCAATTTGAGGGAGAGAGGGTGTTTAAAATAATTATTAAACTTTATTACTTAGCCTTTTATCTTTTTTCCTTTTTTTTTTCTTTTACCTTACCTTATGTTTATGATATTTTTATTCAGTTGTATTGAAGTTAATTATTTCAAGTTGTTTTTTTTTTTATTTATGATCTTGAACCCGTATACATACTTAGGTATATGATGAAATCTTTAGATATTAGTATCTTATTCAGTGATCACGAGTTCTCCAACTAGTTGGTTTTTTATATTTCAGTTAAACATTAACTTACAGAGAAAAATTTATTGAATGATATATTTTTCTTAAGCACAATCTTATTTCATAAAAAATAATGGTCTCAAGATTCAATACAGAGATAATTCAAAACAATAATAATCATATACAAAATATTTTAGGCCAAGCATCATGAGAAGATTGGATATTCACTTACTTCTACTACTCTCTACTGTGAAAGTTAGAAATAAAGACATAATTTTTAATTTAATATTCCAAAAATAAATGAAATACATAGAAATGAATTACTTGCACTGTATATTTACCCACGAGTTTAGTAGGGATACTGCACTTTTGTTTTTTTTTTTTGTTTCTGACAAGGAGAGAACACAATCTATGGGCTATTCCTAGTATTTTCTATTTTTATTTATAAACTTGCATTTTCATTGTATTCTTTTGTGAATTTATTATTATTATTATTGCGTGAATTTTTTTAGTGTATTATTTTCCAATATCCATTATAATGATGATATTATTCAAATTTTTGTTAATAGATGTATGTTTTTTTTGAATTTTATTGTATTGCGAGTTTACTAATATTCTCCACTATGGTAAATTGGTAATGATATCCTTCAAAGTTTTGTTTTTTTTTTTCGAAAATAGGTACCTAAACATCTTCTACTTGTAAAAAGGAGTACAATTGTTCATAACCCTATTTGATTTTTTTTTTTTATTCCAATTTTATTTTACTTGTCAATAATTCAAATACTTAGGAGTTTCGAATAATTAATTATTTTTACTCAAAATACAATTAACATGCTTCTATGAGTTTGGTTTGATTTAAAGCTTGTATTTTGTTAGTTTATTTTATTTTATATTATTTTTTAATCTTAATTAAACTCAGTAAAAATCACCAATTATGTCTCAATGAACTCTCCAATCCACAAAGAAAAGATTATAAATCAATGAAAACTTAAATTATATTTGAGGAACTATAACTTGACATAGCTAGGATCGCCAATATTAATGTTTGCATTATTTGTAAACCTTGTCATGTCATTCCTTAAATATGCTTTAAGTATAGTTTCGCAGAAATAACTATTACTACAATTAATATTCAGGCAATAGAGTATATAACGAATATTTTCATGCAAGTCTTAAAAAGATTTCAGCTTAATTTTCTTTCTTCTAAATTTGATGTTTTAGACTTATATGGACATGTTTAATTGGTAATTTTGTTGTTTACAAATATATATGATTATTTTATTATTGATAGGAATAACCACTATTTGAGCTGTCCCAATCTATTAACTTATTAAATAAGAGAATTATTTGTAGATTATTAATACTGCACATTATTGTAAAGATTTAATGTTTTATTTTGTGTAAAATTCAAAATATCTCATAGTACTTGTTGCAATCAATTTGAACTTTACTTCTAGATTGAATCTTTAAATAACAACATATCTTTTACTTTTTTTAGAAAAAATATTACCTCTAAAAAGTACAAAAATTTATTGTTGATTATCTCTTAGTGTAGTTTGATACCTAATTTATATCTGAATAATTAACAAACTACAAATGTTCATGATCATTGAAAGAGATGTAAAATCCTAAAAATTTTTTACCACTTCAATTTGCAAAGAACTATATCTATGTGAATCTATCAAAAACAATTTAAAAAATAATAATTTATTTTAATTGTATATCCTTTAGGATAATAGTTAAATAATTAATACTACTTATAATTATCTTGTAAGTAGTATAATCAACTACAGAAATTATATCGAAAGTAAAATTAGTATATAAATCAATAAAAGTATATATTGGTACAAACCCCAAAAGTCAAACTCCTATAAGAGTATCAAACACATTTTTTTTGTGACAAGGCAATACCTCTCAAAAACAAAGTACCTTTATACTAAGTAAATATCTGAGTCTCCCAATATTTTTTTTCTAGAAATATGACAAAGTATTCCTTGAATTGCATTATTCGTAACTTGATATATTTTATAATTAAAATATCATTCATATATACAATACATAAAATCATCCAACTATCAAAATTCCTTTTGAAAAAACAATGAAAACAATATAAAATAATTGAGTAAAAAAAACAATATCACTACTTGTCAAAATCTTGCAAATTAAGATCTCAATAACTATTTATGGATCATATAGTATCTTTTATAATCTAGAAACTATATTTAACAGCATTGTTATAATCATATGTCACTGCTCAATATACATATTCTGTTCAAAATCACCATGAAAAAAATATTTTTCACATTTAGCTAGTATACCTTTATATATGAGATTCTGTCATAAAAATAAGAATTTATTCAGATTTCATTTTAGCCACTAAACAAAAATTATTTTGATAGTCAACACTAAATATTTAAGTATTATTTTTCAATTCTTCTTTTTCTTTATTTTTTTTTCTATTTTTATAACTTCTTTTTCTACTATGACTACTACTACTATTACATTTTCGCCTTATTTTTCTTCTCCTCCTCTTACTTCTTTTTCTTCTTCTCTTATTGTTACTTGTTCTTCTTTTTCTTCTCTTTCTTTCAATTCTTTTCCTTCTTTTTAGTATCCCAGTTGAGCCACCAAAAAATTGGTCGTGCAGGCACGGCACGACACATTTGACACCTCTACCACATGCTATGCCTACCCACACCCAATCCACAACCCCAAAGTTTTACATACTTAAAATCATAAACCGCCATGACTCAGCTCCCGGCTAGACTCGGCAAGACTCATCCCAATTTTGCTCAGACTTGTGTCATGCTGGTTCGGACAAAACACAAGGGTCATGCCTCGAACAATATGACTTTTTTATCGGGTCATACTCGGCGTGGCACAGAAACCCAATTGAGCCGCCTAAAAATGAACCGATCAACATAACATGACTCATCTGGCACCTCTAATAATACTCAAATTTGTGTCATAAGTCATGACTATTGAGATGAAAAAAAAAATTTAAAAAACAAATTCTCTATTTCATCTATTTATAATTTGGTTGTATGTATGAATATTCATGTTAAGGTAGAAGTGTCAAGTAGGTCAGGCAGTCCGAGCCCATCATGAGGCACGACCAGATAGAGCCATGCCTGGCATCACACGACACGGTCCAAAATCATGCTGGGGCCCATGCTAGGCTGACTCTCAGCATGATTCGTGTCATGTTGAGCTCTCCCAAGCCTCATGCTGAGCTAGGCACGAGAGGTGTCAAACAGGCCGTCCGAGCACAGCCCGGCCCAATTTTAGACGGCCCAACTGGGCTACGGTGTCGAGCCTGGCACGGCACGATACGGTAACCGTATCGTGCCTGGCCCGACATGCTACATAAATAGTGTCGTGTCTAGCCCGACACGCTACAGTAACCATGTATTGCCGGGCCGAGCACGGTTACTATACCGTGCTGCCCGACACGGACCCTCGGCCAAAAAATTACCAGGTTTGAGTCGGACAAATCCCTAATTTTTTTAAAAAAGTAAGGTTTCGACGGCACATTGCCGCGCCGCCACGCATCTTCGCCCTTTCAGGGCTCGGCGAGCCTCACATGTCGAGCATCGGCTCGTATTGACCATGTTCAGTGCATGGTCACACATGTGCTAGAATGACAGGCATATGCACGACACTGTTGTGGGCCGTGTCGGGCACGGGCACGACTGAACCCTACCGTGCCCAAGCCGGGTCAGCCCAACACGGCCCAGTTGACACATCTCCCTGACCCAATTATCTAGCCATGAGTCATATTCATCGGCACGACCCGAACTAGGTGTCAAACGGGTTGGGCCTAGCCTAGCCATTTGTGACTGGCCCAGCCAGGCTAGCGTGCGGTGCTAGGCACGGCACGCTGCAATACCTTATCATGCATGGCACGACACGGTTCCTTGGATGACATGCCCAGCACGGGCCTGCAACCCAAAATCCACCTGGGTTCCATCCGGTTCGGCCTATTTCGGGTCGGATCAATCAAATTTTTAAAAAATTAGAATTTCAGCACCGCCGTCAAGTGTTAGTCAGTACGTGATCATCCGTGTTGTGCCCATGTGTCAGCCATTTGTATCGTGCCTAACACGACACCCGACCAAAAACCCTCAGCACAGCATGGCTCATGCCGAGGATGCGCCCTACATAGGCCCAGGCACTCTACTATAGTGTGTCGTGTCTGGCCATGCATGCTTAAAATGGGGCAGGCTTCTGGCCGGACCCAAGCCCCGGCCCATTTGATACCTATAACCCGAACCTTGCACCGCATACACTACAGAAAGATAGGCCGCACTAGAGAAATTTTCTAATTATTTTTAGAAAAAAAAAACAAAAAATTATACTAAATATTAAAAGAGACAAACTGACTAAAAATATTTATCACTAGAAGATGAGTATATAAGACTTCTCTCTAAGCTGGTGCCAAATAATTTTTTTTCTTCAAGTATTACTAGATTTATCACTAGTACTCATTATTTAGACTCATTAAGTATAGATACAATAGCTAGAAATTACTTCCTAGATAATCATCATTTATTCACTTCAATATTTTTTGTCTATAAATATTATAATAATAACAAATTATAAAACATCTAAAATTATTAAATATTATAGTTTCATATTAGTTCTTTTTCTTTTGATCATGTTATATTTATTCTTAATTATCTTGTTAGTTTAATTTTAATGAGTTATTTTTTTAGGTAATTTAATTTTATTTTTATTTTTTTTATATATTAATATTTATTTACAAGATCAATAAATTTTAAAAAAGATTATATTTGAGATAAAGGATAATGAATTATATATCTTCTCCCATATAAAAATTTGAGATGTTAAATTATTAATTTATTATGTATTATCAAATTGATCATTTATTACTAATCAAATTAAAAATACTATAACATAATCTTAATAATATATTTATCATACAATATAAATATGACAAAGAAAACTTTAAGTAATTAATTACCTTTATTAATGATTAACCACAACATATGTGAGTCACTTTATCATATAAGTCAAGTGTATTTTATATTCTCATATTTTATAAAATAATAACAAATTAATTTGAAAAAATATTAAAAAATAAATAAAAATCATTGTAATATATATTAGATAAATTTAATATTTATTATATGAATCATGAGTTTATATATCATATTTTCTGTGACAGCACACCTACACAGAATAGGATGACTAAAATAAAAAATAAATATTTGATTGAGATAACTTTAATACTATATAAACTATACTTTATATAGCTTACGATAAACTATTTTATCATCCCCATACTCTATTCTTTTTCTTTTTTAATGAGTATCATTTTAGATCATGCATATTGAAAAAAAATTATTTATTCTACTTTTTAAAATTTTTGAGAGTAATTTATTTTTCCACAATATTACTCCAGGATATGATGAGTAGATACTCAATATCTTAAGAAGTATCTTTCTTGCAACTCTAGTACTTAAGGTATAAATATCTTTTACCAAAAACTAGTAAGATTCTAGTAAGTACTGACATTATCCATTCTGAGTAGAAGTCATTTTTTAATGAGCCTAAAAAAAAAGCCCAAAAATTATACTTGAACATGTTACTTTTCCTTACTTCTTAGCAGTCCCACTTAGACCTTCAGTTAGGATAAAGAACCACTAATCTGTTAAAAATGAATTCGTTGGTTCACATTATAAAAATATTTCAGTCAAATTATCATATATACTAACATATACAAATCTTGTTGACTTCATCAAGTTTAGATAATACAGTAGCTCATGAGTCTACTCCAAATTAAACTCATAATGAAATAGATACTAAAAAACATGGTTACTCAAAGCTTAGTACCTATATTAGGAGGATGAGATATATACTGCCTATGCAGAATATAAATGAGTCTACCAAGAAGCTAATACTAGATAATACTAACATTTTGAAGTTTTTTTTAAGATATTATATTACACAAGATAACTATCGTATATATGTTTTCTCTATTATATTACACAAGATAACTATCGTATATATGTTTTCTCTATTATATTACACTAAATAAGATCAGATCATATTCGAATAAATAAATATCTTTCACACTAATGAGACTCAATAAATTATCACAATTAATGAAAATTATTACTATTAATTGCAGGTAATTATTCACAATGAAAACAAATTAAGATGTAAAGATAAATCATCTTAATATCAAATTTATAAAAAAAAAGATTCATTTAGACATTTAATAAGAACTATCAAGATACTCTCTTCAATTACCAAGATATCCATGTACATTTTTATTTCTTTGGTAACATCACATGAATAGAGAATATATCAGCTAGACATAAAGAATATTTTTTTTCATGAAAACATTAATAAAGCGGTATATTTAAAGAACATTTATTAGTTTAGATAAGTAGAGCTAGACATAATTTACAGATTACAAAAGATATATAATTTAAAATAGTTACTGAGAGTCTGATTTACAAAATTTTTATAATTAATTATCTCATTTGGTATACACAATTGTGTAAAAAATTTTTTTTTTTTTACTTTTCTATAAAAACCTTGCTGATAAAATAATTTTGCTTATTACATATATGAATGATATTTTAATTATAAAAGATGAATTAAAAATCAATCAACTCAATGAATACTTTTTGTAATTGTTTAACTTTAAGAGAATCTACATGAAAATTTTTAATATTTTCTTGATATAGTAATGACTTACTCCAAAAGAGATTAATTTATCATAAAGGAGATATGCACTTCATACTCTTACTAAGATTTGACTTTTGAATTATTTTCAATAGATACATCATACATATATTGATCTAGGTATTAATTTTACTTTCGATGCAATCCCTATAATTAACCTAACTACTTATAGAAAAATTATTGGGATTATTATATATCTGTCTATAATCCAAATAGTTAATCATTTTATATATTCTTCATAGTAAATTTATCTAGACATAATTATTTACATACTGAGATATATAAAGTATTCAGAACTTTTTCATATGAAAGAAAATACATTAACTTATAGCGAGTTTAGTATTTATATTCGAGTTGCACATCAACTTATATATAAAATAAATATATGAGAATATTTTGTATATTTCATGGAAGTAATCTTGAGCCCTTGAAAAATATAAGGCTGAAACTTATTATGATATTTATTTTTTTTCAAACTGCTATTTACTAGATACTTTGGCACAAATACCTACTCGAGAAGATTGAATATTTATTTTTTTTCTAGCTACTATTTATTATGAAAAACAAACAATAAAATATATATTTTTAAATTTGATATTTCAAGAGAAGATAAAAATACATTGAAATGAATCACTTCTTCCTTACTAAAAAACATTTAGGATAAGACCATTATTATATTATATATTCAGACAACAAAATAACTAACTAATATCTTTACAAAGAACTTTTAAAAATTTAAAAGCTTGATATTTTAGATGTGTACACATTAATTTGATGAGGAGCATTACAATTTCTTTATTATTATTTATTATTATTTATTATTATGATAATAAAAGTATTCAATATGTGAACTACAATACATAGAGAAAAAAAATACATTACTAAAAATTCAAACAACTCACTAATAAACATATGTGCTCTCAAATATGCTTAAAAAAAATTTGCCTTCTTTGCTTTCATATGTTAGATATTTAAAAAAAAGATTTCATTTATTTTTTTGTTCAATATTTGATGTATTTGAAATAATGAGTCCATTTAAAAATTTGATGTTCTTAATAAATATTTTATCTTTTTTATACCATGTTACAAATCAAATAAATTCAAGTGATTATGCTTATTTATTGTTTCATATATCAACACATCATGCTCGATATTACCATTTGTTTCAACAATCATAGCACATTATCAAGATGGGAAACAACACTAGGATTTTCACCAGAGTACTCACACATTTTTAGGTTTGTGTACCTGGAGAATTCATCCAACCTGCATGCAACAGTTTGAAAACATAAGCAATGAAGGAATATTATTATAGTGTTTTACCAAGATGAGAAGCAAATAGAACATCACCTTATTTTCTCATGAAAGCGAATCAAATTATCTTCTTCGATACCAACAATCTGAAAGGAGTTACTCTAAATTAACTACCAAAATGTTACGAGACAGAAAATAGGTAATTAATTACTCAAGGTCATCTCACCAAATCAGCATAATGTCGTTTAGGTGATTGTATGCCTTGTGGTAATCTAGTCAAAGTCACTACAATCCTGGACCATCCTTGCTTTTGAAAATTACTTTCATAAACAGTTAAATTGGCTAGAGGAGGCAATGCCAACAAAGACTCCTTGATATGGTTGCCGAATGGGAACTTCCGCCCAGTAACTATCTCGATCCTTCTTGGATCAGCTTCCGAAAGAGCTTGGAATGATTTAATTCCCATTGAATGAAGAGCCTGAGAAGTGTAAGCATGGTGGCTAATAGAAACCTAACATATGTAAAATAATGAGCAATGTTCTCATGAAGTAAAAAGAATAACCTTGGCAGTCACCATTCCAATGCCAGATAATTGTTTCAACAAGTATGGACTATCATCCCATAATTTCTGATGTAGAGATTTGGCCAGAAGGGCTGAGTTCACTACTCCTTTATAGTTCTTTTTGAAAAGGAAATATTCTTTCATGCACTTAGCAATTCTTGACCCATTCAAACACACGTAGTTCATGTCCTATGTACAAATATTTGTTTAGAAAACAATTATATCAATTATGATTGAAAAGGAAAGAAATCATTAATTACTTTATAAAACCTGAGTTAGAGACAAATCATGAATCTCAGGATCTCCAGTCAAGCAGTCATTTGTCAAAACAAATATTTTCTCTTCTCTAGTTTGAATACGTTTTTTTCGTTTACCCTTCTCCCCAATTATATGAAAACGAAGCCGACCATCCTTATCAGCATTGATATTGTTTAGGAGCTTCTTCTCATTACGCCTAAGTTGTATCCCTTTCTTTCAACAGCCAAATATATTAGTGGTAGAAATAGGACATGCACACATACACACGCACACACAAACGCACGCACACACATAAATCAATCTCACATTCATACAAGAAATTTCTTGGGCATGGCATATAACATTTAGAGCATCCTCTAAACTGCAGTTTTCTGGAGTTTGCATAATCCGTTTCATTGTGGCAAATTTCAGATAGTACTGAGTCATCAGTCGTCCAGGCTCTAACATATACAAATTAACTCATATACATTACAAACTTATCATTCAAAGCTATTTTTTTTCACAATTGAGAAAGAGGGTTAATTAAAATTATATAAAGAACATATGTATAATATGACAAGGTTATAATTGATGTGAAAAAAAAAACAGAAAAAAACTGCTAAAAAATAATGATATTCCTATGAACTATGTTGCACGGACACGGATACGGGGATATGACACGGCAAGATACGGGGACACGGAAATTCTAAAAAAACTAAGATACGGATACGGCTAGGATACGGCATGATAAAAAAAATTAAATTAAAAAAAAATTATTAATTATAAATATTAGGTATTTTAAAATAATTAAAAATACTATATTTTAAAATAATTTAAAATTCTGTATTTTAAAATAATATAAAAAAAATTTAAACCCTCTAACACTCTCCCCCTCCCCCTCCCCCTCCCAAGCCTAAATTCTGTATTTTAAAATAATTCACAGCAAAAATCTAATTGAACCCCCTCCATGAAAGTCTTCCCTTAAGGTGGTGTATCTTCCTATTTGGATATGTTTTCAGAATGAACACCCAACTACAACTAATAACATACCTTCCTAACATTCACGTACTTATCCCCAAGTCCCATTTGAGAGGAAGATGGATATCTCTTTCATTATGATATGATATTATCCTAGATAATATAATGCTTCAGAAAGAAACCTTAGTATTCTAATAGCATCAAGAAAAATTGTAAAAGAAAAAAGAAATCAAAAAAATAAACATGCCAAAATCTATGAAATCAGATGAAAGAAAAATTAGAAAAAACCTATAAAATCAAGTAGGGTGTAAAACACATATATTCTTTCGAAAGAAAAATTAGAAGAATAGTGAGAGAAGTACATATTTAATCTCCTCAAGCAGATGATAAATCTAAAATAATACACAAGTAATTATAATTATCACTTTGAACTAAATTACTGTACCCAACTCAAAGTTTGAATATCTAACTAACTATTAGTGTTCATGCTCCATAAAAGAGATTTTAGGTTTTGGAGACTTCTTCACGTACCTAAGTAATTATAAGAATCTATAAAATAACTAACTACGTGTATTATATGTGGTCTGCTTATAATTACATAATTAATTTTTCCTATAATTTTTTCATAACTGATGAAATCAACTGAAGAAGTCACATTAGAAATAAAATTAATACCTGAATCAATAACAAAAACCAAAAGACCAATATCTGCAAATATATCAAGTGTATACATCCTCAATGACAAAATGATACCTCTAGTAAAATAAGTCACTTAAATAAAAATAAATATATGAGCCTTTCGTATTCTTTCAACTGAAATGATGTTTAAAGATGCTCTTTAAAAGTAATTTTTAACTTATTATCTCTTATAATTAAAATAGCATTTACATAGATAATTAGCAAAATTATTTGGCCATTAGGACTACTATAGAAAAATAGAGAAAAGTCAATAATACACTTATAATTTTATCAATCTCTAGAGAGAACCACTCATACCCTTTTTTGAGTAGTAGAATATCAAAAAAAATATAACTCAAGATCCTTGATGACAGTTTATCTCATCCTAAAGAGAGATCAAAGACAAAAGTAGGTGCATACAGAATTATAAAAGATATGCAAAAAAATCTATCTAGATGATTTAAGATCTGAAAGAATATAGACTAAAAATAAAAAAATATATTCAATTGATAAGATAGATTGTAATTAAAATATTTTCCAAAAAATAATTTAAAATACTCTAAGTATAAATGTCTAAGTCATTTCAATCAAATATTTATTTTTTCTTTCAACTATTCTATTTTGTTGAGGTGTACCAACACAAAAAATTTAATACATAATTTAATAATCTATACAATATGTACTAAATCGATCTAACATATATTCTAATACATTATCATTTTTTAATTTTTAATATTTTTATCAAATTGAGATTATATAATTTTGTTAAAAATCTAAAAAAATAAAAAAAAAGTATGTAATTTGTCATAAAAAAAATATATCCAAGTATATATTAAGCAGTCATCAATAAACATAATCACATACTTAAATCTCTCTCTGATCATATTTCTACTATGTCTCCATATGCCTAAGTATATAAGATCAAATAATTTACTACTTAATTTAGACTAACAAGTAGGATAAAGAATTATAATAAACTTTTATAGCTAATATATTTCATACTATATGATTAAAATACCCTTAATTAAAATAAAATATTTTCAATTTGACCACCAGTATTAAGTGCCAAAGATGAAAATACATAGCAACAAATCTAAAACAGACATATATTTATAGAAAGATATTACCATTAAATAGAGAATATATAATCTAGTTAGCTCAATCCATAATAATATACTCATTAGAATTTATTGATCGTGCAAATAAATATCAATAAAAATAAAAATAAAACAAAGTTATATTGTCTAAAAAGACAAGTTAAAGAAAATAAACTAAAAGAATAATCAAGAAAACATATGATATAAAAAAATAACAAGTAATCAAAATAAATTAATATCATATCCAATGATTTTTAAGCATTTTGTATAGGTAACATTAATATTTCTAGAATAAAAAAACATAGAGAATATTGCATAATTACTAGTGACATAAATGTTTGCTTCAATGTTGACAATTAATTAAACTAAATTGAGAGTACGAATAAAATAATTAGTAATACTTAAAAGATATAAAAAATATATTACTATTTTAGAAAAAAAATTTATATACTCCCCTCTAGTAAGTATCATGAAAAATAAAATATGTTAGAACTCCTAGATAACTCTGACAATGAGTTTGTATCTCTCAGTGTTGTGTAATACTCTTAGAATCCTCTCCAAAAATAAAATCCAACGACTCTCTCTAATATATCGTATCCTCCTACAAGAATTAGCAATGATTTTCAATCCGTTAATAAAAAAAAAACTAAATTAGATTTTCTACCTATCACAACAACAGGAGCCACCATGCTCATTGTCGTGCACACAACAACATGCATTAGATATAGACCACCACACACTGTATTGTGCACCACCACATGCACCTCATGTGTTACACTGCAACTATGCACACTATAGTCGCACAATGGGTGAGCGACTACTATTGATAGAAAATAAAAAATAAAAAGGTTTACTTAACTTTACTCTAATACTATGTAAAATTTAGACTCGGTAACTAAAATATCATGCATGCCAGCCTTTTATAACAGGCAAAAACAATTGGAGCAAATCATAGATTAAGTACTCTCATCAAATAACATAAAATAAAATATAAAAATTAAATAAAATCATAATAAATATAAAACAAAATATAATCTCAAAAACATTTCATTTACAAAGAAATTATCATCATCAAACCTTCTTGCAAAAAGAGTAGCTAGCTCTATAGACACATTATATACTAGATTGTTCCAGATGAGATAAAAATTGAAAATTTATCACAATATAATTCTTTTTTTTTATCACTAATAAATGGACCTGAAAATAATTGGTTGAGCTTTGTCAAACTAGTAAATCAAACTTACACTTAAGTTTCTCACTACGAACAACATATGTTTTTTAACTTGTCATAAATGAGGGCAGATAATATTTTCAATATACTTGTATGTCACATAAATACAAGCTCGTTAAGTCACCTACTAAGCCAATTCAAAATACTTGAGTTGCTTAAATTAAAACAACATCTAACTGCCCATATGAAGTTGAATCATGCCAGTTTGTCCTAATTGAACCTGAATTGGGTCAAAAAGAAAAGACCAATAAAAAGAGAGGCTCACAGAAACTAGCAATAGTTCGTTCAAAACCAAATGGATCCATGCAATGGTAAAGCACAAATCTTGAAATTCGGATTCAGTATCCAAATAAAAAAATTAGACCAAGCACAGCCAAACTAACTTCATCGTGGATAATCACCAGTCCATCCACTTTATATGGAGAATTACAGATTACAGCATAAAGCACACAATGAATATATACATCTAATTTTGGAGAAAATATAATCCAACCATT
Source organism: Sapria himalayana (assembly GCA_029783825.1). Lineage (NCBI taxonomy): Eukaryota > Viridiplantae > Streptophyta > Magnoliopsida > Malpighiales > Rafflesiaceae > Sapria > Sapria himalayana. The sequence goes on from JAREIK010000588.1 coordinate 1,686,395, forward strand.
GTTTCTCTTTGACCACTTGTTGGGGTCAAACGATAAACAACTCAAACAAAAGTTTATTCAAACTGATTGTTATCTTGCCAATATATAATCCAAAACAATCATACAAATATTCTTAACTTGGACAGCATACAGATATAGTTTGGAGCACCCCTTGTCCACTGAGTGCTCTTATAAATTAGGATTATTAAATCAAACAAAAATCAATAGTGCAGTAATAATTAATGCCTACATCATGATTTAGATTAAGATTAAGTAAATTTCAAGAACCAAATTCACAATTTTAAGAAATATATAGAATATTACCCAAAGGCTTGAGAAGGAATCCAGCTGCATCTGTCCAAATCATTTGGAGGAGTGATAACTCCTTGACTTTCTGAACAGAAATATCTGGGGAAGGCTAACAGTAGTGACCATTTTGAAAGGAAACAAAATGATTATTACAAAAGAGGAAACATGTTTTACTTCTTATATGTTTCTCAATATGGTCCCTGGAAATCCCCTTTTTAACTCCATATTTCTCTGGTTCCTATTATTGTACGTTAAAGTTTTAGAAGATCAACTACAAAAAGGTTGAGTTAAAATCCAAGATACAAATTACATACTTTTTTCATCCTCACGAACATATATGAATGCTTCATCCAATCAATAGCTTGTGTTATATCAGAGACAGAAAGCTGAACTATCTCCGCAATCAAGTGCTCTGTCATGCAGGAAAGCAATCTAGAGGAACAGAAGTAAACATGACATTAATTTTGAAAACATAATATTACTAGTTGTGTATTAATGAAAAATTATGGCACAAACATATCAACATACTGTGATTCTACCATTTCACATCCACCCAAAAGAGTCTCATACAGATGAACCTGAAGTGTAATGGAATCCGTGCACGAATTTCAAAATGAAATTATGACAAGTATGAGCAATTCAAATGAAAAAGAGCATAGAACATAAGAAGTTGAACTATGTTACTGTTTCTCTTCGTGTCATGATTATGACCATCCCTGTATCATCAAATGGGGGCCGGCCTGCCCTCCCACACATCTGCATTCAAGTTGAACCAAAATCTAAGTATACTATAGGTAAACAAAATAAACACTGCCCATTTACAAAGTTCATAGCAGGAATGACTGAAATGCTATTCCATAATGGGCTACCAATAACATCAACATTTACCAATTTTTTTCATAAACAAGAATAAGAAAAATAAGAGTTTGTGAGAGAACCTTTACCATTCATCATCCATTTTATATTTTCAAATTAATGGTCTCTAGAAAAGATAATAAGGTATTATAAATTAATTAATTTCTTCCAATATGTTAACATACAAACCCACAAAAAAAAAATGCAATAACTGTTGAAAATGATTGGCACATCTCATTAATTAGGTACTCTCATCAAAAAAATAAACTAAAATAATAATATGCAAAAAATAAAAATATAAAATTATAAAACATACCATCTCATCTAAAACAGATGCATTAATGTACAAAATATCAAACATAGAAAAGAAATAAAATATAATATATAACTTCTTCATACTATTTGTAAAGATATATATATTAGATGTTTTGTTGTCTTAATATATAATGTAGTAATAGTATTATCAAACATTTTTTCTTCAAGAAAGAAGCAGTCCACTTTTTATCTTTTTTGTTATTTCGTGAAATACCAAATTAGATACTATATACAATAATACAAGACAATCACAGTAAAAAATAAAAAGAAAATTAGGAACCGATCAAATAAAGAAAATGCTACATCCAAAATTTTTCAAAAATAACTATCATTATTTGTATGAACTCTTTGTACATCAGTCTTGAAATTATCATCCATATTTTACTTTCTAGAAGATAAGTTTACTGATAAAAAAAGTATAAAATCTCATTATAAATATCTTCTCTGTACAGGTTAGAGCTCAGCTTAAATCTAAAAATCGAACAGACAACAAGTACATGTGATCAAAAAAAGAGATCTCGAACCATAAAAATTTCTTCAAATATCTCAAAATACTAGAAGTTGAATCAATGTGAATATGATGAAGAGAACATAAAAAACAACTAATTATCATAATTACATATATTATGTCTGATCTAATAATAATCAGATAAATAATATTTTATTTAATTCTCTTTTAAAATAGTTAAATTAATTGGAAAGAGAATATTAAATATAATTAGTATTTGAATTAAAGTATCGATAAAAACAAAACTCAAAAATCAAATTAATATAAGTATCAATCACATATTTTCTCACGGAATAAGAAATATCACTCATAAAAAAATCACATCTGTATTAAGAAAATATCTAAAAACTCAACTGACAACAAGTACTTATGATTCTCAGCCCATCATCTCTCTAATTAGAATATTATTCATATATATAATCAATAAATCATTATTCCATCAATGTTCTACGCGAAAAAATGAAAAAAAAAAATATAATAAACTTATATAATCCAAAGTTATATATCATGAAATTATCATAGACTATGTTCTTCGTAACTCTTTTAGATCATATAATATTTTTTATAATTAAAAAATTATATCTAACTATACTACTCAAAATATAGTTGGCTGCTACATACAAGCCTCCTGAAAATCATTATGAAAAAATATATTCTTTACATCTAACTGTTATATACTCCATCTATAAGACATTATTAGTGAAATGAGAATTCATGTTGAGTCTATCTTACCCACTAAAAAAAAATTATCCTAATAATCTATATGTGTCTGAGTGAACTTATAATAACTTATGTTGCACGGTCACGGATACGGACACGGGAATAGGACACGGTAGAATACGGGGACACAGAAAATTTTAAAAAACTAGGATACGAATGCGGCTAGAATACGGCATGAAAAAAAAAATAAATATAAACATTATCCATTGACATAAATTTAGATGAAAAAATGCTCAAACATTATTTTTAGAAACATTCAAACACAAACATAATAAATATTAAAACAAAAAATTAACATTTTCTTATGAATCAAACAAAATAGGTTCCAATTCAGGTTCATCAAAAGAAAGATCCGCAATCTCAAGAATTCTAGCATTTTCAATGTCCATTGATTCAAAACCATCACCTCCAATATCCCACATTTTAGATTCGTCTTCATTATAGTTTAGATATCTCCTTGACAGAAGTCGAAGATTAATATGGATATAAACTAAATCTTCAGTTCTTTGTGATGTCAACTTGTTTCTCTTCATGGAGTGAATAAAATTATAAGTGTTCCAATTTCTTTCACAACATAAGGTTGAACGAGATTGTCCTAATAATTTTAATGCAATAGATTGAAGCATCAGTGCAGCAGTTCCATGAACAACCCACCATTTAATAGGACTCATGTACCACTTGCCATTTATGGAATCACTACTAGAAAAATCTTTAAAAAATGCCGAAAATATAGCATACTCGTCGTTTGCTCTTCTCCGTTCACCTTCATTAGAAAAATATCTCTCAAAATATTTTTCTCTCTCTTACTATTTCTAAATCTCGATGCGGTGGAACACGATCACGAGACTCAGCAAGCCATTATTGACTATACTACGCACAAGTTAAGTTATAACATTAATTATAAAATATTAAACATCATAGAATATCATTTATATTAAAATTATCATAATCTACAATTTAAACTCTTAAGATTACTTTGAATTTAAGAAATGAGCAAGAGAATATAAAGATGTGTGGCATTTATTCCATCATTCCACCAAGATTTCATTCACAATATAAAAAAACCTATATGTTAAAATACATAGCAATTCATATAAATTCAATTATAATTATAACTTAAAAACTTTCAATCAAAATAATAAAAATTAAAAATTAAAAGTATAGCTTGAATTATCTATGGGGCTTTTATGTTCTTACTTAAAAATAGTTTCCTTCACTTTTTCGATCATAGAATCCCACAACTCATAAATATTGTGAAGTCAAAGTTTGTCAATATTGGCTAATCAAAGCATCTCATTAATAGGAGTTGTAAAACTAAGGATATAATCCACATTCATCCGAAAGTCTTCATTTAGGATTTTATCCATTACTTTTTTAGATTTCACTAAATCATCATCTTTATACATTTCTCATTCTTCACTTATCACTAATTATTCCAAGCCTCTTTTTATTGTTTTAAATCGTTTAAGCATAATAATAGTTGAAGCAAAATGTGTATCGGCCACTGAAAGTAATTTCAACTTGCAATGATTATTAAACATTGATAATCTCATTGCATAATTCATAATGAAATTCTTAATAAAAAAATATCACTTGAAACTTGAGTAATTCAACCACACTGTTCCATCATATCAGCATATCTTGAGTGTGTTGATGCACAAATATTCTTCAAAGCAAGATTAAGAGTATGAACCACACACGGGGTCCAAAAGATATGCCAAAATTTTACTTCCACAATGTATCCTACTGCATTATCAGTTATAACTTGAACTACCTTTTGTGGACCAATCTCTTGTATAGTGTTAATCAATAAATCAGCTATAAATTGTTTGTCCTTAGTCTCTCCTTCACAGTTTATTGCTTTCAAAAACATTGGTCCACTTTCTGAGACTGTCATGATGTTAATAAGTGATCTTCTTTGAGCATCTGACCATCCATCACTACAAATACTCACTTCTTTCTCATTCTAAGTCTTCTTGATTAGTTCTAATAGATTATCAATATTATTCTTCTCATTCTGCAATAATATTGTTCTTAATGCATTATAGCTTGGTGGGATATAACCTAGAAGTTGACTTGCACTTTTAAAGGCACGTGCATAATAAGGATTTTTAGCAAAGTAAAAAGACAATCCTCCAGAATAAAATATCCTAGCTATCTCACTGTCAACTAATTCATGTGCACTAATTTTGAATGCATTTTCAATTGATCCCAGAGTCTCCTTTCTTCTTTTTAGATCAATTGGATTAGCACTAGAATAGAAATTCTCAAAAAAAGAATCTGCAATGTTAATGTGGATAAATAAACTTGCTTAGGATTAGATTGTTTCATTCTTTGTTCAGATTCATCCATTATCTTTGGCATCTCAATCAAATTTTGATTCGTTACTTTAGAACATAATATAATCTCAGCCCATTTAATTTTCAACAAGTGAGCCTTGACTCTATAATATGATACTATATATATTTGTCTACAAAAATTGCATTGAAAAGTAACATTTCCTCCCTATTTTCCTTTATCCAATTTTGCATTTTTTGTGATATATTTCCATAATGAAGAATTATCATCAACATCTTGAATATTTTGTTGATTACTTGAAAGCTCAGAATTATAACTCATTTTATTGTATAATTCTACATGAAAAAAAAATTATGCATTTTAAATTATCTATATTATTTCAAAATTAATTTAATCTTATTTTTTTTATACATCAATACTATAATACATTTTTCATTATATTTTTATTATTTACATATCACATTAATTTATTTAAAATAAATTATATAACAAAAACTATTATACTTACATATTATATATTATTAAATATTACATAATACATACTACAAAAAATATTCATATTTATATATTCCATATTTTAATATTGCATATTTATTATTATTTTTAAAATCATGTATTTAAAATTAAAATAAATTATTTGTTTATTATAGTTTGTATATATATTAAACAAACAATAATAATTAAAACATAAAAAAATATATATTTAAACCCTCTAACCCCTGCCCCCTATTTAAAATAATTAAAATTATGCTTTGAACCCCCCCCCCCTCCCGATACAGCTTCCAACACCCCCCCCCTACAAATTATAGAATTAGGTTACCTTAGGTACTGTCGGCGCCTCGACGGTGTGCTCCTCAACTTCCAACTTCTCTCCCCTCCCTGTTAGATGCAATGACAATTATTTCCTGCAATCGGCTTGTCGGCCACTCACTGTCGGCGATGTGCTCCTCAATTTGATGAAGTTGTAGGAGTAAGCGTGAATATATATTGTATTTCCACTACGTCATAATCATAAAAACGTGTTGGTTCGATAAACGACGCATCGGTTTCGTAACAACACGTCAGTTACGTCTCTGACGCATCTGTCCGATACACCACGTGGCATATCGGACACGGAATTTGTCAATGATACTCCACGTGGTGTATCGTTGACAAGTATCCGACGCGTGTCCGTACCATGTCGTTGTGTCCACGAGTCCGACACGTGGACACGCCTGTCCAGTGGCATATCCGTGCAACATAGATCATAACAACTCTTATTTTAAGTGATAAATCTTTTTAGTGAACATTATTTTGTAATTGATAATAAACATTTCTAAAGATATTGGTCCTAGTTAGCAAATCATATTATAATGTACAATATTTATCATTTTCACCATCACCTAGTACCATCCTAGGTGACTTTATTTATCAAAAGTGACAAGTCATCCTACTACTATCAAGCAAAGAAATAAAGAAAATAAAATAATTAAAATGGCAAGTGTATAAAAATATAGTGTGAACTTATGTGCAGAGTACAATTCAGATGTCCCTTCCAAACATATGGCGTGCATTATACTAGCAATTTTTTCACGATAAACTTGAGTTGACAAAATAGCAAGTAGTTTCAATAAATTATTATTTAAGTTGTTCATTATTTGACCACAACAAGATGCATCTAAAAGAAGCAAAATTGGAGTCTCTCAAATTAGAAATTAGGATTTTTTTTTTTATTGAAACTCTATTTTAGAACAATTCAAATTTAAAAATCAAAAATTTAGATTTTTTAAATATGTTATCACTTAGAAAAACTACAATTAGTAAATATAATCTAGTAATAATCAGATAGTAAATCATTCATATAATTCTCTTTTAAATAGTTGAGTTAATTAAAGTAAATATAGTAGAAATCAAATTAATATCTAAATCAAAGAGTATCTATTGAATCATAAACAAAAAAATAATTTTAGTGAGTATTAATTACATATATTTTCTCAGACAATATGATATTTTTCATAAAATAAATTATATATAGCTAATAAAATATTTAAATCAACCAAAGTCATTTGTATAGAACTTTAGCTAAACATGTATACTTTAAGTTAGGTACTTTTTAACTCATTATCTCTTATAACCAGAATAATAATTATGTTAATAATTAACATACTTATTCTATCGTCAAGGTTTCTCAAAAAAATTGAAAAAATTATAACAAACTATATAATTCAAAAGTAGTGACTACTAGAAGTGTCAACCAGGCCGGGCCGGCCCGGCACGGCACGAGGCACGGTATGGTTCAGTCGTGCCTGGGCCAGCCCGGCACGGGAAAATTCTGTGCCCGTGCCGTGCCTGGCCCGGCACGGTTCGGCCCGTGGCACGGCACACCGGCACGGGTTTGTCCCGTGTCGGGTGTCCCTTGAGCCCGACCCCGCAATGGCTCCTCCCGCAAAAAATACCGTGGGTCGGGTCTGATTCGACCCGACCTGTGGTCCCCCGAATCCCGAACCGTACGGACAGGCCAGCCCAAGCAGGCCAAGCAAGGAACGGCACCGCCCGCCGTGCCTGCGGCCCGTGACAGGCCCGGCGATTTTAAACCGTGCCGGGCCAGGCACGACACTGTTATTGTACCGTGTCGTGCCTGGCCCGGCAGGTAGGCACGCTCGTGCTCAAAAAAACAGCCCGGCCAGCCCGGCCTGGCCCGTTTGACACCTGTAGTGACTACCCATGAAAATCTCATAAATCAAGATTTTGGTGACTTCTCCAAGCAGTACAAAAGTTTTCATTAATTATAAATGATTATGTTGCTCAAAACCTAAATGGTTGCTTCATATAAATCTCTCAATGATCATTATAAAAAAAATATATTCTTCATATCTAACTATTACAACTTATATTTATGAAATATTATCAATAAAATAAAAATTAATATTGAGATTATCTTAGCCACTAAAAAAAATCATAATAATTCATACTATATATGATTGAACCCATCATAATAAATATCATATTAAGTAATTTACTTGTCCATCTAGATTTATCTTCACAATAAATTATCACTTAAAACTAATAATTGACCTCCCAAAAGATATTGTACTAGTTACCAAGTCTCATTGGAATGAATAATATTTAACTCTTTCATCATTACCTAATAACATCTTGTGTGATTATTTTTCAAAATAAGACTTAGATATCCAAATATCATTAATCAAAGAAATACAAAAAACAAAAGAATGAATAAATTAATGATACAAAAAAATCCTATGAAATTATGTGCCAAGTACAGATCATATATCCTTTCCGAACATATGTTGTGCATCATAACGAGAAGTTTTTTCACAATAACTATTAGTTGGCAAAATAATTAGGAACTTAAATACATTACTATTTAAATTGTACAGCATCAGATCCCATCAAAAAGCATCTAGAAGGAGAGATGAATTGAGGTCTTCCAAATCAGAAAACAAGATTTTTAAATTAAAACTCAAATTTAGAAATTTTTAAAATTAAAAGCATAAAATTAGAATATTCAAAATATATTGCTACTTATAGTAATTGCAAATAATATTTTTAATATGATTATGGTCATATAGTTAATCATCAATAAATTCTCTTATAAATAGTTGAGTTAATTGAAAACATCACATTAAAAATCAAATCAATATCTAGATCCAGAGTTTACAAAGGCATTATAAAAGCTTACCTGAGTGCATGCCTTAGAGTGAGGTGTCGTGAAAATGCCTTGAGACATCTGAAAAAAAAATTTATCAAGGATAGATGCTACTTTTCCATCGAACAAGCTTCCATAGCTTGTTCCACAGACGAACTACTCCAGCTCATTTCAAGAACTACTTGCTCCTACTTGTTCCAAACTAAGAACAGCTCCAACTCATTCCTCGACTTTCACTATCAGGGTTTTCCTTTGTCGACTTTCACTATCAGGGTTTTCCTTTGTCGACTTTCACTAGCAGGGTTTTCCTATCAGCTACTTCGTGACCCCTATCCTAAAACTCAGTCCGGCTATCACTTCGGATAATCATATTGGCTTAATCTCCAAATCTAGGATAATGATCATTAGAAATTTGCTTTGGACAAGAGTGTCTGGTATCTTAGCTGATCCAAATCCTGCACGCTCCTTCTTTTGGACTCGTTAGGTCGAACTTTTTCTTATCTTAGCCCTGACATCCTCCATTCGGAGATATTGCCGCTGTCATTATACCAGAATGGATTCATCATTCGAGTTTCACAACTGCTACTCATCCAACTAGAACGAGCTCACTTGCATCTTTCTCCTTTGTTCACTCGTATATACTCACTTTCAAGTATTGTATTTGTTTATTTGTTTGTGAAGTTTTCACTAGAAGATCAGCTACAGTAGCATGTCTTGTATATGTAATAAGAGATCTATCACGAATAGCTGCTAAATTTCAGATAGAATGAGATTCAGAGGATGCTCCCAGTCATGGAAAAACTCCTTTCACTCTCTAAGTGATGGGTCTCTAATGTAAAATAATAATACGTAATGAAAAATAATTTATAAGCCATATCCTTATATAATAAAAAAAATGTGATTGAGATTGCCGACAAATCAAGTATTACCATCAAGAATATGAAAAGTAAAATTAATAATACAATAGTAAAAAAACACACAACACCCTCATAAATAAAGGTAAATTAGGTATCTTCCAGAACTTCATGAATATATTCAATGTATGCTCTAATATCTGAATATATAATATAGTAATAAACATGATATGCTTTGTCCGCTAGTAAAATATTAAATTTTAAACTCATATTGTCTAACTTACACTGCAATGGGTAGTTTGAAAAAAAAAATGAATATTTGACCTCATCTAAGAGGTAACAGATTCAAAATATTTTATAAGTAATTATTATTATTACTCGAACTTTATCTATGCACTGCATCTCAAAACAAATACATTACTCTTACTTTTTCAAGAGACAAGCCTGACTTCAAGTAAAATATAAAATTCTATCATAGATTTTCTTTTGATACATACAAATGCTCAACTTGAATATAATATTTGACTAACTACAAATATTAATATTCCTTAAAAGAGATATCATGTCCTAGGACATCAGAATTCTTACATATAATAACTATATTTAGAAATTCTTAAAAGAGATATCAAGTCCTAGGCCTCGCATACTTTAGTATGCAAGGCCTACGACAAAAAAATATGCTGAAGAGAATCTAGAGAATGATTAACTATAATAACTATATAGATTTAATCTGATCTGATAAAAATCAGATCACTAAATTTTCCAATATTTTACATATATATAGTAGAGTTAACTGAAATAATCGTATCAAGTATAAAGTCAACATTAAGATTAATAGGTGTATCTACTAGATTACAACTCAAAAAACTAACTTCTATTAAATATAACATTAATATCTCCTATGTAATGAGACAACACCTTTCATAAAATAAGTGACCCTAATATCAAGAAAATATTTGAATATCCTAAAATCTTTCATCAAAAACTATGTTTATAAATACTTTTTCAACTGTGTGATTCCCAGCTCGTCATTTCTAATCAACAAAATTATCATCACCAAAAGCCTCCAAAAAATAAAAAAAAAAATTAATAACATACATAATTAGTTCAAACGAGATAATTACCTAAGAAAACCTTTCAAATCAGACTCTCAATGACCTATTTAACTCCTACAATCTACAAACCACACCTGATTGTACTGCTCAAAGCCAAAAGGAATGCTCCATATATACCTCTTACTCGAGGTTATAATGAAAAAACAGATTCATCAAGTCTAGTTAATTTATCCTCTAACTATGAGATATTATAAAAGAAGTAAAAAATACACCGAGATCATATTATAATCACTAGAGATTAAGTGTCCTGGTAGTAAACACCCACATGCAAGTAAAAACATAGCTTTCTAAAAATCATGGTATAAATTCACATATCTCATTAAAATGGAAGGCATACATCTATTTTATCATGGTTTAGTAGCATCTTGAATGAAATAATTTTTTAGAAAAAGATATAAATATTTTAATATCGTCAAGAAAAATAATAATAATAAAATAAAAGAATTAAAAATATAAGAATACATCAAAACCTATAAAATTAGATATCCTAGTAGTCGACACCAAATATCATAGTGTATCTCAATGTTGCAAGTCTCGCCTTAAATCAATCGATAATTTCATCTGGACATGTTTTCATATTGAATACCCACCTATAACAAACAACAAAACTTCCTAGTAGATCATAGTATTAGTTCTCGAATCTCATTAAAATGAAGAGCATGCATAAATTACATCATGAACTAACATCAACTTGAATGAGATAATAATTCAGAAAAAGAGAGATGAGCACAACACTTTGTCTATTACAAGAGCGATTAGAAAGTTATGATTTGACGACTTAGTTGCATTATTTTTTATCTTCCCTATAAGTTTGTCTCTAGTCTAAGAAGATTGAGTATATCTTAGAGTAGAGGTGTCAAACGGGCAGGGCCGGCCCGGCACGAGGCACGGCACGGTTCAGCCGTGCCTGGGCCGGCCCGATACGATTTTTAACCGTGCCTGGCTTGGCACGGCTCGACCGGGGCATAGCACGCCGGCACGATTTCTTCCAGTGCCGGTTAGGCTTCACGCGGGCACGCCGCACACGTGGCCGTGAGTCCGTGACCCAGACCCTCCCTAATTAAAGCCCGTGGGCCGGGTCATTAATGGACCCGGCCCGCGGTCCCAACTCCCGACCCAATCCCAACGGGGAAAAAAAAAATTTTAATTTTGCTTGAATATCAGCCGTTGGATTCGACTCCAACGACTAGGGGGCAAAATCCAACGGTCCTCGTGAATCAGCCCCCTAATTATATATAAAAAATTCAAAAAAATATTAAAAAAATATCGTTTTTAATAAAAAATTAATATCTATATCTATAAATTCTACCCCCCTCCCTATAACAATTATGTTTTTCAAAAACATATAACCTCTCAAAACGTTCTCTCTCTCACATAAATAGTGCATCTCTCTCTCGGGCCTCTGGATTTTGCTTTCAGCTTGGATTTTCGTGAAACTCGACTTGAGTTTTGAACATCAGAGCTTCCTGCGGTGCAACTTGCACGTGACTGACCTGATTGCTTTTACCGGGTACTTTATTTTAAGTTTATATTTACTTTCTCTCTCTAAATCTTCTCTCTCTAGAAAAACATAGGAAAAAAAACATAAAAAAATGGCAAATACACCTGACACGTATTTAAATTTGGAAAATGAAAATTTTGGGTTACACAGACGTCTGCGGCTGCTGAAATTTTGGTTTCTCCAGTCGTCTCAACCCAAAGTTCTAAAAAACAAAAAACTAGGAGAACTTCTGTAGTTTGGACCCATTTTAAAATCATAACACAAAAAAATATTAGGGGTGAGGAACAAGAAATGGCACAGTATAAATATTGTATGGGACTATTAACATGTAAGAGTTCATTTGGGACTTGGCACCTTAAGAGGCATGCCGAATTATGCACCAAAAAACATGGACCCTTAGATCCTAGGCAAACTCAACTTGGCACTACATTTTTTGAGACTGAATCGAGTTCAGTCTCAAAGTTTACTCCCTTCATATACTCCAGCGAGTTGGGTAGGGACGGCATGGCCAAGCTCATCACATTGATGGGTCTTCCGATCAGATTTTCAGAAAGATCCGAGGGTAGTGTGCATCATGCAGACTTATTTTCAGCCTTCCTATCATAGGATTCCTAGGTCCACATCTAGGAGTGACATACTAAAGATATATAAGTTAAAAAAATAAAAAATAATTAAGCAATTTATGGCATATAGTAGTGTGGTGTCCGTGACGTCCGATATATGAACAAGTCAATATGATTCTTCTTATGCATGTCTCACGAGTCACTATGTAGATTCTAACTGGACAATCAATAAAAAAATTTTAGGATTGACTGAGATTCTTCATCCTCATGATGGCCCGGCCATTTTTGAGTGGATGATGAAAATCTTTAGGGAATATAAAATTTAAAATAAAATTTTTAGTGTCACATTCGATAATGCTTCTAATAATAGAGTAGCGATCAATATGTTTGTTAGGAATATTAGAGACGCACCATTAGGAGAGATCTTTCATGTCAGATGCATGTGTCACGTGATTAACCTGATTGTTCAAGCTGGTATGAAGGTGTGTTCCCCCGCGTTGGATAATATACGCAATGCACTAAAATATATTCGCACTCCTAGCAGACAACAAGAGTTTGGTAGTCTCTATTTATCTGTGAATCATAAGAAGAAGAAATTCCAATCGGATGTAAGACATCGTTGGAATTAAACATACCTAATGTTGGAATCATGTATTGGATACGAACATGTGATATCCGACTACGTCAATAGTAAGAGCGACGAACTTATTATTGACGACACTAACTGGGCTTCAGGAATTTCATTTATGAAATTCCTGAAGATTTTTTATGACACGACGAACATGTGTTCGTCGATTTATACGCCCACGATTTGCATTGCACTCCAGTGCATAAGCAACATTATTAGCATGTTTAGGAAGTATCGAGCTGACCCGACGCTTAGCCATATGGTTGCGGAGATGGAGACCAAGTACTTGAAGTACTGGTCCACCGTTCTATCTCTTTATTGCCTCGCTGCATGCATGGACCCTAGGGTTAATGTGGAAGGGATAGAAAACAACATGACTTTCATTTTCTCGTGCATGAACCTGTAAGAGCCATCTGAAGGGTTCATTCACGAGAAGTTGACTGACCTGTTCACATACTATGATACTAAGTATGGTAGTGGTGGTAGTGAGATTGTGATTACGGACATTGATACCTTGTTCGGAGATTATGATTTTTTCATTCAGCTAGCGAGGGGGAAACGTATGGGTGGACAATCACATAGGAGCGAGCTGTCTCGGTACTTAGATACCGATTACTGCTCAATCCTATCACATTCTGATACTAAGAATCTTGATTTATTACAGTGGTGAAAATCATATGAGTTCACCTATCCCGTGCTATCTAGGATGGCACGGGATCTACTGACTCCTCCGGTGTCGAGCGTAGCATCAGAGTCTGCTTTTTCTGTTGCAGTGAACGTGATTTCGGATAGGAGATCGAGATTACGTCCAGATATGGTTGAGGCCTTAGCATATTTAAAGGATTGGGAGGATTCGAGGTTTAGCATCCATGATCGTGCTGGAGCTGGGACTGGGACAGGCACTGGAGTCGCATCCACATCCACTACGATGGCGGAGGAGTTGACCGCCGATGATGATGATCCATATGATACTGATCTTGATGTTGCGGCTGATGATTCTCATGATATGCCGTTTGACTATTGATGATGATTTGCTGTTTTTTTTTTCGATGTTTTTTTATTCATTGTATTTGTACGCTTTGTTTGTACGTTGTGTTGAAAATTATATTTGTTTTGTTCGGACCATCGGTTTCAAATGCATGATTGGTAATTTTTTATTTGTGTTGTTTAATTTTTTTTTATAATAACATAATGTATTACTTTATTTTTTTACGATGTAAATTTTATTTTAAGAATTAATAACTTTAATATATAATTAATAAATATAATAAAAGCTAAACTAATTTGAATTTTATAAAAAAATACTTTTCAAAATTTTGTTTTTTTATTTATTTTTAATTTTTAACATTTATAAAAAAATTTATATTTAATAATTAATAATCTACACTTAAACAATAAAATTGACATAATATAAATATTTAAAAAAAAAATCAATACTTTGCCTGGGTCAGCCTGTGTCGTGCGCCCGTACCGTGCTCGGGTCAGCCTGTGCCCTGGCCTGTATGGCCAGGCCGGGCCCGACAATAGTTAAACCGTGCCGTGCCCGGCACGGCACGGTAGCACGACCATGCCAATTTAAAACGGGCCGGGCCTTGCCAGCCCGCCTGTTTGACACATGTATCTTAGAGGTGTCGACCGGGCTGGGCCGGCCGGGCACGAGGAACGACACGATTCGGCCGTGCCTGGGCCAGCACTAGAATATCTCGTGCTCAGGCACGTGCCTGGGTAAGGCCCGGTCGTGTCGTGCTGAGGCCAACTGAACCTGGTGTCATACCTGACCCAACACGATTTGATGGTCAGTGGCACGGCACGTAGGCACGGTCGGGGTCACCGTTCACACCCAGCCCCACCATCCATTACCCGCAATCACGCACCCACTGACCCGCAAACCTAGATTCCTGCACCCTCACAGGTCACGGGTGGATTCACTGTGTTTCGGGACACAGGAGTCGGACCAACCCAAGCTCACCCTTCCAGCAAAAAGACAGCAGGTCGGGTCCAATCAGACCAGACCCGATTCCCCCACCCCCCCCCGACGGGCAAAAAATAAAAATTAAAATATTACCGTTGGATCTCACCTCCAACGACTAGGGGGCAGAATCCAATGGCCCTCAAGATTCTGCCCCATAAAAATTTAAAAAAAAAACAAAAAAAGACTTATTTTAAAAAAAAATTATTTTCTTTGACGACACTGACTAAGCTTCAGGAATTTCATAAATGAAATTCCTGAAGATTTTTTATGACACAACGAACATGTGTTCGTCGATTTATATGCCCACGACTTGCAATGCACTCAGGTGCATATGCAACATTAGTAGCATGTTTAGGAAGTATCGTGCTGACTCGATGCTTAGCCATATGGTTGCGGAGATGGAGACCAAGTACTTAAAGTACTGGTCCACCATTCCATTTCTTTATTGCCTCGCTGCATTAATGGACCCTATGGTTAAGGTGGAATGGGTAAAAAATACTCTGACTTACATTTCCTCGTGCATGAACCTGGAAGAGTCACCTGGAAGATTCATTCACGTGAAGTTGACTGACCTGTTCATATACTACGATACTAAGTATGGTGGTGGTGGTGGTGAGACTGTGATTACGAACATGGATACATTGTTCAAATATGATAATTTTTCTATTCAGCTAGCGAATGAAAAACATCGGGGTGCACCATCACATAGGAGCAAGCTTTCACGGTACTTAGATACTAATTACTGCTCAATCTTATCACATTCTGATACTAAGAATCTTGATATATTACAGTGGTAAAAATCATATGAGTCCATCTTTCCCATGCTATCTAGGATGGCTCGGGATATACTGACTCCTCCAGTGTCGAGCGTAACATCAGTATCTGATTTTCCTGTTGCAGTGAATGTGATTTCAAATAGAAGATCGAGATTACGTCCAGATATTGTTGAGGTCTTTGTATGTTTGAAGGATTGGGAAGATTCGAGGTTTAGCATCTATGATCGTGCTGGAGCTGGGACTGGGACTGGGACTGGGACTGGGACTGCAGCCGCATCACTGCGAAAGTGGAGGAGTTGATTGCTGATGATGATGATCCATATGATATTGATCATTATGTTGCGGCTGATGATTCTCATGATATGTCGATTGACGATTGATGATAATTTACTACTTTTTAATTTTGATTTTTTGTTTTTTATTGATTGTATGATTTATTTATACGTTACGTTGAAACTTTAATTTGTTTGGTTCGGACCTTCGGTATCTATTAGCTGATTGGTTATTTTTCATTAGGTTTACTTTTATTTTTTTACTTTTTAATTTTTTTTAACAAAATTTTTTGATTTATTTATTTTTTTTGTTTTATTTTTTCATTTAAAAATTTATAACTCGATAATTTAATTCTAATAAATTATAAACTAATTTTATTTTAAATTATAAAAAAAATTAACGGTGTAATTTAATAAATTTTTAACAATTTTTATTTTATAAATTTATTATATTATACATTATCTATAATTTTATATATAATTTAATATATTTTATAATTAAACTAGAATATAAAACTATAAAATTAAAAAAAAAATTAACCTGGCCTGTACGACCTAGTTTGGGCCTTACGGCCAGATTTGGCCTGACCATGCCTGGCCCGACACAGCACGGCCCATCGTGCCAGCGGCCGTGCTTGGCCTAGCTTTTATAAACTGTGCCGGGCCAGGCACGAAACGGTTCAGTAACCGTGCCGAGCCAATCACGACACGGTACAGTAACCGTGGCGTGCCTGACCCGACACGAAAGCACGGCCGTGCTCTAAAAAAACTGGCAGGGCCAGCCCTGCACGGCCCGTTTGACACCATTAGTTTATCTCTCTCTCTTAGTTTAGATTATAAATCTTAAATGTTCAAGTCTCAAATTAGGGACTCAATATGAGTCCTAATATAAAAGATTTATAGACTATTACAACATATAGGTCTAAATGAGATCTCCCTACCCAAAAAATCTCTCTCCATACTCAACCAAATTAGAATTTAATGATAGGAATAATGCTTCTATGGGATTAAAAACATATTGAGTACACTAAATTATAGCTAGTAAATAATTTTATATACTAACTAATGATTAAGACAAATTTATAGGTAAAAAATAATAATAATAAATCAAAATACAATATCTAGATTTACTGATTAACTGATTTACATATTTTATTTAAAAAAGAGTCATTATCAAAAAAAATAATAAACACACTCACTAAAATTCTATGAATTTCTAGTGAAAAATATTTATTCTTTCATTACATACAATAATATCCAAGAACAACACATTTCAAAATAATAGATTACAACTTGACCAATCATATAGTCATCGAGAACAAAACAAGCATAAGAAAAAACTCTACAAAACAAGATAAATAATCTCTGTAAAAAAAAGAATATAAATGCCCATACATCAAGAAAAGACAATAATATATAATTGAAGATATTGATTATGATGAAATTACATCACAACAAAACATTTTAGAAAACTCTTTTAAAATATAATTGTATGAGTCATCTCAATCAAGAAATTGAAAATATAATTTGATTTGTCTAGAAAGATAAATTAATAGTTAAGGATATACGCGTTATGAGAAAATAATAAAAAATCAAATTAAATAGAATCATATCCTATGAATTTTAATCGTTTATTATTATTTACATTAATATTTAAAAAAATAAAAAAATATATATATAAAATAAAGTATAATTATCAATAATATAAATATTTTCTTTTGTACCAATAATTTAGGAGTCTATAGTATGAATATAAGTGAATTACCCAATGATATCTGAAAAAAAAAAATTACTATTATCTTAGATAAGAGTTTTTCATACTTCTCTCTAATAAATATCACGGTGAATTAACCCTGTGATAAATCTTGAATGACTCTGATAATTAGTTTGTTTCTCTCGCTCTTGCGTAATACTCTCAGTCTCCTCTCTACAAATAATATTCAACTATATTTGGTGTGAGTGTGACATATCCTCCTACAATGAGTATACTTGATTAGACTCTCTTTTATCTATCCCTACTACAATAAATCATAACGATTTATCTAAAGATGAATTAAACCCAAATTAGGATTTAATCTTGCCTCCCCCACTTTTTTTACGTCCACCAAAATGATGAGGAAGCTCAGATAGAGTTTCTACCACGATCCACCTGCTCACCACCATGTGCATCAACATGCACCACCACATACCACTGCTCAGTTCAAATGCAGCACAGCGTGTACCACCACCCACCACTGTGTGCACCAAAATGTGTTACTGTTCACTAATTGCGCACACCTACTTGATGCCTATGTGCCTACTATGTGCATGCCTGTTGTTTACTATTGCACAATTTGTTTTAACAAAACACGTGTGTGTGTGTGTGTGTGTGTGCGCGTGTGTGTGTGCGCGCGCGCGTGATGTATAATACAATACATGTACATGCTCTCTAAGAGTTTGAATCTAACTATGATATCATGTTGGTACAATATATGTTGAACATAACTATGATATCATGTCGCACAATTAAAATCAAATAATAATACTTAATGAAAAATATTACAACTCAAGTTCTTATATAATAGTTAAGTATTAAAAAAATATATTACAATAATAATAAAATAAAATAATTAAAACATATATATTTTCACAAAACTTAAGGGAGGATGTTATAGTTAATGTTTGTTTTTCTATCGTATCTGATTTTTTTTATTCTTTAAATGAGAATAACTACTATATAGGTTATCTCAATCTAGTTAGTATCTTATTATAAGTTATTCAAAAAAAAAAGAATACTGGAAATAACACAGGGAGATTTGTTTTAGCATGACTTTCATGAAATAGAATTGTTCAAAAAAAGAATACTGGAAATAAATTTAACCCAGTCTCTGTTGAACATGGACATACCTGTAGTAATGTTGATCGATCATATTCTGTGTACAGCCCTTTCTCCTTATTGCTGCAATAAATTAAAAATAAAAAATAAAAAATAAATTGCTGCAATAAATGAATAAATACACTTAGTGTAATGTTAATGTTAATTTTCTTTATTTGTGCTTGTACAATATAGATGAGACCACCGAACATGTGGAATGCCTATATCAAGGTAGCATAGTATTAACAAGAGCTCACCACTTGTACTTTTTATGATTTTTCATTATTAATGTTCAAGCTTGTTAAGATTTTGGATTAGAATTGCTGTGAAAGAAAGGATATAGAGATGAAAAAAAAACAAAAACAAAAAATAAATATTAAATAGAAGAAATAAGTTTGAATAACCATAATTTTATATATAATTTGAGACAATCCAAGTGTCAGATAATATATGTCATAGATTCTCAGCTTAAATGAAAAAAAAAATTATGATCATTAGAGAACCTTTGTGAATATATCTACAATCTACTTACAGGTAGGTATATAAATTGTAATGATTGAACCAACTTCAATCTTTTCGAGAATAAAATGATAATCAACATCAATATATTTTATCTATTCATATAACTTCTTTCAATAGCAATTAGTCAGGTTGCCTAGATATCATAGTAAAATGTCGTCAATCTTGAAACTAGTAGATAAAACTTCTTTTAAAAAAAAAAATGGTCCACTAAAGCTCAAAAGTAGCTAATATCATATCACTATGTTATGTCGTTGCACTAAATATTTAAATATAGCCCATCTCTTACTTTTCTATTAAATGAGATTACCTACAAATAAATAAAAAATTTTATTGCCAATATCCTCTTTGTAATTAAAGGAGTTCAACTCGAATTTGAATTTTCTATCTGACAATGACTATAATTTCTAAACATTTGAGAATCCTAATTATTGCATAAGAATAAATTTCTCTAGAAAAATTTAGAAAATAACTAATTATACTGACATGATAGATAATATCATGTCTAGTTACATTCATACAAATTAATTTTCCTACAAAATACTCTATATCTACTTGAGTAAACTCATGAACCAACTTGTGTAGATAGTCTATGATTGGATCAAGTATTAAGCTAGCATGTGTACAATTAGACATACCAATATTAGATAAAATATCTAAAATATATCTCATCTAACAAAAAAAAATATCACATGTCCTAAATATTTGACCTTGATGCCAAAATAATACCTCAAAAAATTCATATCATTCATCTGAAACTTGATTTAAATAAAAAAATTTAGTACAAATATAACTATTTGATAATTCCTTATAAATAGAATATCATCAACCTATACAATTGGTATCACATAACCATCTCCTAATCAATGTTTGAAAAAAAACATTAGTAGCATTACACACATTGGCTAAAATTAAAAGTAGTAAATATCAAGAAAAATCCACCAAAACACACCCTAAGAGACTACTTCAAGTAAAAAAGCACCTTCGTAACCTCAATAGTAAATATGTGCTCATAAGAAGAGTGAATCCTAATAGCTACAAATATTTGATAATCCTAAATACTGCATATATATAAATTTATCTTAGAAAATTTAGAAAATGAATAATTATACTAACATGATAAATAATATCTAGCCTAGTTATATTCAAATAATTTAGTTTTCTTACGATCACCTTATATCTACTTGAGTAACTAATTAACCAACTTGTGTGGATAAGTTTATACTTAGATCATGTGTTAAGCCAACTTGTGTATATTTCCACATACCAATATCAACCAAAATATCTAAAATACATCTCATCTAAAAAATATATCATACCACCTAAGAATATGACGTTAATACCAAGAAAATACCTCAAAAAATTCATATCATTCATCTGAAACTTATTAAAAAAAATAGTTGAAATATGCCTGATTGATCATTCCTTATAATTAGAATATTATTGACGTATATAATTAGAATCACATAATCACATTTTGATTAACATTGAAAAAAATATTAATAGTATTACATACATTGTTTAAGATCAAATATAGTAATTATCAAAAAAAAAATATTAAAATATACTTAAAGAGATTACTGAGTCACAAAGGGCTTTCGTAAGCTTAATGCTAAATATGTTCTCATAGGAACAATGAATCCTAATAGTTACTACATAAACACTTGTTCTATATCATCATGAAAGAATACATTTCTTGCATCTAAGTGATATACAATTAACTTATGTGATGTTGTAATAGAAAAGAATAACTTGGGAGTTATCATCTTGGTCATATAAGAGAAGGTGTCTCGATAGTTAATATCATAAGTCTGTATAAAATATCTTACTACCAACCTAGCCTTGAATCGATCAAACTTTTACTTAGGTCTCATCTTCATTGTATACATTCATCAACATCCTATGATTGACTTACCTCCCTCTTTTGGAATGAGGTGTCATGTATGATTACATATTATTACACTTAATTCTTATAATATTTCCATTCATAATTCTAGATAACTAAGCATCTCTAAAAGTGTATTATGAATCATGCAACTATAAAGTAAACATAAAAAATTAAAATATATAATACAAAAATTAAAATAAGAAAGTACCCATTATAAATGATATTGAGTATAATAAGTCTTTGATTTCTTCAGCAATACAATTAAAGGTCCAAGTTATTACTCCAAGCTAGATCAACTAATATGACAAAAGATTCATCTAGAATAGAAGATATAGGAATCCCTCTAATAATTACATTCAGATAAAGATCAACAAGTCTCTCAATCCTTATCTCCCTCTTTTGGGGAAACGAATACCTTATATACAGTGGAACATTCACATTGAGACTCTTCTCCTAATCGAATTGCCCAATGAGAGATACCAGTACACTCCTCTCCTCAAAACCTAAACAAAACCAATATGCCAAAAAATCTTCAATAAAAAAAGTTTCTCATTAGTATACATGATGATTTGAGATATAACCAAAAAGAATGAATGATGACATTTCGTTGATTAAAAAGTTAACAGTTAACACCATTTCTTGCCAAAAATCTCAACCAAATTTTAGTTTTTTCTCTTAATTATCTCATATTGTGTAAGAGTACCAGAATGGAATATATGATGAATTATCGTGTACTTTTTAAATAAATAAAAAAAACTAATGAGAATTATTTCTAATATATTGTCACTTATCAACATCTTATTATCACATTCAAACTAAATTTTTATATTTTAAAAATTTCATATAAATAAAAAAAATCAAAATATTTCCTTAAATACTAATAAACATGTAAATAAAGAATAATTATCAATAAAAATAAAAAAATAATATATATCATCATATGTAATTTTCCTAAAAAATCAAAAAGAATGGATGATGACATTTTGTTGATTAAAAAGTTAACGGTTAATACTATTTATTGCCAAAAATCTCAACCAAATTTTAGCTTTTTCTCTTAATTATCTCATATTATGTAGGAGTACCAGCATAGAATATATGATGAATCATCGTGTGCTTTTTAAAAAAATAAAACTAATGAGAATTATTTCTAATATATTATTACTTATCAACATCTTAATATCACATTCAAACTAAATTTTTATATTTTAAAAATTTCATATAAATAAAAAAAATTGAAATATTTCCTTAAATACTAATAAACATGTAAATAAAGAATAATTATCAATAAAAATAAAAAATTAATATATATCATATGTAATTTTCCTAAAAAATCAATTTTACTAGTCATATTATGTGTACACAAAGGAGCATGATTAGCTTTACTCATTTGTGTGGAATACCATCTAGACATGGAAAAGAGTCTACTTCTATAGTGTCTAAAGGTATGTTCACTTGGATCGAATTCTTAAAATATAACTTATCCTAAAAGAATATGACATCAACACACTTAAATAACGCTCCTAGTGTTTGGTGAATAACATCTATATCTCTTCTAAACACTATAATACCAAATGAAGACATACTTGGTGATTTTTTTCCATCTCATCCCTACCTTGATAGAGATCTTGAACAAAAAAAGTATATCCAAAAATATTAGGTAAAAAATGAAAGAATTCATCTTCTAGATATGCATGTTAGTATAGATATAAACAAAAAGGATGAAAGATGACATTCATTTGATAAAGAAGTTTGTAGTTATAATTATTTCTTAACAAAAATATCCCGATGCACTTTTATTAAATAAAAGTATCCTAGTAATCTCAATCAAATTTTAATTTTTCCTCTAAATTATCTCATATATGCATGTGTACCAGCATAGGAAGTCTAATGAATTATCTAGTGATCCTTGAAGAAATAAAAAACAATTTTTATTTTTTCATAAAATTTTGTAATAAAAAATTTGACATTTTTTTATAAAGCAAAAACATTATCAGTTAAAATATTAAAATATCACAAGTCATCATTAAATAAGAAAACTCTAATATACATTTCTTACATAAATAGACATGGCTAGCCGAGAGCCAACCCAGCACCTGTCCAGGCACGATTCTGGATCATGCCGTGCCAAGCTAGGCATGGCTGAATCAAGCCGGGCCCGGGCTGCCCGGCCCGTTTGACACCTCTAGAGAGAGAGTGTGTGTGTGTATGTGAGTGTGTGTGTGTGTGTGAGGCAAATGTCTATAATAACATAGACTCAAAATTGAAAATGTGTGTGTGCAGCGCACAAGTGTACATTGTGTTTACAGTGGGTGCAGATGCACGAACATCCAACATAGTCGGAAATGCATGTCACACATCTAAAGGTGTCAATGATGGGCACTATGAAATGTCGACTCCCACTATGTTGACATGGTTATATCTGCACAGTCAATGTAACACATGTTTGTACAGTGAGCACGTGCAGTGAGTCTGTGGATTGTGCATGTGTGAGCAGTTCACATGAGCAGTGAACAGGTGCAAAGAGCATGTGTGGATTCAGTTTTATGTGCAATATGTGAAATGTGCAATATATTTTTCTATGGTGTGCCAACAAGATTTATGAATTGACTTACACTTTACACCAATATTATAATTGATGGAGGTAAATTCATGGTCATTATTTTATTGAAACTCGGGCAATAGAATTATACACAAATATACAATGTCAGTTCCCAATTTATATGAGATTGAAATTAAATGTACCTAGAATCGGAGCATGTGCATGCCATCATTCACTTTACCTACTTCACATGGCTGGTAACATAGCTCTTAGGGGTACCTCTAAGAGCTATGATTCATAACATTTCTATACCCACTACCCAATAATTTTTCAATAATTCATAACCAAATTCTAGGTTATCATGAATTGTTTACCAGAGCAAAGATCAATTACAAAATAATTTAGTATATACAAGATTGAATGAAACTCACTTGAGTGGCATCTTATTCAGCATATACTGGTAGTAGATTGAGTGTCAATCATAGTAAACACAAAAATATGAGAAACTCATTATAGTGCACACACTGCAAGAGGACTTGTTACAAAATGAAGAACTGTTGGGAGTTGAATCCAGAGTATAAGCTGATAGTACAAGTTGTTGAGAATGACAAACTTACAATCAAAGTCATCTAATAATCCTCATAGAATTTTTCCATATTAATACTTATTGAGAAGTAATATATGAAATTTTTCACCAATAAATCAAAATCATATGATTATCATTTCTAATCTACTATAATATTTGTATGTCATCATCACATTTCAAAACTTTTTGATTATCAACTAAGAAATCAATAGTTATATTGATTCTTAGTAATCACTCATAGATCAGTAATTTTTTCTTGTTTTTTTTATAAATTATACTAATTAATGATTATTTATTAAAAAATCATGGTTATTACAATCAATTTGTCTCTTTATTTAACGTATTAATTTTTATCAGCCAATCTGGCATGGCATGGGTTTTGGAGGCCTTAGTCGAGCCACCATGTCATGTTGGACACAACACAAAATGGGCGATCATACTATACATTGCTGGCACACCCTAATGGGAGCTCCACCCAACACAGCCTGATGGCTTAATTGACTCAACTGGACATACTGAGTCAAACTAGGTCATGCGGGCTCAAGATTTTATCCATAATTTTTATATATTACAGAAGCCGACAGGACAACAGACATTGTCCTGCTGTGGCCATCAGTTGACCAAGAAAGGGCAAAACATTTTAGCAAAATCAGTGGTTAAAAATGGCTGCTTTTATTCAGAAAATGTATGTCGCCTGTTTATGCCACCATGCCAGGCATGTGGGCCATGTCAGAGATTATTCAGAGAATTCAGAAGTCTTCACCAAAGATTTCTTTTGAGACTTAGTATGCTAGACTATATGTTCTTACTTCAACCACAAAAAATCTCACTAGGTACTTAAGTATTTATTCATTACATGTTCATTCTCGATTTAATCAATCATCATTGGACAAACTAAAAATGTTGGATCTCATTATTAAATATATCTCTACAATAGTGCATCAATCATGTTAGTTAATAAAGAACATCAGAATTTTTACCTGTCTGCTAGATTTGTGTAAACAAAAGCTCATTAAATTTGATAAGACACATGCATGATTTAGATAATCAATAATATTATAAGTCTTGGTTAAATCTTTTCCATGTATGGATAATTTTATTTTATTTTTAAATCATTTCATAAAAACATAAAAAATTAACTTCATAAAAACATACAAAATCAATTTTATAAAAACATAAAAACTATTATGAATAATAATATAATAAAATTATTCTAGTATAACTTCAACAGTTACCGTACTAATCATTTGATTATGCATCAAACTTCATATACTAATACACCACTACATAATGAGTAGGATAGATGAAAAACATACATTTAGTTGAGAATGATCAAACTCACTTTTTTTAGAAATATTCCAAATTATTTTTGAAAATATATAATTTTAACTAGAAGCTACTTCAATAATTGGATGACTTTTTCTATTTTTTTTCTCAAAGATACCTTTTTAAATATTGCACTCCGAAAAAAAAAAACATTCAATATATCTCTCAAAAGTTTATGGGAGTACTAAATTTATTTAGAATATTTCATTAATATGTGGCAAGATGATACCTAGAGTGAAAAAGTATTTTATTATATTACTCTATTAACAAAATAGAGGACATATATCATCTTCCTGACACATATTAAATATCAGTATGTACTAATATTATCTTTTTTAAATGATACTCTCTTTCTTTAACTAATTTATGAAGAGTAAGAATACATATAGTATATCTTGATCTATTACTTTTCACTATTCATCTTGGATCCTACTTAAATTTTTAATTAAATGTGAAGGAACACACACAAATGAATAATACAAATAATATAAAAAAAATATCATACAAGCACGTTTTTATAAAATGAACTAAGAATGAGATATCCCACGGGCTAGATGTTCCCATCAAAATATAAATAAAATAAAATAAAATTATTAGTTAAAAACAACAATACCTCCTCCCCTCAAATTGGTGAGTATACATCTAGAATACCAAATTTGGTGAGGACAAACATGAGTTGGAGTCTCTTCAAAGCATTTGTGAAGATGTCAAATGTATATTATATTGCTTGAATATCGATTATAGCAATTATCTCGTCTTAAATCTTCTCCTTAAGAAAGTAAAAGATAAGGTCTAATGTACTTCAAGTGCTTATAAAACTCCAAATTAGATGGTATATGTCTCACTCATTGACTCTCAAAGTAAATGATAGTGAAACAAGAGAAACGATATCTGACCAACGAGTAGATACTATATCCATAGGATCTCACAAGAAACTATCGATATCATTGTAAACTATGCTTCTACACATAATCTCAAAACTACATATTTTTTATTTTTTTAAGAGCTAAGATTATCATCAAAATAGTACAAAACTTTATCGTAAATCATATCTTAATACATGTTGAATCTCAACTGAAAGTAAACAGCGGACACTATTCTCACATCATCCTATAGCTTTTAAGCAAGAGACCTTGACAGAAACCAAGATAAAGGAAGATCCATGAACCATGACACTTCACTTGCCCAATAAGTTTCCAATCTTCAGGCAAGGTTCGAAGAGTAAAAATAAAGACTAAGGGATTCACTCTGATCACAAAAGTTCCGAATAAGGTTGAGTTCACACAAGTCTTGAGCAAACAGGGGCACAATAGCACTAAGCTTAATCTCTCTAGTACAAGGTAGTGAAAACAATAGCTTGGAGTAGTCCCAATCTCGATAATCCACTAAATAAAAGTCTCTTTGTTATCTCACTCTCTCATCTACTATAAGTTGATTGGTTGACACTGACAGAAAAACAACCACCTAGCACACTCATCAAACTGACTCAACTATGAGTTGATTTACCTTGAACAGCCCCATAGTCTCTCTATCTATCTATCTCTATCTATCTCTATCTATCTCTATCTATCTCTATCTATCTCTATATATCTCTATCTCTATATATCTCTATCTCTATCTCTATATATCTCTATCTCCATCTCTATATATCTCTATCTCTATCTCTATATATCTCTATCTCTATCTCTATATATCTCTATCTCTATCTCTATATATCTCTATCTCTATATATCTCTATCTCTATCTCTATCTCTATATATCTCTATCTCTATCTCTATATATCTCTATCTCTATATATCTCTATCTCTATCTCTATATATCTCTATCTCTATCTCTATATATCTCTATCTCTATATATCTCTATCTCTATCTCTATATATCTCTATATATCTCTATATATCTCTATCTCTATATATCTCTATCTCTATATATCTCTATATATCTCTATATATCGCTATATATCTCTATCTCTATATATCTCTATATATCTCTATCTCAATATATCTCTATCTCTATATATCTCTATCTCTATATATCTCTATCTCTATATATCTTATATATATCTCTATATATCTCTATATATCTCTATCTCTATCTCTATCTCTCTCTCTCTCTCAATCTCTCTCTCTCTCTCTCTCTCGTGGGCTAACCATTGCACCCATACTCACAACTATCTCCTTTATCAAACATATTCACCTAAAAACTTCAAGGCAACTGAGAGCCAAACAAGCAAACCTTAGACCTATATCCTGGCTTGAATCTATCTCAATGAATTTTGAACTTATATAAAAAAAAGTAGTAAACTAAAAGTAATTTTTTGACAATCATGTGAAAATGCACTTATACGGACCCTAGACAAAGGAGCAAACAAGCAATAGATTCTTGTGAGCTTACTACTAACTTGCATGCTTGCTAGCTTGCTTACATGATTGATTGACTGAAGTTTCTACCTTGAAGGTAAGAATTCCATCTCAAAAACAAAAGCAATGTGAGGGCATAGATAAAAAATAAAGCACCTTAGATAAAAGGTGAACCAGGTAACAAAAGAATAAAATGAAGTTAGCTAAGATTATCTTCATTTTATTCATTTCCCAAAGAATAAAATGAAGCACCTTAGACAAAATAATTTCTTTGTATCTATAACTTCGTCTATCTTTTTCTTTTTATAGAAAGAAAATAATTTGAGGACCCGGCCGAGGAGAAGCGACTGACTGCTACTTCCTCCGCTACAACTGATGGTTATGAATTCCAAAAAGAATGGGAGATTTCGTGAGTTGATACCTTGGTGGGAACCAGATCCTATAGAGAGTCTTTTTAATTTGATATGGACCATGATTACATTCGGACTGATGATGTTCTGCTTGGTGGTAATGGAAAAACCCTCATATATACTCTCAATTACCTACTTATTAAAATTTCATTTACAATTTATATTTTATTCGTCTTAAACCTACCTTTAGTTCTATTTTTTTCTCGCCACTCATATAGTCCCAAACTTCCTAATTAGTACAATAAGATATTATGTTTGACTCAAATATTAATGGCACGCCTAGAGCAAATGCACCACAAAATGCATGCAAAAATATCTCGCTTAGGGCCAAGAACAATCAGTTTCATAAGTCACTGAAAGTACCAGAAAAAATTGTGCCTCGCCAAGGCACAAGTCACCAAAAAAAATATGATGACATAGCTCACTCTTGGAAAAAGCTAATTCAGCTCTTTCTTGGAATGAGCTTGAACATTCATGGAATGAGCTGATGCAGCTCGTTCATGGAATGAGCTAGGACAACTCGTTTATAGAACTAGCTTTGGCAGCTTGATTATGTGTGTGTGTGTGTGTACATATACATGCATATATTTATATGTATATACATATATGTGCATACTTATTTACATATATATACATGCATATATATATATACACACATAGAGGTGTCTAACGGGCCGGGCCGGCCCGGCCCGGCACGAGGCACGGCACGGTTCGGCCGTGCCTGGGCCGGGCCGGCACGATAAAAAAACGTGCCCGGGCCCGTGCCCGGGCCCGTCCGCACGAACCACGTGCCGGGCCGTGCCCGGCACGACTCGTGCCTTGGCACAGCACGTCGGCCCGCGTGCCTGAGTCGTGACTCGTGAGTCGCGACTCACGAGTCACGAGTCACGAGTCACGACTCACGGTCACGACTCACTGAGTCGTGACTCGTGACCCAACCGGGCCCCGCCCCCGGTAAAAAGACCGCGGGTCGGGTCCAAACAGACCCGACCCGCCCCGCCCCGCCTGCCCTGCCTTGCCGTGCGCCCGTGCCCGAGCGGGCCGGCACGGCACGGCACGGCCTTGCCGTGCCCACGGGCCGTGCCGTGCCCGAATTTTAAAAACCGTGCCGTGCCCGGCACGGCACGGCAGCACGGCTGGGCACGTGAAAAACGGGCCGTGCCGTGCTGGGCCGGCCCGTTTGACACCTCTATACACACACATATAAATATGCATATGCTATATACACATACATATGTATGGATGTGTGTGTGTGTGTGTGTGTGTGGGTGTTTGTGTGTGTATACATATATATATATATATATGTGTGTGTGTATACATATATATATATATATGTGTGTGTGTATACATATATATATATATGATATATATATATATATATATATATATATATATATACCTATGCATACATACATATGTATGTACATATCTACATATACACAAAAACATATATATATATATCAATATACTAGATTATTAAAATTTTATTCTTTTGTTTTGAACTTTTAATGCTTGTGTTGTTGATAAATATTAATAATATTTTATTTTTATATTTGATATATTTTATTTGATTATATTTATTAATATATAAAAAATATAGATAATATTTTATAAAATATATAATTTTTATAAATATTAGATTGTGTGAATTTCAAAAAAAATATGCACCTTAATTACATCTTGCACCTCAAGACTGCAAAAGGCTTTTGCATCTCGGTGCACCTAGCACCTCAAATAACAATGATTGGACTTTTATAATTTATGTAGGAAAATACAATTTGGTGTGATAATACGTATCTTCATCCAAGAATGGTAGATACTGAATTCAAAACTCATCAAATACAATTTCTCTAACTTTCAAGAATAGGAATATCAAGATATTAATCCCTCTCAGAATATAAATTAAATTAAAAGTTATGTTTAATGAGTATGACAAATTACAATTGATTTTATGAATAAAAACACTTAATATATGGGTTACCCAAATTCAAGTATCATAATTATAAAATTTTGAGACATTAAAAGATAAAAACAACAATAAATATATAAAATATCATACATAAACTCTTATACAATAAACAAAATAATTGGAGCAATGCATAGGTTGAATGCCCCTATCAAAACACTCAAAATAAAAAACTAAATTGAATCACAATACCCTCGTCAAACTAGTGTATATATGTTGACAATACTCAACTTGAAGATAAAAAAAATAAGCATCTTTAAGACTTTTGTGAAGATATCCATTAGATGCTTGACTATCAAATTGTATATTGTAATCATAAACTCAAGTTGAAATTTATCAATAAAAATAAAACAATTAAACTCAATGTGTTTCGTGTATTCATGAAACATAAGATTAAAAAATGTATGACTTGATGTCTAACTATCACAATAAATGGTAATTAGATAAAAGTATACACTAATTCTCACTTATATCACATCAAAACTATCTCATATATAAATATCATCATCGCTCTGAACTATGTGTATGCACTAAATATTAAAATAACTGTTTATATCCTATATTTTAAGAAAACAAAATTATCACTACGAAAAAAACAAAATTTTATTGTAGATCATCTTATCTTGATGTATATTGAAACCCAACTTGAATTTGATTACTCAACTAACTATAAGTTTTTATGATCCTTAAAAAAGATCTCAAATCCTTAAGAGATCTTCATATATCTCAATAAGTGAAGAGTTAAATCAAAATGAACTTAGTGAGTAAAATCAATAAAATAACTAATTATACTGATTATGTGTTATATATATATGATTTGGTCATAATCAGATATAGTTAGTCTTTCATATTATTATTCTATAAATAATATAGTTAATTAGAAGCATCATATCAAAATTAAATTAAATATTTAAATTAATGAGTACCTACTAGAACACAAAAAAAAAAACTAATCTCTATAAGAATATCAAAAACATACATTCATTGTAATAAAATAATACATCTCATAAAATAAATCACCTATATGCCAAGAAAATATCTAAGTTTTCCAATATCCATCTAAAAATATGCATGAAAGTACTCATTATGTTAGATACTTCCAAATTTGTCTTAAATCATAATCAAAATATCATTCATATAAATAATCAATAAAATCATCTTACCATCATGACTCCTTTAGAAGAACAAAAAAAATATCAATAACATATTTGCATAACCAAAACAAAATAGTTATCTATAAAAATCTTACAAACCAAATATTCAATGACTACTTCAAGCCGTACAACGCCTTCTGTAATCTATAAACAACAACCAATTTTACTGCTTGAATCCTATGTAAATTGTTTCATATATACATCCTTCTTAAGATCACTATAAAAAAATATATTCTTAATGTTTAATTGATATTTCATCCAATTGTGAGATATGATATAAAAAATAAAAATATTTATTGAGGTCATCTTAGTCATTAAAGAGTAAGTATCCTAATAATTCACATCAAATATCTGAATATATATCCCCATGCTACAAGACTAACCTTAAGGGAATTTACTTTCTCATCTAAACATGTCTTCATAGTGAATATATGTGTTACCCATAATAATTTTTACCTAAGGACATGATATTAATTCTCATGTCTGAATAGAGTGGAAGACATGTATATCATCTCATCTATCAGAATGAAACTTCAGTATATTAGTACTATCAAGAAAAATAATAAAAAAATAAAAAAGATTATAATATAATAAAACTTATAAAATTAGGTATTGAATATTATTTGTCTATCTTTTCTAGAGAGGGATCAAAAGATAAAGATCAAAAGAATTAATTATAGAATTATCTAACTCCTTAAATTAGGCACCTCTATCACTCCAAGTATAGCCTCAAAGCCTTTTGTGGTTGAAACCTTTAAATTATCTAGAATCAATATATTTTAAATTTTTAGTAGGAATGATACCTCAATAAAAATAGTATTATATTAAGTACTAACATGTTGAGATAAAATCAATGAATGCATATCTTTGCCAACTAATGTCTAAAGAGAATAATAATCAAGAAATTAAAAAAAATTAATCAAGATGCAACATATAAATTCACTCTTTTAAAATATATTAAATGAGATATGATCAAATTAGATGTGTCAAACGTGCCAACCCAGCAAGGTTTTAGGCCGCCCAACCGGGCTAGCGTGTCGTGCCATGCCTAGCCAGGCACGTTTACTGTTCCAAACAGAGCTTGGCCCAACACGGTTACTATTTCATGCCGGCCCGACACAGACTCGCTGCCGAAAAATGCCGAGTTCAGCCCAGTTTGAGTCGGACAAAGCCCTAATTTTTAAAAAAAATTAGGGTTTTGGTGGCATGCTGCAGTGCCGCCGCGGGTCTTCGCCCTTTTGGGGCTCAGCGAGCCTCATCTATCGGGCATCGGCTCGTATGAAACACATTCAGTGCATGGTACGTGCTGTTCCCACGTGCCGGCACAGCACAACGGGCCAGGGCAAAATACTGCAGCATGTCATTCCCGTGCCTGGCTGGCCCAGCCCGTTTGAAGCATCTAGATCAAATATAATAATAATTGTACTCACTAAAATTTTATTGGTCTCTATAAAGAAATACTTGAACCCTTTTTTTGATACTAAAATATCAAAAAAATATATAATTCAAAATCTTATATTTCAATTTGTTTCATTCTAAAGAGAAGTCAAAGACAAAATACATGCATTCAATAATTATATGAAATACATTAAAATAATTATCTCGAATATATAAAATCTAGAGGGGGGCATGTGCTGAGAAATGACATAAGAAGTCATCTAGTTGTTAATGTAGATTATCATCTCTCCTCAAAAATATTTCAGAACATTCTCTCTTGTATGTAATATCCTCCTACAATAAGTATATTATATTTGACTATATTTTATCTATTTTTGGTGTGATAATTAATATGTTTTACACAATTATAATTCCTCCAAAATTAATTACACTCAATTCTCTCTCCTCCTTTCTTTTTTAGTCAACACTAAATCAAGAAACAATTGGTGAAAAAAATCGAATTAAGATTTTTGTATGTCACCACTGCACGAACCATCACACTCACCTCTACAATCACCATTGCACTCACCATCACGCTCACAACCATGCTCACAATTGTGCAACCCACTGCACTTAACCACATGCATTATCATGCACCCAACCAAGCACACTATATGTGCACCATCACGTGCTTGGCTATGCACTACCAAATTTTCTACTGTGGGCATTAAAATTAAAAAATAATTTATATGCCATTGTACACTGCTATGTGCCATCCATGCACCTCTTGGGATACTGTGTGCACTGTGCACTATGGTCACACACAATGTGTGTGTGCCTAATATTGACAAACAAAAACAATAAAAAAATAAGTAGTCAATTAATCTAGTTATGATACCATGTAGAATTTAAAGACAAATTAAAAGATAAAAGTAGCCCTCAAAAATATATAAAATATTATATGAACCAGCCTTATATAAGGGACAAATATAATTGGAACAGTCTACGAATTAGATGCTTTGATCAAACAACATAAAATAATATAATATAAATTGAATACAAACCCAATAATAGTATTTTTGAGTTCTCCAATTGTAAATTTTATGATTTTTCATTATTGTAGTATTGAGTTTGCATTTATTAGCACTGAAGTAAAAACAAAAAAGGAGGTATATTATTAAATTAGACTTGGAATTATTAATTGGTAGAGAAAACAGAAAAGCATAGCCTACAAGTGCTGTGTTGACTTAATGACCACAGTATGTGCTGGCAGGTTCATTCCATGAGCAAGAGTATTTGTGGTACACAAAATCTTAATATCCCCCTTAATAAAGAGACCCTCAGCAAGATTCCGATCCTTCAGGCAAAGCCCACCATTATGATAACCAACTGCATAAGCCAAAGTTGCAGAAAATAAGTGCATCATTAGCAATTAAATAGATTTTTTAAAAAACAAATAAAGATGCACTTTTACCTCCATATTGGACATAACACTGCATTTGCTTGTCACTGCATGATAGTGAAGCTTCCCTTAGCCTATCTTGCTGTTCTTTATCTTGAATGAAAGGATTAGAATAACCAAATGTCATTGCTGTTTCAGACAATGTCTGTGCAGCTTCTTGGCTTCCTTTTCTAGTAGAACAAAAAACCAGAGCAGATTTTCCCCTTGAATATTGAACAAGAATATCTGAATACAGTTTAAAGAAATAAAACATCAAGATATCATTGCTTATGCAAATATAATGGAAGAAACATTAAATTTAAAGAAAATGATCAGCCCAAAAGTTTCTTCTTACCAAATATATAGTTTTGGAGGCGCTGGAAGTGACAGAAATAATAGATACATCAAAAATGGCATAAGTGATGCAATTTACTACATACAGAACATATTTATGTTTCTTTCACTTGTAAACTGAAGAAATTTCAGGCTCGAGAAAATATACCTTTTCAAAAAGAAAATCATTCTTTGCAGCAGTATAACCTAACAAAATTTTATGTATAGAGTTAGGAAAATAAGTGCAACTAAGGCTCTACAATATTTTATATGAACAAAGCAGAACAGCTACGACAATCAAGCAATGCTAACTTACCAAGAACTTTAGTAGTCAACTTTACTGGCCTCATTTCTTCACCAAACCTGAAAGGTTATTAAATTATATGATGCTGATATCAAATAAGTTACTAATATTTGACTGCATGAGCACCTTTTGATGCCCTGCACTGGAACATTTAACCATTCAGCTGCAGTTTCCAAAAAAAAAAAATGTTATTCATGTAACCAAGCTGGTGCTTGCAGAAATGAAGTGGCACATGCACACATATCAGATAAAAGTGGAAAACAGGTTGGGTGGCCAGGCCTGCGCCCGACACACAGAACAGCCAGCAAAAAACCCAGGTCTGGCATGGCAAATACCAAATAGAATAGTTGTGTTGAGCATGGGGGGCAACATACATACCTCAACTGGATGCAGCACAGCAGGGAACATCTCGAAGTGTTGAATTTCCCAGGCTGAATTTGGTCAGGTCCAATTCATGCTAGGGTCATGTACAGGTCGTGCCTCATGGAGGAGTGAACAGGCACATCATAAGCACCCGCCGTCAGACCCAACCAGCAATCTTTTGAAACTACAACAATTGTAGTAGTTCAACCAGCCATCACTTTCAGCATCAACTGATAGTTACCGGATTTTTGGACATAATCCCAAGGTAGGATTCTGTCCAGTCCAACTGTCTTAATAAAAAAAAACTTTTAAAAAAATATATAAAAAAAACTAATTGTAGTAGTTCAACTGTCCAGTCCAACTGTCCAATTGTAGTAGGTCTTCTGTCTCTTTAATTCAATGTGTTTTTTCAATATTAATTATCGTTGTTACAGTTAACTTATAATTTTTATATCTTTTTTTTTTATTTTTGTTGAGTATTTTGGTTTATTATTTTTAAATTTTTTATTTGCATTTTATTCTTTAGGAGCACCCAACTTGTCGTCTCGGCTGCCCTAAACCATATGAACAAAATTGTTCATTCAAAAAACACTTTTTTTCCATGTAATAATTTTCTATTTGTCACTCCTTCCACTCTCCTCTCTTTAATGGAAACCTAAACCAAAATCATAAAGTTTGGACATGGAGTTGGATTTGGAAACCCTAAATCCCTTCAAACTCGAGCCGGCCAAAATTGAGTTGTATCGTGCCAGGCATGGCAGAGCAACCTAAGCCACCAAAAACCGAGTCATGCCAGCAGGGCAAGGCCCATTTGACACCTCTATATGTGAACAAATTTCTAGGATATATCATTTTTTTTAACACAAATACTTATAGCAAGTAAGATATTTAAATTTAAGTTGCATAACATGGTGCACCAATAAGAATCTATGATAAGGTTATATATTTTTCTTAAGGACCATCTTATCTCCTAAAAAAATAAAAGATTATTAATTATTTTGAAATCTAATATCAAATCAAAGTTTAGAATAATAGTAACTATCACATACTAGATATTTTGAATTTAGCATACTTCACGGGATCAAGTATTAACTTTAATCTCTCGTGATTTTTTATTGTAATAATCAAGTAGCAAAACACAACATTTAATATAGAGATGTCAAACGGACCGGCCCGGCACGGGCCGGCCTATTTTTAACCAGCACAGTTCCTGTACCGTGCCGTGCCCGGCACGGCTTAAGTAGCAAAACACAACATTTAATATAGGCGGGCCCGGCACGGCCCGTAGGAAAGGCGGGCCGTGCCATGCCGGGCCGGGCCCACTCGGGCCTGGCCATACAGGCCAGGGGCCAGGGCATAGCGGCATAGGCTGAGAGTGAGAGAGAGGAATGGCCGGGCAGGCGGGACAGGGACGGGACGGGAGGCCGCACGGACAAGCAGAAATCTGAAATCAGAATATTGTTTTTATTTTTTAATTTATATATTGTAAATTTTATTTCTTAAGATTAAGTGTGGTCTACACTGTGTAGAGTATTAATTATTAAATATAATTTTTTTTTAAATGTTAAATTAAAAAAAATTTAGAAAATTATTTTTTTTATCAAATTCAACTTAGTATAGCTTTTTTTATATTTATAATTTATTAATTATAAATTAAAGTTATTAATTTTTAAAATAAAATTTAAATCGTAAAAAAAATAAATCAATACATTATGTTAGTAAAAATTAAAATTAAAAAAAAAATTAAAATACACAAATGAAAAATTACTAATCATACATTTGAAACCGATGGTCCGAATAAAACAAGTATAAGTTTCAACACAACATACAAACAAATCGTATAAATACAATGAATAAAAAAACATCGAAAAAAAAACAGCAGATCAGCATCAATCGTCAGGCGGCATATCATAAGAATCATCAGCCGCAACATCAAGATCAGTATCATATGGATCATCATCATCGGCAATCAGCTTCTCCACCATCATAGTGGATGTGGATGCGACTGCAGTGTATGTCTCAGTCCCAGCACGATCATGGATGCTAAATCTCGATTCCTCCCAATCCTTCAAACATGCCAAGGCCTCAACCATATCTGGACGTAATCTCGATCTCCTATCCGAAATCACGTTCACTGCAATAGAAAAAATAGACTAAGATACTACGCTTGACACCGGAGGAGTCAGTAGATCCCGTGACATCCTAGATAGCACGGGATAGGTGGACTCATATGATTTCCACCACTGTAATAAATCAAGATTCTTATTATCAGAATGTGATAGGATTGAGCAGTAATCGGTATCTAAGTATCGAGACAGCTCTCTCCTATGTGATGGTTCACCCCTACGTTTCCCTCTCGCTAGGTTAATGGATTAATCATCATCTCCGAACAAAGTATCAATGTCCGTAATCACAGTATCACCACCACCACAACCATACCTAGTATCGTAGTATGTGAACAGGTCTATCAACTTCTCGTAAATAATCCCTTCAGGTGGCTCTTCCAGGTTCATGGACGAGGAAATGAAAGTCAGGGTATTTTCTACCCCTTCTACCTTAGCCCTAGGGTCCATGCATGCAGCGAGGCAATAAAGAGATGGAATGGTGGACCAGTACTTCAAGTACTTGGTCTCCATCTCTGCAACCATATGGCTAAGCGTCGGGTCAGCTCGATACTTCCTAAACATGCTACTAATGTTGCATATACACCGGAGTGGAATGCAAGTGGTGGGCGTATAAACCGACAAACATATGTTCGTCGTGTCATAAAATATCTTCAAAAATTTCATAAATGAATTCCCGAAGCCCAGTCAGTGTCGTCAATAATAAGTTCGTCACTATTACTATCGACGTAGTCGGATATCAGGTGTTCGTATCCAACACATGATTCCAACATTAGGTACGTGTAATTCCAACGATGTCTCACATCCGATTGAAATTTCTTTTTCTTAAGATTCACAGAAAAACAGAGAGTATCAAACTCTTGTTGTCTGCGAGGAGTGCAAATATACTTGAGTGCATTGCGTATATTTTCCAACGTGGGAGAACACACCTTCATACCCACTTGAACTATCAAGTTAATCACATGACACTTGCATCCGACATGAAAGATCTATCCTAATGGTGCATCTCTAATATTCCTAACAAACATATTGATCGATACTCCATTATTAGAAGCATTATCGAAAGTGACACTAAAAATTTTATTTTAAATTTT
Organism: Sapria himalayana; assembly: GCA_029783825.1. NCBI lineage: Eukaryota > Viridiplantae > Streptophyta > Magnoliopsida > Malpighiales > Rafflesiaceae > Sapria > Sapria himalayana. The sequence continues at coordinate 1,725,343 of JAREIK010000588.1, forward strand.
ATATTCCCTAAATATTTTCATCATACACTCAAAAATAGACGGGTCATCTTGATGATGAAGAATCTCAGTGAAACCTAAAATTTTTTTATTGATTGTCCAGTTAGAATCTACATAGTGACTCGTGAGACATGCATAAGAAGAATCATCGTGACATGTCCATATATCGGACACCACTCCACTATATGCCATAAATTCCATAATTATTTTTTGTTTTTCTAACTTATATATCTTTAGTATATCACTCCTAGATGTGGACCTAGGAATCCTACGATAGGAAGGCTGAAAATAAGTCTGCATGATGCGCACTACCCTCGGATCTTCCGAAAATCTGATCGGAAGACCCATCAATGTGATGAGCCTGGCCATGCCGTCCCTACCCAACTCGCTGGAGTATACGAAGGGAGTAAACTTTGAGACTGAACTCGATCCAGTCTCAAAAAATGTAGTGCCAAGTTGTGTTTGCCTAGGATCTAAGGGTCCATGTTTTTTGGTGCATAATTCGGCATGCCTCTTAAGGTGCCAAGTCCCACATGAACTCTTGCATGTTAAAAGTCTCATACAATATTTGCACTGTGTCATTTCAAGTTCCTCACCCCTAACATTTATTTGTATTATGATTTTAAAATGAGTCCAAACTACAGAAGTCCTCCTAGTTTTTTATTTTTTAGAACTTTGGGTTAAGACGACTGGAGAAACCAAAGTTTCAGCAGCCACAGACGTCTATGTAACACAAAATTTTCATTTTCCAAATTTAAATACGTGTCAGGTGTATTTGTCATTTTTTATGTTTTTTTCCTATGTTTTTCTAGAGAGAGAAAGTAAATAAAAACGTAAAATAAATTACCTGGTAAAAGCAATGAGGTCAGTCACGTGCAAGGTGCACCGCAAGAAGCTCTGATGTTCAAAACTCAAGTAGAGTTTCATGAAAATCCAAGCCGAAATCAAAATCCCGAGGCCCGAGAGATGCACGATTTATGTGAGAGAGAAAGTTTTGAGAGGATATATGTTTTTAAAAAACACAAATGTTATAGGGAGGGAGGTAGAATTTATAAACTAAAGAAATTAATTTTTTATAAAAAAAAATATTTTTTTATTATTTTTTTGAATTTTTAATATAATTTTAAGGGGCAGAATCACGAGGACCGTCGGATTCTGCCCCCTAGCCGTTGGAGGCGAATCCAACGGCTGAAAATCTTTAAAGTTTGAATTTTTTTTTTTGGCCGTTGGGATTGGTCGGGTCTAAGCCCGTCGGGGCTCGGCAGTCGGGACCGCGGGTCGGGTCCAATCAGACCCGACCCGAGGTCTTTTTACCCGGGGGGGGGGGGGGGGGGGGGGGGGGGGGTGGGGGGGCGGGTCACGCCCACGCGTGAACCGGCACGGGACGAACCCGTGCCATGCCTCGTGCCGGCCCGGCACATTTGACACCTCTACTTTAATATAATATTTTATGAACAGACAAAATATAAAGAGGTAAACTAATTCTTCCTCAAAGAAATAATTCGAAATGAAATCATTGTTATAGAATATATTCATATGAAAAGATAGACAATCATCTTCATGAAGACCTTAAAGATATATCAACTTACCTTTTTTACCATCAAACATAATGTTATAGACCTTTATGCATCAGCTTTAAAAAGAATATCGTAGATTATACGTTTATAATTTGTAGTTTTTTAATTTTTTTTTTTAATTTTTTGTACTATGGATAGAAGTCAACTTGTAGGCTGCTTCAAGTAGATTTACCCAACATAAGCTGGATTTGTACATTTTTCATAAGTTTTATTTAGTTTATTATGTTATGTTGGTTTATTATATTTTTTGACCTAGAATTAACAATATGAACTTCATATAAGTAAGAGCACTCTTAATTATATGTTTATTTTATTCAGTTTATTTACATTTAACACTATCAAACTCCAATCAAAACCAAATTAGATATGGATTTACAATCAATGAATGTTGACTGTTAATAAAACTATAAAAAAAAGCACTCAAACTATGATAAACATCTGGATAGAAAGTATAGCACATACCAATGTCATCTATATTAGGAATCGTGGCTGAAACTGCCATGAAACGAACTGATGAAATAGGACTTGATTCCATATCTGGGTTGCAAGCAAGCATCTTAATCCTACTAACAATTGCCTCCAAAGCTGCTCCACGTGGATCATTTAATAGATGAACTTCATCAATAATTAAGAGTGCTATATCACTGAAAAAACTCAATCCACCATCCTTTATGCGGTATCTAGTAACAGCATCAAACTTCTATCCAAAAAGAAAAAGAAAAATGTATTAAAGCATCAAACTCAGTACTATATAATAAATTTGGTATCATTTGCTATCTATCACCACACAGGAAAAAGAAGTGAAGGCACTAAAATATGCATGTATGACTATGTTATATGCACGCAAGAAAGAGGAATCAGGTTCAGAAAGATTTTCAAACATAAGTGAAACAAAAATGTGAGACTGTGATCAACAATAGCAAAGAAGAATAAGACGCTAGTCCAAATTAGGCATAATATTTTCCTGGACTCCAATAAATCGTGCAAACAAACAAGTGTTGAAGGAAGATGAACTAAAAGTGTCTGACAAGATTGAACCGGCCCAGTTCTGGTAGAGGCACAAGCTGACACTGTCCCAAGGGGGCATCCTGGCATGCAACCCATGGCCTATGAACCATTACCATTTGTCCAAGAATGGGATGCGGTTAGACACCCATGAACCATAACTAGTGATTACATGGCATGTGTTCAAAATTGACTATGCTCGACTCATGTTTATTAAGCTCCAGTAAAAAAAAATAAAAGAGAGGCTTGGTGGAGAGAAAAAAATCAGAGATGATATTATTAATTGATTGAATAGAAAAAATAAGATGTATACAGCTTACTCAAAATAATTGAGATATAACTCACTTGATAATAATGATATATGTATATATATATATAATACATAAAATAAATGTATCATAGTACCACTTATAACTAAATTATTATTCGACCAGCATAAGAAAAATTTTATTTTTATCACATAATAATAATTTCATATTTTATCAAATTAAATATCTTAGTTTAATAATACTCATATTTTTAATTTAATCTAATTAAATCAAATAGGTTATTAACAACTTTGTATAAATTGTGTATTATAATTTTGTGAATAATGAATTTAATGTCATTTAGATACAGATAATTTATTCATATACAAATCACATATCCAAATTTCTTAAGCACAAAGAAATAAGACATCAGATTAAATAAAATTACAAGTTCCCCCTATAAAACTAATATTGAGATTTACTAAATGTAAAAAATATATTTTATAATAAATTTATACCACACATAAGCACCTATCAATCATAATCACATTAGAAATCAAAGCTAGTTCAAAGTTTTAAGTCAAAAGATATCATAGACCAAACAAAAGTATCATATATTAAATTAATCAATTATATAACAGAAAATTATCTAAATTTTTTAAAAATTCACAATTTGTCCTTTAAGGTGTGGTTAATTTTCCAAGACCTACAAAAAATCTATTTGGGTATATATGTTCATCAACAACCTACAAACTAAAAGAATATCCTCTGGCATCCTAATTTTGTTTCACAATTTTGTATAATCAAGAAATAATACCAATAGTCTGGTTTAGATGGTTTTTATAGGCAATTATTTTATTTGAATTACACAAATATAATATTGATTTTATTGTGTTATTCTGAAGAAATTCTGATATCATGACAATTTTTTTTATTTTTTATATGGATAATATTCTAATTTTGAAATAGAACAAGATAAAAATTATCAAACACAAAAAAAAAAATCTTTAGAAATAATTTCAGATTAAAAATATTGAAAGGGCGAATATTTTTTTAATAAAAAATAATTTATTCTGCAACTGCAAGTGATATCATTTTGTTACAAAAAAATATGTATTTCATACTTTTGTAGAAATAGATTTTTTAGTTTGTGCTCTAGCAGGACAAATACTCTTATTGATCCATATACCAACATCACGTCCAATTAGAGGTGTCAAACGGGCCGGCCCAGCACGGCACGGCCCGTTTTTCACGTGCCCAGCCGTGCTGCCGTGCCGTGCCGTTTTTTAAATTCGGGCACGGCACGGCCCGAGGGCACGGCGCACGGCAAGGCAGGGCAGGCGGGGCGGGGCGGGGCGGGTCTGTTTGGACCCGACCCGCGGTCTTTTTACCGGGGGCGGGGCCCGGTTGCGTCACGAGTCACGACTCAGGCACGCGGGCCGGCGTGCCGTGCCAAGGCACGAGCCGTGCCGGGCCAGGCACGGCTAGGCTCGTGCCGGGCACGGCCCGGCACGTGGTTAGTTCGCCCGGGCACGGCACGGGCCCGGGCACGTTTTTTTATCGTGCCGGGCCGGCCCAGGCACGGCCGAACCGTGCCGTGCCTCGTGCCGGGCCGGGCCGGCCCGTTTGACACCTCTACGTCCAATGCAAAACCTCTAGTTGAGTCTACTACTTATAGAAAAATCATAGGAAAACTAACTAGCTAGCTATGATCAAATCAAACATATCATACGTATTAGTATAGTCAATCATTTCCTAAATCTCATTTACATTTTCATCCTGACTCGGCTCATCGTAAACTAAGATTTTATATTTTCTTGAAGATCACAATATCTCCTACCAAAATAAAAGAGAGTTATTTCGAGATTCAGTGCAGAGACAATTGAAAATAATTATAATACTTATTCAATATTTTGAATGAGATATCTACTCGAGAAGATTAGATATGCACTCTTTTCTCCCACAACTATTTACTATGAGAGCTAGGCAGTGAGATATAGCCTCTAATCATAATATTTCATGAGCATAAAAAATACATTGAAGTGGACAATTTCTTCCTTAAAAAGTAGATTTAGAATATGATGATTACAATAGCATACATTCAAATAACAAAATAGCCAACGAATATCTTCATGTATGCTTTAAAAATGCCTCATTTTACCTTTCTTTCTTTCAAGCTGAATACTATGGACTTGTATACACCAACTTAATAAGGGTGTAGTGATTTTTATTTGACAAGGACATTAATTAAATGATAATAGATATTAAGAGTTCTTTATTTCATTTTTGTAATTTACTCTAACAATATCCAAATCATATTTTAATATTATATATCATTTGAGTTTAACTCAGTATTTGGTTTCTAATTCATTACAAGTGTGCACTCCTTTTGGGCTTATAAATCATAAATTTTAACAATACATTATTACTACCTAACATAACCTATAATGTTTAACAACATAACTTCTAGAATATCTCTCTTATTTTCTTTATCACTATATATATATATATATATATATATATATATATATATTGAATCAAGTAAAATTTTGTTATCTGAAAACAAGTTTATATACTTAAATTAAATAGTAAGTCAAAATGTATTGATCATTTCATATCATGATCAGATACACCATGTATAGCAAGCATGTTCTAGAACAAAATTTATATCACATGAATAAATAACATCAATGCCCAAAACAATCTTAAGATGACCCAAATCATTCATTTAAAAATAAATCTAGGAGAATAATTTTAATTTAAATATACTCAACTAAGCATCTTATATAATCAAAATATCATCAATATATATTTAATAATATCATTTAATATCCTTCTAATTCATATTGATAAAAATAAAAACAATCTAATAAATATTCCCTAAGATCAAAAGTAAAGAGTATTGATAAAACTTATTGATTCAAGCTCTAAGACATTATTTTGACCATAAAAATCTTCTATAACCTACACACTATACTTGCACTCCCTAGAAAATAAAATTAAGCAGTTACTAAATGAATATTTATTCAATATCAACGTGTAGAAACACATTCCTCACATTTAGTTGGTATACAATCCATATATGAGATGCATCCATAAAATAACAATCTGATAGTAGTCAACTTATCCACAATATTAAAACAATCCCAATGATTTATATTATGAATCTGTATAAATGTTTTGACTACCAACATGACAATAAACTAATCAATATTCCTTTAATGTCCAATTTTCATCTATATACCCCCCTAAATATGACAACGTGCATGCCTAGAGGCTTCAAAACAAAACATCATATATTATTAAAAGTGATTATATTTTATTTATTCAATTTAGTACATTGAAATCAATGATGACTAAGTACCTCAAAAAAAAAATATCACAAATTAAGAAAATATCAAAAGAAAACAAAAAATAGAATATATAATATTAAAACAAGAATAAAAGAGTATATGTAATAGTAAAATTGAGTAGAACACATTCGGTTCCTTCTGTACAACAATCAAAAAATTTTAGTTAATACTCTAAACTGAATCAGCAATCATAGTTGATAACTCAACCGGAAAGAATCATAAACATATTTATCTAATATACACCTTTAGATTGAATTATTAAGTCTCTCAATCATTATCTCTTCTTTCTAGGAAAACTCAAGTCTCTTGTCCAATGAAACTCATGCCAAACGTCTCATGTATATCACCACCATGATCTCCAACATGGTTATGGTCTAAAAAGGCATCAAAGGATGTCATACTACTCTCATCAATACCATATGTATTATAGAATCAAAAGTAGGGATTAGATCAATTACCATTCTACAATGAGTAACTAGACAATTGAACTAATATATCACTTTAATGTTTGAAGAACATATTGAATTAAGCCTTTAAAAAAAATTATCATCAAAGAAAAAAGAAATTTGAAATATTTCGACTAAGTATAATAAGACTTGAAAGTATACAGGCATAAAATTTAGTATGGGTGGATCTAATGGTCTATTATATAGTCTCTAAACCTCAAAACATCCTTCATAAATAATTATGCAAAGTCTAACTTTTCTTGAATTTGTCTCATCATCCCACAAAAAAATTAAGTCACTACAACTTCTTCCCTCGAAAAGCACCAATCTCCACTCCCTCACTGTCAATGTGTGAAGGTCACTAAAATAATCTAATTAATCATCTCAACTATGTTTGATATAAATACATATGTAAATGTTTATAACACTCTCTGATAAATTTATAAAAAACTCAAAATATCATCTCAAAAAGAATCTATATCCACAAAATAGAATACTACTCCCCAATAAAATTTAAGTGCAAAATGATATAAATCTTATCACCTAATCTCTTCAATACAATTAAATTTATCAATATAGCTATCACCTCATCAATTTTCTACTATAACTATGTCCAAACCTCATTATAAGTTATCTTATCCCATCAATCAGTTTGTATGCTAATAGTAAAGAAAATTGTCAAATAAATGGAATATCTTGGAAAAGTATATTGAAATAGTTGTCTCAAACTTTCTTGTATGTGTAATAAAAATTAAATATATGATCAAATTTAAATTAATCAATTATCACAAATACATCAATATCTATCTTTGGTCTAAAAACCAAATATTCAATGAAATGACCTACAATGGATAAGTGTTCACCTTTAATTTTCATAAGATTATTCCTAATAATCTCACACTAATTACTATCATTTTTTCTCGACAAAAAAAAATAACAAGATGTATATATATGCATCATCATGACAACCAAGCACCACCACCACACCACTACTTCACTATGACACAACCACTCCATACCATTGCAACACCACATCACAAGTCAAAGCTCCTACACACCACAACATTATAACAATATTATCACAAAAATCACCATGTTAACCACCACAGAAACCACCATGAATTCATTGTACCCCCATAGAAACCACCATTAATTCATTGTACCACCACGACAACAACATTGAACATCCCCAACACACTACACATCATGACAAAAGCAACTACACATAGAAAATACTATTGTACCACCATAGAACGTCAACAAGGCAGTTACAAAAGCCAAATGCTAGTGTACACCTTTGTTGGCAGTGGTGCACGAAGCATCAACGTGTCTCATGTCTCTAGACTCCCGCAGCCATTTGTCAATTATGATACCATGTTAGAATATATAATTCTATTTTAAATAATTCAAAAACATATAACACAACACACATATGTCAGGTTGAGACATTCGATATGACAAAAACAATCATACAAACAAAATAATAAAACAATAAAATACAGCATAAACAAAAATAAACTTCAACATGACAATTTTGTTCTTCAAAAATTAATCAATTTTGTACATATTGATACATATGCTAATTTTATAGATTTATCATTATAATATGAGTCAACATGTTAAAATAAAATCAAGAGGTAACTTCAATTCCTAACTAGAGGCCTGAGTGAGACTACAAATAAGAAAATAAAAAAATTTAGATATATCCCATGAGTCCTTGTTTTTCCTAAACTAATTAAATAATAAATCTCACTCAAAAAAATATTAATACTCCCTGATACATTTTCAATCTCAAACGAATAATACTTATATAGTTTCTAGATAATAAAATAACCAAAAAAATTATATTTTACAGGAATTATAGCACTTGGATGATATGTTATTGCCAAAGAGATGAGTTATGCATACTCTACACTAGTAAGCACCACAAAGAAAGAACATTATTAGAAACCACAAATAGCACTTGCATTGCTTTCAGTCACCTCTAAAAAAAAATTCAACAGATCTCTCTAATATAGATGTGTAAAATTGGTCCAGCAGGCATGTCACAACCCACATCATAGCCAACTAAAGCTGGCCCAACCACGATGGCAAGGCTCAGGTCATGTCGGATCGTGGTGTTTAGCCCAAAAGCCAAAATTAAATTTGACACAGTACAACCCAAGTGGAAGGCATGCACGAGAAATGACCTCATGTCACAAGAAACAACTCAGGTCATGTCCAAGTCATGCCTCTGGATCAGGCAGAAGTCGATCTAACTAGGCACGTGCTAATATTGTTTCAATGTTCCAAATAGAGTGCATGCAATTTATAAGCAGTCTTCTTTTTAAATGACCTTGTGTCAATTAGGGCCCACACAACCCAATGATAAAATATTTTACCATTGATGTCCAACTAAAATTATAGACATTGCAACAACAAGTCAAATATTAGTACTATGTCAACTGTGATGTGTCTTGTATATACACGTGCAAGACATCTCAAAAAAAAATTATACTTTTTAAAAGTTTGTGTTCGTTGGATTTTGTTTACAACCACTAGACAAAATCTAAGAGACAAAAAGTTTAAATCAAGATTTTGGGACAAAAAATTGGTATATATACTTTAAAAAATTTTATAAATAAATATTATATTTATATGTTTACATAAAACTCAAATTATAACATCCTCTCTTCTATCATTTTTCTTAAAACTTTTGAATTTACTTGTGAATTTTGTTCTATATAATTTAGTTTTGTAATTATTAATTACATTTGATTTGGTTATCAAAAAAATTGCAACTACATAAAGTTAAATTTTACAAAATACATGTATACTATTTCTCATTTTTTTTAGTTTTAAATATTAGAAACTAGAGTTAATGTTTTAAAATACATGATATATAATAATTAAAAAACATGTCAACTAGAATTAAAGTTTTCCTATTATTTTAAGTCATACAACTTCTTCCATAATTTGCAAATTGTTTCTAGATGAACCCCTTGAGGTGTTTTACTTTTTCATATAAACATATTTTTATAGTGAACGCTAACTTACAAACAATAAAAAACTTTCGAAGAATTTGATACTACTTCCCAATTCTCATTAGAGTTGAAGACATACACCTCTTCTATCATGATCTAGTATTATATTGAATATCATAATATCTTAGAATGTGACTTAAATATCTTAATATCATCAATAAAAATAATAAAATTGACAAAAAAAACAAAAAATTAGAATTCAACAAAACTTATGAAATCAAGTATTAAGTATATCTTATTTTTCCCTTTCTGAGGATGATGAAATGGTCAAGATCAAATAAAGTGGCTACTGGTTCATATGGATTCTCAATATGCATGTAACAAATCAGAACAAACTAAGTCTATATCTCATGATATAAACTCTAAGACCTTGTTAATCAAATCTCCTAGTTATTGACTAATAATAAGTATGTACTTATGACACTGATAGATAATTATGTTATTTATGCCTAAAAAAAATATCTCTATATGAAAAACTTCAATTCTCTCTAAAATCAAAATAATCTAAATTTATTAATAGATATAATAACTTCATGAAAGTCAAAATATATTGAGTATCAATATTCTCAGATATAGCCAATAAATAACTCACTTTACTAACTTGAACTTTAAACAAAATTAAAGAAAAAAAAGGAAGTATATTGAGTATCAATATTGATTTACACTTTTTCTAGACTTATTAAAAAACAAATCTTAATCAAAAAATAAATAAAAATTACACTCACTAACAACAATATCACTCTTTATAACATATATTTATACACTTTTTGGATACTCAATAATCCAAGAAATAAATATCTCAAAATCTTCGATGTCAACTTATCTCATTCTCGTGTTTGATTTATGATAAAATAAGTATATGCAAAAAATATGAGAGGCAAACTAAATAGTCTCTTTCTAAGATATAAGATTTGAAAAAATATATTGAGAGAAATAAAAGAAAAAAATATCTAATCGATGAGGTTGATAATAATCAAAAAAATATATCTCCAAAAATATTTAAAATATTATTCCCAAATAAAAATATATGAGGTATATAAATTAAATTTTTATTATTGTTTTCAACAACCAAATTTTTTTAGAGTATGTCGGCACAGAAAGTCTATGTATAATTTCATGATTTATATAATATATATTCAATCAATCTGACATATAATTTTATTAATTATTATTTTTCAACTTGTTAATATTTTTAAAATTTATTATTTTATGCAAAATTTAAAAAAGAGAAAAATCTAATTATCTATTTTGAAAGAGATATAACTATATATATTTTGAGTAGTCATCAACAAAACTGATTAGATACTGATATTTCTCGCTGGTCACATCACTACTATGTCTTCTTATCTATGAGTGTATCAGATCGAATTGATCTATACTCAAGTCAAAGTAAGGTGCAGAATAGAAAGTTTTAGTAAACTTTCCTAACTAACATGACTCACTCTAAGGTTAAAATACTCTTATGACCTATGTTGCACGGACACGGATACGGACACGCGGATACGACACGGCAGGATACGGGAACACGGCAAATTTCAAAAAACTAGGATACGGCTAGGACACGACATGAAAAAAAAATTAAATATAAATATCATCAACATCTTGAATAATTTCTTGATTACTTGAAGGCTCAAAATTACACCTCATTTTATTATATAATTCTACATGAAGAAAAATTATGCATTTTAAATAATCTATATTAATTCAAAATTAATTTAATCTTATTTTTTTTTCTCCATCAATAATTTATTACATTTTTCATTATATTTTTATTATTTTCATAAAACAATAATTTATTTAAAATAAATTATATAACAAAAACTATTATACTTACATATTATAAATTACTAAATATTACATAATACATACTAACAAGAGTATTCATATTTAAATATTCCATATTTTAATATTGCATATTTATTATTATTCTTAAAATTATGTATTTAAAATTAAAATAAATTATTTATTTATTATATTTTGTATATATATTAAACAAACAATAATAATTAAAATATAAAAAAATATATTTAAGCACTCTAACTCCTGCCCCCTCCCGTTACAGCTTCTAACTCTAACATATATTTTAAATACCGTATTTTAAAATAATTTAAAATACGGTATTTTAAAATAATTTAAAATTCTGTTTTTTAAAATAATTTAAAATAAAATTAAACCTCTAACACCCTCCCCCTCCCCCCTCCCCCGTACAGAAACTTTCCCCCCCTCCCGAAAACCCCTCCCCCCCCTCCCGATTTTTGATTTTCGAACTCTCCCCCTCCCGATACAGATTTAAATCCTTACCTTAGGTATAGTCGGCGGCTCGGCGGCGTGCTCCTCACTGTCGGCGGTGTGCTCCTCAACGCGTTGGTAGGTAAAGACGCGTCGGGAGGTAAATGACTGTTTCCGGAAAACTCGTCGGATACGTCTCCGACGCGTATCCGATACGCCACGTGGCGTATCTCATACGGATTCGTGTCCGATACGCCACGTGGCGTATCGGACACGTATCCGACCCGTGTCCGCGTGTCCGCGTGTCCGACACGTGAACACGGCGCTTCCAAACCGTATCCGTGCAACACAGCTTATGACTAAGTGAACATTTTCTCATCTTAGCCAATAATTCATGATAAAAATGAGAATAAATAAGAAAAATATATAATAAATTTTAACATCTAAAATAAGATGTTACTGTCAAAGAGAGAACATACAATTTATCCTAGTTAATTAAAATTGAGTCTTCCTCACAATCTCATAATTTTGTAAATTAAAGGCATTTAATGAAGAAAAAATTAGAGTTTAATTATTTAAAATAAAACAATGTACATAAAATAAATATATGTGTCAAAAGGGTCGGGCAAGGCCGGCCCTTTTTTCGGGCCCAAATGAGCTAGTGTGTCGTGCCTGACACGGCATGATTCTTTAGAGGGAAAGCCCGTCAAGGGCTCACGACGCTAAAACCAAATGGGCTTGGGCTGGTTAGTACCGGTTTGGGACAAGTGGTGCAGGTTGGGTCAATCTAATTTTAAAATTTTAGAATTTTGGCGCTACCATCGCCAGTCGAGCGTGCCGAGTCAGCTCTCATCGGGCGACGCCGCATTGTCCCCTGTCAAGCATCGCTCGATACATGATCACTTATGTTATGCCCACGTGTCAGGCACTCATGTGTGCCTAGCACAGCATGCGGGCCAAAAACCCTCGGCCCGGCACAACACAACTCGTGCCGAGGGTGTGCCCTGCACAGAGAGGGGGAGGGTAAAGTAGTGTGCCGTACTGGACCAAACAAACCTAAAATAGGCAGGGTTTCAAGTCAAGCCCATGTCATCCGGCCCATTTAATACCTCTAAAAATAAACTAACGGGAGAATAAATAATATTCAAAACACTTAAAAATAACCAAAAATCAAATTGAATATTATTATATTTAATGACTTACAAAAATTTAGCATTGCCTACACTAATATTTTTTGAAACAAGAAAAAAAATATAATAAATAAGATATAATCATCAATAATATTAGTTATTATCTTAGAAATAAATATTCATACTCCTTTCTACTAAATGTAACTATCACAGCAAGTGAATTATGTGATGATCCTTTGATTGTTTAAATAATCAACTTATCTCTCTCAATATTATGCAAAGTTCTTAGCATTCTCTCTAGATATAATATACAATAATTATCTTTAGTGTGGTTCATCCTCCTACAATAAATACAATGAACTATGATTCTCTTCCATTCAATTTTATTGTAATATTCTTTCTCCATACTCAATCACCAAATTACAGTTCCTCTAAAAAAAATTACAGCCAATTAGGATTTTCTGCCCAAAAACAATATTGTGCACCATCATAAATTATCATGAGCCATCAAGCGTCGTCAAGCACTACCTAGGGTTGCTACTCAAGAATGTCACTTAATGCCACCACCACACACTTAATGTCACGTGTGCATGTTTCAACAAACACATGCTCACGGTATCTGTGTTCACCACTTGCCCTTGCTACAAATTATATAAATTGTTTTTTTTTGTTCTAACTCAACTCTATTATCATGTTAGAATAATATAATATTAAAAATATAAATACATTAACAATCTAAGAAATTTATACTACAAATATTATAATATAATGATCAAAAATGATTGAATTATTTCACTTGTTGAATCCTCTCGTCATAAAAAAATAAATAGACAAAAACCAAAAAAAAATTACAACCTTAATGAATTAGATTGGAACATAATATTTAAATTTTTAAAATTCATATTTTTTTGTGATATACCAAACTTATGTTGACTTATATACACTCTCATATCATGCATTGCATTTCAATGGATGTGCATCATGAATAACATCTTTAAATAATATAAAGATCACTCATATTTTAGTAACATAACAATTAAGATAGAAAAAATATATATTTAAAATTATGGATAATTATTCCACCTCTTTATTATTCAGTTACATATATGAAAGATAAAATTAAGATCGAATAAATCAAAAATACTATGAAACTAAGATATTTGCATGAACTAATCACAAAAATAATAGAATAAATTTAATGAATAAATAAAAATTTTATTTAAATATTACAAAAATAAATATTATTGTTGTATTAAGTGAGTAAGTATAAAACTGATATTATATTCAGAAATGAAGACTTTTTTATTCACTTAGTTAAGGATAAACAATGAGGTTGTCCTAATAGGTGTGAACTGCACAAAAATTAGACATTGATTACTATTTTATCATGTCAAACGCTGATAAAAAAAAATTTTAAAATATTAAATTAATAAAAATCATATGAATTCATATTTTTCATGCAACATAAAATTTTGACATAGTTAAAAAACTAGTAATGTAATTGAAAACCTAAGGAGATATGTTGAATAGTATATCAAAAAAACAATGTGTTGGATCATAAGTAAGCCTGACTTAATTTTGAAGTCGTTAAAATTGAACTTACTTCAAATTTAGTGATACATGTCATTTATAATCATGAATTTGTAAGAGTATATCGCTAAATTAGTTGCTAGTGTGGGTCTTCCACTTAAATTTGTAAAAAAATCCTAAAAGTAATTTAGTGTATCCAAAAATATATCTATTTTGCATTTGATAAAATCTCAAGGTCAATCTATAATACTAATATGATAAAAAATAATAAATTTGATAAATAATTAATAATTCTAAATTATATAAAACATAGTAGAATGATATTGATGATGTTTGATATATCGATCAGTCATAATAACATTCATTTTGCACATTTCATTATCCACTATATTGATTTTAACTAGAAATTATATAAAATCATACTACAAACCAATGGATATAATAGTATGGACGGTAGGATGCTAAATGTACAACCTCAAGGTTGCGAGTTCGATCACTAACAGCTAGCCCCTACCACTGGGATGGATGAAACCTACCTGCTACTAGAGGTGTCAAAAGGGCCGTTCCTTGCTGGCCTAGCCCGTTTTTAGTGAGCCCGACCATGCTTTCGTGCCGGGCTAGGCACGGCTGCTGTTTCGTGCCATGCCTAGCCAAGCACAATTTCTTCAGGCTAGGCCCGGCACAACCAGTTATTTTACCATGCTGAGTCAGGCCGGTACGGGCCTTTTTAAAAAAAATTTAAAAAAAAATTGTTTTTAATATTTATGTATTTATAAAATATATAGTAAAAATTAGATAATATTTAACAATATTTAAATTGTAACTTGAAAATTATTAAAAAGTTATAAAGTTTAATTTTTTTAAAATTATATTTTAATTAGATTCATTAATAGATTTAAATAATAATTTATTAGAATTAAATTATATAAGTTTTAATAAAATTTTTAAACACAAAAATAAATTAAACACAAATTCTTTAACAAAAGTTACAAAGTCAAACGCAAACCAAATATCCAATCGATCAATCTCAAACTAAAGAAAATACAATGTAACATAAATAAAAAAATGTACAAAATAAAATATTAAAATTAAAAATCAAAATCAAGAATGACACAAAACTCATAAGCATAAGCATATATATAACATAAGTGTCGCGATCGGGTGTCGCGGGTCAACATGTCGGAATCTCACAATCTTCAACCATGAGGCATCAAAATCGAGTGGCAATGATATGTGGCATGGCAATGAGCAACCTCATCAATCGTTCATCAGCATATCATGATCATCTTCAACCACAATATCAAAATCAATATCATTTGGATCATCATCATCATCAGTAATTAACTCATCCGCTTTCGCTGCGGCCACAGTCCAAGTCCCAGCACGATCCTGGATGCTAAACCTCAAATCCTCTCAATCCTTCATGCATGCTAAGTCCTCAACAATATCTGGATGTAATTTCGATCTCCTATTCGAAATCATATTCACTGTAACAGAAAAAACAGTAATTTTAGCGTAAGATTTTCATTTTCTAAATTTAAATAATTTTCATTAGTATTAGTCATTTTTTTAATAATTTTTATAAGAGGTAGAGCCTAGATAATAGAAATAGATTACAGAGTAGAGACTAGAGAGAGTAATTTTAAATATTAATTATTAAGCTAAGAGTTTTAGTTAAATAATAAACAAAAATTAAAAATACTCGTAAAGCAGTAAGGTAGAAGTCGAGCACCACATTCCACACCAAGATTCAAACTTCCAAAGCCGAGCCTGAGTTGTGAGTCCCAAAAAGTCAAGCCAAATTCCGAGAGAGAAAAAAAATTTGAGGGTGAGAATTTATGTTTTTGAAAAACATAAAAATTATAGGGGGGGGGGGGTCTTTTATAGATTATATGAATGATTTTTTTTAAATAATTTTTATGTTTTTTTTTATTTTTTATTGATAATTAGGGGACAGAATTTTGAGGACCGTCAGATTCTACCTCTTTGTCGTTAGAGGCAAAATCCAACAGCTAAAAATTCAAATTATTATTTTTTTAATATCGAACCTTGGGGGGGTGGCCCGAGCCGCTACTGCCGGGTAGGATGGTGGGTCGGTGTCTAGGGTCGAGCCGAGTTACCATACCAACGGGCCATGGAACCGTGCCGAGCTAGGCACGGCATGAGGCTCAGTTGGCCTCGACACGACAAAGCACCGTTGGTGCCGTGGACAAGTACGGCACAGGCACGAGAAATTCCCGTGCCAGGCCAGCCCATGCACTACCAAATCGTGTTGTGTCTCGTGTCAGTCCGGCCTGGTTAACACCTCTACCTGCCACAAAGCCTAATTGGTTTACTCAATGCCCAATGTGGCTCGGGACTTCCACCTAGTATAAAAAAAATAAAATAAAATAATATTAGAATTTTGTGTCATCTTATATCCTCATTATGATCATATATGACAGACTAACAAAGAACTTTAGTGAATATAAAATAAAAACAAAATTATATAATACAATGTTGCAAATAAACCTAATAATACATAACTTAAAAATATATTAAGATGTATTTAGAGAGAATCCTCTTACTTAGAACTACCATGTAGGGCATATGCATTGCATAATAAACTTAATAATAAAAACTAAATAATTTCTTAATCATTAAAATTAATTCTTATTTCATTAAAATATATTAATATATCTTGTAAATTACAAAAAAAAAGTAGATACAAATAAGTAAACCTAATAAAAATTCTCATCTGATATAAAATATCATTGAAATTTAACATACATACAATTAGATTAATTTATTAGATACTTACATATAGAGGTGTCAACCGGGCCGGGCCAGCCCGGCCCGGCACGAGGCATGGCACGATTCGGACGTGCCGTGCGGGGCCTCGCCCGAGCCGTGCCGTGCCATGCCTGGCCCAGCACGGCTCGTGTCGTGGCACGGCACGCCGGCACGGGTTCTTCCCGTGCCGGTTTCATGCGGGCACACGTGGGCGTGACCCATCCCCTCCCGAAAAAAAGACAGCGGGTCGGGTCTGATTGGGTCCCGACCCACGGTCCCGACTCCCGACCCAACAAGGCTCGGCATGTCGTGCCTACAGGCCGTGCCTTGCCCGGATGGTTTTAAACCGTGCCCGGCCCGCCACGGTGGCACGGTCGTGCCCTAAAAAAACGGACCAGGCCGGGCCGGGCCGGCCCATTTGACACCTCTACTTACATATTAAATCTGATATCATAAAAAATAAAATTAATTAAATCATATTTAATGAATTTAAAATTCATTTTAATGATTGAGATGTAAAATTTTCATTTTAAAATTTTATAATTTATTAAGGTATAAAAAAGAATAAACAAATTATAAGCTACAAAAAAAATATCAAGCCTATGTAATTTTTTAATATACCTCAATATACAAAAAAATTATGTAATAATAAATTTATCACAAATAATCTAAAAAATTATTAAATATACTTAATAGATTGATTACATTTGATCTTGTAATAATCAAATAAATAACTATTTATATGATTCTCTTACAAATAGTAAAATCAATTGGAGAATTCATATCAAGCAAAAAATTAATATCTTTATTAATTGGAGAAAGCTAGAATACAACCCAGAATATCAATCTCTATAAGAATATGAACCATTTATCTTATTTATGACAACACGATCTCACTTCTAGAGAATATCATTTTTATCCTAAAAAAAATATTTAAGACTTCCATTATCTTTCATCCAAAGAAAATTAAGTGATTCTTAGTTTTTAATCTCTCATATTAAATATAGTTCATATATATAATAAGCAAATACATTATGCCATCAAAGTTCCTCCAAAAAAAAAAAACAAAATCTATCCACATGTAAAGTCAAAAAAAAAGTTATAAAATTCTCACAAGCTTAACTCTTGATAATTATTTCATATCATATAATATCTTTTACAATCTATAAAGTAAAACTAACTATGTTGCTTGGAACCTAAGTAACTAGTTATATATATATATATATCCTACCCAAGATCAACATGAATAAAGATATTTGTATATCTAGTTAGTGTATCTGACATATGTAACAAGGTATCACTGACATAAGAATCAATATGAAGGTCATATTAGCTACTATAGAGGATATCATTGAAATTTATAGTACATATCTGAGTAAACCACCTTACAGCAAGTCTCATCATAAAACAAATACCTTCCAAACTAAATTGGTCATTACTACAATCAATCACAGTAACCAATAGCAAATAATCTTGAAGATCAAGATACTATTCTCCAAGTCTCATTAAAGTTTAGGATATTTATCTCCTCCTACATTATCGATAATCATCCTATGTGCGATAATACCTCAAAGAGAGATGAATATCTCAATACAATCATGAGAAATTAAAGAGGTAATGGAAAAATCAAGATCAAGAGAGCTAGCTAAAGAAGCATATGGTTTTTAAGAAGACTCACACACTCTGGACAAGTTGTGTATGTACCATTCTCCGAGTATAAACTCTAAGCCCTATGTGATAAAGTCTCTTAGTCATCGATTTATCCAAGGCAAGATTTCCTCAAATCAAGAAAACTAAAATACTCATGGATTATCTGATCTTCTAAACTCGAGTAAGATTTCCTCTTATTAGAACTATTAAACTCTTTAAAGTCAACATGATATATACTTGGTACATGCCATACTCTTTCTCCTAACTAGAAAATCAAGTGGGACTGTAGGAGTGAGAAAAAATAGTATGTTCAAATATAACTCCTAGACACTTAATTATTCTTAATTCTCTAAAAAATATTTTAAAAAGTAAACAACATAAGACAACAATAACTCACGGTACTAAAAATGAAATAGATAATAACCTTATAAAACACACATCCTATTGAAAAAACTCATAGGTTGGGTTCTCCCATTAATATAATATGAAATATAAATACAATGAAGCTAAAATTAAAACTAAAAAACTATACTATTTCATGTCAAGTTGTTACATACAAATCCAAAACACTAAGTATGAAAAAAATAAAGATAAATTGATGTCTCTTCAAGATATCCGTAAAGATGTATATTGAATATTTTGTTGTCTAAATATATATTGTAGTAATCATTACATTCAGTATTTTCTCAATCAAGAATAATTAGTCCAGACCTATGTATTTCATATGCTCATGACATATTAAATTTGAAATTATATGTTTCTTTGTATGACTATCACAGAAAAAAAAATGAGAAAAAAAAAATAAATACTCAAACTCATTGAGTATGTCTTTAATTCAAAATATCTTACAAACAATAATCATCATTATTTTGAACTATCTCTACATTATATCCCAAAAATATATCTACTTTTATTTTTTCAATAGAGCAAATTACTTGCAAAAAAAATCTAAATCTTTATTATCGTTCTCCTCTTGATGCAAGATGATGTCAAAACCAAATCAAAATACCCGACAAAATGTTTAAAAAAAAACTCTCAATAAACTTTTATCTAAGTTCCTTCGGAAAAACAATGAAAAATTAGAAAGGAACATGTTTAAACCCAACAATCTACAAATTATTTCGTAAAATAAACTTACATGCAAAACTCTTGATGCAAGATAATTATTTATAAAAATTTCATAAAATAAACTCTCAATAATTATTTTGTATCATATAATGCCTAACAATCTACAAATTATACTTGATTGTATTACTCTAGACACATGTGACTATTCAATATATAATTCCTCCTCAAAGTTATCTCAAATGTCGGAATAAATTTACTCGTTACAAGTCTCATTTTAAGATGATTTACCATCTTATCTGATAATATCTTTTCTGTGAACATCCACCTACAACTAAGAACACATATTCTCATAGGTCATGGTACTAGTTTCAAAATATCATTGGAGTGTGACAAATATCTCTTTAAACTAAAGATGACAAGTGGTTCAAGAGACCCGAAACAGCCCGATACAACTATGTCTGGCTCGGCATGGACTGTGGCCATGTCTAGCCCAACATGGCAAGTTCAAAAGTTATGTTTGGACCGTGATCGTGCCAACATATGGCACAACTCATGTTGCAATGGGTCAAGGCAACACTAGCCTAGTTTTGTTGTGCCGAGCACGACTAGTAGCATGAAAAATTTTAAAAAAACAACCATTGATGCTATTTTTTTGCCCATTTGCATTCGGCCATTCGGGCACCACAACAAGGCCCAAGATGGCATGCCATTGCCAGCCAATGAGGTGGGATCACAGGGATTGGGTTAATGGGGTGGTGAGTTGCATGCTTGTAGTGGCAGTGTCGTGCCATTGTCAACAAATATGGCATGACAAATTCAAAAAGGCAGGTCATCAAGTCATGTTAGGCTAACCAACCTCATGGTCATGCCGACACAGCATGATTGACCAATCGGGCTATCAAAAAATAGATCATGCTAGCTTGACATGACTCATTTTACATCTCTATTTTGGACATGACATAGAGTCAGCATGAGTAAGATAATACCTCAAGAAAATACTTAAGCACCTTAGTACCGTCAAGAAAAATAATAAAACAAGTATGCATATATATATATATATACACACACACAATAATACTTAAGAGATCGAGTGTTGAATATAATTTATTTATCCTTTTAAAAGAGCAATCAAAATATCAAAACTAGAAGAATCAACGACATGATCATTTGACATCTCAATTGACTCGTCTATGATCTAACCAGTCAATGTATATTTCCTCCTAGTATAGATCTAAAGTCCTCGGTAGTCATGTTTCCTAATCCCCGACTCATCATGAATTTGAACTAGCAGACTCGTGATTTATAATGTCGACTGAATTCAAAGGAGATTTCCTTTTTGGAGAAACTCTACTCTCTTTAGAGTAACCAAGATATTTATTTATTAATACAAATAATGATTTCATGAGAATATCATCATTACGTGAACCAACAAATTCAAAAATAGCAAACTAATAACTCTATATCCTAGTTGGAGGTGAAAATGAGACTTCTAAGGAATAAAAAAATAATGAGTTCAAAAAACTATTACTCTTTCTTAATTTATTAAAAAATACTCCTACTAGAAAAAAAAAATGTCAATACTCATTAAAAATCTATTAGTTTGACATTAAAAAATATGTGTACACTCTTTAATTAGAATTAAAAAAAAAAAGCAAAACTATGGTCATGGGTGGCAACTTATTTTGTCATTGAGCAAGATAATGAAAAAAGTAAGTACTCTCAAAAACTTTAATAGATAGGTACAATAATATTTCTCAAAATATAGAACATGAAAATGTAAACACAAAGAAATAATAAAATATGACACTTAAATGATGAAATAGTTTATGATTAAAATTCACATCTATTTAAAAATATTTTAAAATACTACACCCAAATAAAATAATATGGGTCATCTCAACGAGATATCTATCCTTCCTTTTGCTTACCCTATTTTATGTGGGTTTACAGACATATAAAGTATAATATATAATCTCATTATTCATATAGTAAGTACTGAATCTATATGAAATATATTTTAAGGTATTATCATTTTTTATACTTTTAATATTTTTATCAGATTAATTTTTTATCATTCTATAAAATATCTAAATTTTAAAAAGACATATATAATCTATGACAAAAAAGAAATACTCACGTATAACATGAGCAGTCATCAAAATAAATAATCAAATACGTAAAATTTTTTTTATCGCATCTCTATTAGGTTCTCATATATCTAAAAATATCAAATCGAACAAGTCATACTCACTCCAGGCTAATAGGAACAATTGAAAGCTCCTAGTATGCATTCCTCACTTACTCACCACACAATTTGAAATATAAATACTCTTAAGATTAATTTAATAAATACGTGATATAATTTACTCTGTTCAATCACAAAAAGAGTCTTCCTTTAAATTTTCTAATCTTATAAACAAATATCAATAAATAAAAAATTAAATCATGATTAAGTTATCTAGAAAAATAACTCACTCAAAATATAAAAACATAACAATCAGAAATATGCATAAAATGATCGAGAATCAAAAAAATCAACGTGTATAATATCATATCTAATAGATTTAGATGAATTGTTACTAGGTATAATAATATTCTTAGTACGCAAATAAATAATAATAAATAGACAATAATTATTTGTGAAGTGAGTAATGGCTCTCGTATCGATAATCTAAGAATCTAAATAGCAAATATGAGCATAACAAGTGAGTATACCTTGAGGAAGGATAAATCTTTATTATTGGCTTAAAGAAAAATTTTACACGCTCCTCTATAATATGTATCATGATAGATAAATTGTGACAACAAATATCTTTGGTAGTCAATCTGTCTCTAAATAGTAAACTCAATCTCCTCTCCGAGAATAAAACCAAATAATTATCTCTAAGAAGATCTATCCTCATATAGTGTGTATACTGAAATGAGACTCCTCATTCTTCTATTTTTATTATGACAAGTATTGCTCAACCCAAGGGCCTTTCCCAAATTTGAAAGGCTTTCCTAGAACCCTAATTTGGGTAAAACAATAAATTGAGTTGAACCTAAAATAATACAAAAAATCAATCAACATAATCAACAACCAGACTTTATACAAAGTACTTGGAGAAAGCTATATGAATCTTATTTTTCCAATCAACTCAATTAAAAATCAAATGTAACATCAACCTTTTAATTATTAAATATTTATTTATAATTTTTACTCCATTATTTTTAAGCTAATCCCTTGTTCTTTTTTTTCTTTTCACTCGAAGAGCCTCAAACTTACTAATCTGAATACTATAAGGTCTTTGTTGGACATGACCATACAACATCATATAATTCTCTCTTATCATATCATCTATAATAATTATTTTAATCTTCTTTTTAATAATTTAACTTATAATAATATTGTTATAAGTGTTATCACATATCAATCTTACTATCCTTGTCTCTGCTACCATCATTCTTTGAAAATTAGCTTCTGTTGTTCAATATTCACTTTCATGCAATATTTTTTACTAATTTTATAGATTTTTTATAAAGTTTTTTTTTATCTATTTGGTAATTTTTTATTTCATCCATTTAAAACTTAATTTCATAGGATACATTATCATCAATTTCCTTATCTTTACTTAATATAGTGTCTAAGTACTTGAAATAACTAATATTTGACACTTCTTAATTCTTTATTTTGATTATCAAAACATATCACTCTTAACATAATTAAACTCATATTTCAATTATTCTTTCTTGATACGAATAATCCTAAATTCTTTAGACTCGGGTATTATCATTCAAATTTCATATTTTTTATGTAAATCTTCTTTAATCTCATCAACCAATAATATGTCGTCTACATATTATATACATCAAATGATACCATATTGGAAATGTCCTATCAATTTAGAAAAATTTAAAAAAAATATATAACTAAATAATTATCATTGATATAATTACACAGTTATTAGAAACTTGTGACTTGAGAGTAATATCTTGAATTAATCTAACTTAAGTGTCAAACAGAACATGTTATACCGACACTTCCCCTTAGAGTGTGGTACGGCACGACAAGGAAACTATCAACCTGAAACAGAACGATTGGCCCACAAAAAATAGGATTGTAACCAACCACATAAATAATATCCGACTTTCATGGTTGGTTTTAAAAAAAATTAGTCATCGAGAGATCACCCGAAGAGACTTGACTCATGATCCAAGAGGCGACCATAGCATGTCACGAATCACCAAGTTGGTGGACCATGTCACCAGGCTAGGAACGCAAATCATGCATAGCCAAACACGAGACACAACTCACACAAGTTCAGCACAACATGAGGCATGCAATGGGCCGACATAATCCAAGACCAGGTGCAACTGTAGACCGTGTCGTGCTAAGCTAAGCACGACTAAACCATAATGGGCAAGGCATAGCTAAACCATGTCATGTCCAGGCAACCCAACCTGGTTGACACCTCTAATCGAACTTTAATCATCATAGTCTCATACATATCATTGATTAGTTTAATATGTATAGTTTATACTATTTCTTGCATTATACTCAATAAATTAAATCTCTTAAAACTCTATCATAAGTTTTCTCAAAATTAATATATATTATGCACAAAATTGATTTTCTAAAATATTTCACTTTTTTATATGGGTTAAATCATTTTTTTTCTCTAAGGTTTCATGGCGTGGCTCATGGGTCTAATACATTGATAATAATTATAATATTGAATCTCTTATTTTTAAAAATAATAATTATAATATTTTATATTTATCTATCTAATTTTTTTTGTTCATGATCTTATTAAACAGCCTAGCATCCTAGTCAACCATATCGAACATTTCTTCACCATAACCCTACAAATATCAATAGAAATATAGTCAAACACCATGACATTTTTGGCAACTATATTTTGAAGAATTACTCTAACATTTATTGGTTTTATTTTTGCTATATATTAAAAGTAGTTTAGTCTCAAATAATCTATATTCATCTGGCATCTTTTTAATCTTGATATTGTTAAATTAACTTGTCAATCATATCACAGTCTTTCTCCCTCATGACTCTGAAAACATCAATAGGATATCATCAGATCTTAGGCCTTATCTTACATTTATTTTCTATAGATATTCTCTAACATTCATTAGCTTTATCTTGACATTATATTTAATATTGTTTACTCCTCTATTATCTTCAATATTCAAAATCTAAATTTATAATTTATTTTAAAACATTGTTACTAAAGGCATGCCTCAAAGGGGCTTAAAGCCTAGAGGTATCAAATGGATCGGATCATGTTAACATGTTATCAGATATGGCACAGTATAATTCCAGTGTCATGCCAAGTACAACACACAATTCATCAGGCAAGCCTAACATGGCATGGTAGCACAACCAAGTGCATGACACGGTGGCAAGGCCAAGGGCACGACCGTGCCACTGAGCATGCGAAACCAGTTGCGTGAAAATACAATGGATAGCAAGCTTACGTGGCCAAATTTTTTAATAAATATTAGACCACCCCATTGGGCGATCACCTGAGTCAATGGAACATGCAACCAGGCCAGGCACACGGATCGTGCCTACCCCAACACAAGGCACGGCTCATGTTGGTTCAGCACGGCACGAACCATTCCATGGGGCAGCACAGCCCGGCATGAGGCACAATTCTGAATCGTGCCATGTCATGCCGGGCACGACTGAACCGGGTCATGCCCAAGCCGCCCAGCTCATTTGACACCTCTACTAAAGCATAGGCTCCACGAGCCTAGGCAAAAACAACTTAACCTAAAGTGAGACATAATTTCCTAAAGATGTTGGAGGTGATACGCATCATCGCGCCTAGCCTTTGGAACAAGCTTCAAAGGCTCTCTCGTGGAACGAGATGCCCAAGTTCATTCATATATATATATATGTATGTATGTATGTATGTATATATATATGTATGTATATACACACACACACACATACATGTATATACTTATATGTATTCATATATATATACCTATAAATATATATATGTATGTATTATGTATGTACACATATAAATCAACATAAGTGTATACATATATATATATATGCATACTTATTTACATATATATATATATATATATATATATATGTATGTGTGTATATGTATGTCTAAATATATAAATATATGCATAAGTATATATATATATATATATACAGTATACACATATATGTTGATTTATGTGTACATACATACATATATATAGGTATATATATGTATACATATAATTATACACATGTTTATACACACACACACACATATACATGTATATAATTATGTGTATACATATATATATGTGCATACTTATTTACATATATAAATATATATGCATAGTTATTTACATATATATATATAAGTGTGTGTATGTGTATATATGTATATAGGCATGCATAAATGTATATATGCATATGTATGGATACATATATACACATATATGCGTATGCATATATGTATAAATATCTATATATATGTATAGGAAAATACATATGTATATGTATATACATATATATATATATGTACATATATATATACACATGTATATGTAAGTCCATATATATGTATATACATATGTGTGCATATTTACATTTATACATACACACACATATATAAACAAATAATAGATTATTAAAATTTTATTATATTAGTCTAAAGCTTCAAATATTTATGTTGATAAAAAATATTATTAATATTTTTTTTTATATTTGATATACTTTATTTAATTGTATTTCAATAATATATAAAAATTATAGGTAGTATTTAATGAAATATATAATTTTTATATATTACATATGGTGAACTTTAAAAATACTTACATCTTAATTATATTTTATGCCTCAAGAATCTAAAAAATTATGTTTCGGTACATCTTATGTATTAAAATAACTATGATTTAAAAGGTCACAATAATATATCTTATATATATCCTTTACATTTGCATCTTTTAATAAGATCTAATTATTCTTATTTTTAATAGACTTTGTCTAACCAATATCTCTACTATTCATTTTTTTATTACAAAATGAAATTTATATGCAATTTAAATTTATATAAAAATGGTGTTAAAACTTGAAATTAGGTATGCCAAATATAGTTTATGCTAGGGGTATCAATAGGGCCGGGCTAGCCCAGTCCAACACGAGGCACGACACAATTCGGCCATGCCTAGCCAGCGGCACGGGAATTTCCCGTGCCGGTCCACGACACCGACCATGCCGTGCCGTGCCAAGACCAACCGAGCCTTGTGTTGTGCCTGGCCCGGCACAGTACCGTGGCCCGTTAGCACGGTACCTCGGCACGAGCTGAGAAACCCTATTTTTTTTAAAATAAGATTTCAGCAGGGCTACAGCACGGGATGAAACCCTAATTTTTTTTAAATTAGGGGTTCCGTAGCACGGCAGCATTACGACGGGCACAAAAACCCTAATTAAAAAAAATTAGGGGTCTTGCCCAATCGGGCCGAACCCGGCAAATTTGTGTCGCGAGCCCGTGTCAGGCTGACCTCCATAGAACCTTGCTGAACTAGGCACTGCATGGTACAGTAATCATGTCGTGCCTAGAGGTGTCAGCAGGGACGGCCCGGCCCGGGCCGGCACGAAGCACGGCATGATTCGGCGTGCCTAGGCCGGCCCAGCATGGGAATTTCCTGTGCTAGGGCTCGTGTTGTGCCCAACCACGGCACCAATCGTGTCGTGTCGTGCCGAGGCCAACCAGGCCTTGTGGCTTGCCTGGCCCGGCACGATACCATGACCGGTTGGCACGGTACCTCGACACAAGCCGACAGGCGAGAAACCGAATTTTTTTTTAAATTAGAATTTCGAGCGTATCAAAACCCTAATTTTTTAAAATTAAAGGTTCGGCGCAGGACGGTGCGCAGTTGAACCCCTAATTTTTTTTATATTAGAGGTTCGGCCCTACCGAGCCGAACCCAACGAATTCGTGTCGCGGGCGCACGCTGAGCTGACCTCCACATAACCATGTCTGGCCCGGCACGAAAGCATGGTCGGGCCGACTAAAAATGGGCCGGGCTGCTCCGGCACGTCCCGTTTGACACCTCTAGTTTATGCACCATTGACGTTCCATCATTACACAACTAGCATGCCCTTTTTCTCTCCCTCACGATTTCCACATAGCAGGCATCGACAACCGCTCGTCACATATTGTGTGCAATGATCAATTATATGGTGCAAGGTAATAATGCACCCTTCGCTCTCACACAACTTGTATGTGTGCACCATGCTAGTACAATTCACATATTCCCTCTTGAGTGTGTATTCCTCACCCACAAAGACTCTCTAAGACCCATTTTCCCTAGTCTATCCTTATGATGCCATGTAAAAAGCACAGAACGAACAATAACAATGATAGTCATGCCAAAACCAAGTAAACAAGGCACCTACTTTAGCATGAGATCTAAGAGAAACTAATATTTTAACAATATTACTCCCAAAAGTCAAATAATTTACGACTAATAAGTCTCGAACCCAAGACCTTAACCCATGGACGAAGGCACTTGTTATCGAACTAAAGCATTATCTCTACCAAATAGATGCCGCATACGAACTTCTCAAGTAATCAATCATCTTAATAATATTCTCAATTAAATATATTTAACTTCAAATTTCTTATGAAATCTAGTATATTAATATTTTTATAATAACACATAAAACACAATAATAAAATAAAACTCATATAGATAATATCCTTATAAAGTAAACAAATCATATTAGCACACCTCACATGTTGGGTACTCTCATTAACATAACATGGAAAAGAAGAGATATATTTAAGCTAAAAATAAAAATGAAAAGAAACTACAACAAAGATGTTAACTCTCACAAATAAAAGCAAGTCAAGTAACCTCTCAAAGATACATAATCTATAAAAAGGCATGTGATAAGAAATAATGAAAATGGATTCAAAGGATAAGTTAGTTTGTAATTAAAACTATGTATCTCCAGAACTATTTCAAAGTACTCCTACTAAAAAGGAGTGACCAAATTATCCCAATAAAAAAAAAAAATTTATTTATACAATTTCATCCAGTGAGGGTATCACCATAGACAGTCTGATACATGATCTGGTGATAAAGGAGTAAGATGTTGAACTTACCCAATATATAGTTTAATTAATTATTACTTCTATTTTTTTTATTTTTCAATAAACTGAACCAAGGTGCACCTTCACCACAACCATTGTGCACCAACACTGCATCAGCCACACACATGGTACACCAACATTACACAAGCCGCACACACTGCATACCCATTGCGTAGCTTTGTTGCACCAACCACATTCACATATGCACCCTTGCTGCACAAGCGAACACACTCAAGCATACCCATTGTACACCCTTACCACATGTGGCATACCTACTACCACACACGTACACGTAGTGCACCTATTTTGCACCACTATGTAGTGGCCATCAATGTCAGCCACACAAGGTGGGAATGCAATGTGATAAACCAATGCATATCTCTCAGCTCCTTCATGCACAAACACACTGCTGTATATGTAATTTATTTTAACTTAATAATCTATTTTAATATTTTATATAAGTGCAGGAAAGGAAATATTAAAAGCCCGGGGATGCAGCAGTAGCATAATAACGGAGATCCCGCTGTCCGGTCAGCAAGCCGAAATTTTTGGAGCAGAGCCTGGTCCGGTCCATGATCCGACCCGCTTCAGTTAAATGAACCGGCTGTTTATTTTCTGTATAAAAACATTTGTATTTATTTTTCGAGCGGCTGTTTTTGACCCGGTTGAACTGTTTATCTTCGTTCTCCTCTCTCTCTGCGCGATTTCACGACTGTCATGCTGCATACTGTAAGACATTATTTCTTGGTTTTAATCTGTAACGCATAAGCATTTTCTGGTGGAGGTAGCTAGTCGTACTGAGCGACTAGCAAACCACGTTATTTGCTGTGTTGATTTCTCATTTTGATTCTGTCGTGGATGCTTGTGGATTGAGAATATATATTGCTTGTTTTTGTGTTGTTTCTGTGTTTTATGTTCTTAATCTCACTACCCGTGAAAGCGCGATTGCCCACCACACACATATGTCATGTGTCGTTACAGTGCATGCCCTACTAGCAAACCATATGATTTGCTTCTACCTAGGCTTTACTCTGATACCATAAAATCACACTATTAAAATAAGGAAAACTCATGTAAAACTCACAAAAAAAGATGAACACATAAAGTCCTTGGATTGGAGCAGCAAAACCCAAGTCATAAACTGCAATCAAATACTCTCATCTATAATACAATAAAGAAAAAATAAATAAATAAAAAACAAGCTATAACTACAACAAATTAAAATAATAAAAAACTATCTATGAAAATAAATATACAAAAGGTTATAAATGACCTCTAACTTGGATTGGAGCAACCCACATATTTGGGTGCTCTCATCTATAAAAATAAGAAGGCAAAAATTTAAAAAAAAAACAAATATAAAACATCATATAAAAATTTAACTACAATGAGTTACTTAATTCTCTGTAAATAGGTATCAAATATGAATGTGACAACTTACAATTTAGATGCTCTCAAAAAGACATGGGGAAGGATACAACAATCACATTAATTTTTTGTGTATTTTTTTTATATTTTATTGTTATTTCATAATTATATTAATATATCTGAAATAACATTATTTGACATTCATTTATAAAAAATAAACTTTTTTTTTGTAAAAGAACATGTGCCTCAGCCACCACCCTAGAATCTTAGATATGAGACTTGTGCTTTTTAAAACTTTGGTCTCAACTTGATCCATCAATACTTTATTAGTCATAAAGTAAATAAATCTAGAAATATTGGTCAATATGACGATCTAAAGGACAGGCATTAAAATAAGCATAAAATCAATTGGTTAATTTTACAAACATAAAATCAACTAATCCAAATAAGCATTAAAATATAACTACCAATGAATAATTATGTGGAAGTCAAAATTTAAATCAAATGACTTACAAATACATAGACCAACCACCTAAAAGAGAAGCAATTATTAAAAAATACTTCAAAATATTTTCGAGAAAATTTGATTGGATTCAACTCAACCCAACCATGTATAGGCCAACCACGTAAATCCACCCAAAAAAATGTATTTAGGATACCAATAATAGCATCTTTGGAACTAGGGCAATCCGAACAACTAAATTACCAAGATTAATAAAAAATCATTGGATCAATTGAACAAAAACTCCTATAAATATCTTATAATTACCTTAAATTCACATGTTTCTTTTGAAAAAGATGATCAAACTTTGATTTTGCTCATGATAATAAATTATGCAATAATGATCATCATTGTCAATCAGCAACTAATAGCAATTAATGATGAGAATCAATAATAACAATTTGGACAATGACTATGGGCTACTGTGGCTGTGTGCTGATAACATACAAGTTATTGCACAATAATAAGAAAAAATGAATACTATTCATTTTTTCATAAAAATAATACAGCAAAAAACATATAAAAATAAAAATAAAAAGATTACTAAAATGCTCTTTATGTATGACTAGCGCTTCAATGCGTAAAAAATACAAGAAAATTATGCTTATGAGATTGGTATGGAAAATAATTAGTAGGTGAAAAATAAATTATGTAACACTAATAGGAAAAGAATAAAAATTTCAATGCAAATGTCTTCCGACCTTCTATGTGAACTTTTTTACAGAAAATAATGTCATTCACATATTTATGTGTTTACGAGTAATATCTATCTTTGTTCCTCTGTCTCCCCTATCCTACTCTGCCTTTCTCTCCCTTCTCCCACTCTGCCTCTCTCTCCAACGTAAAAACATTCAAAAGCAAAAACACGTAAAAACAGTGTGAAACACATTGTTCCAAGATAACATAAAGCATATACACTTTTAAAAAAAGGTAAACAAAAACACGTGTTGCATGTTAACACATAACAGAGGTTGTGGCATAATAGGTTGTGAGGGAGAATGAAGAGACAAATAGAAAAAGGAAGAGAAGGGAGTGAGAGAAAAAAGAGAGCGAGAGAAAGAGGGAGAGAGAGAGAGGAGAGGAAAGAGTGATAGAGAGAGAGAGAGAGGAAGTATAGAAGCAGAATTGTTAATTCTAAAGATTTTCTTTAGCTCCCAAACATATATCCATGAATGCTTTTTTATGGAGCAAACTCATTAATTCCAATTCTCAATTTTTTTTCTTTTTCTATTAAGTAATGAACAACTTCCCACATTTTTTGCATGCTGACCTCCACCAATGGAATAGAAAAATGTAGAAGCAGACCATCATTAAGTCAATTAGGCAGAAATAAAAGATAATTATCTGTGATCCAGGCCCAACCAAAACAAGGACATTTTGATGTGCATTAATTGGTACTAGCTCTTGAACATATGTCCAAGAACATTTTTCCCAGGAGCAAACTCGTGAACAACAATTCCTTTTATTTCCTTTTCTTTTAAGAAATTAATGTCTTCCCACATTTTTTGCATACTGACCTCTGGAGTAGTTAGGATAATATCTGCTTCTTGAACAGTCTGTGTGTTGCAAAATTCATTATCACCAGTCAACTCCAGGCAATTTATCCCGAATGATCCAAATTTTTGATTCCAGTCATGAAGCTTTTCCTGAACCAAAGCCTTGGATGGTGATATATAGATCTCCCCATGCAAAAAAATAAAAACAGCAACCAATTAGTATCCTAAATTTTACAGCCTGAAAATGATAACCTCCTGTGCTATAATGAACCAAGATCTAGGCCATGCATTGCCTCAGTTCAAAGCAGGTATTGAACCACAGGTACACTTGAAGTGGGTACAGCTATTAGAATGTTTAAACAAGGTATCTTGATAAAAGATATAAATAGAGAATCAATTACATACTTGGATATAATTTTATTTTTCTTTATCTGCAGCATTAATGTTTGTTTGTATCAATTAGAAGGGTGTTTTATGTGGGTTTGGCATTAATACATGCCTGTGTGGATCCACTTAGATCACATCGTTGTGCTTGCATGAACAAAATAGTGGTTGCAATTGAATGGACTCTGTATGTTTATTGTTATATAGTTTGGTCAGAAGTTTTCCCATGGTTCAAGTTCCTTATTTTCATAGAATGTTAATTTGGTATCAGGGTGTCCAATTGACTGTCTAATCTTAGTTTTATGCAACTGATAAAATATCTGTTGACATGATAATGACCAATCCAGATTCAACTAATTCAATTATAGTCTGAAGTAAATATAAAAACATCTGTGAAAATACAAATAATAAATTCATTTTGTATGATGAAATGATACAAAAAACATACATTAATCACAACTCTTAACATATAAATAAAAGAAAAGTTGATTGAGATATGTCACATACTTTGTATTCTCATTGTAAATAGAGATTATAAGAAAATCATAATAAAAATAAAAAAAGATATACCATATCCCTCAAATTAGTAAGTAAAGGTTTAGAACATTAAACTTCAAGTAAAAAGAACCAAGTTGAGATCTTCTCAAAATCTTAGTGAATATGTCAATAAATTGATTAGTTATATGAATATATGTTATGTTTATGCTTTCACTTTATATCTTCATCGACAGAAAAAAAGATATTTACTTCCATATGTTTTTTCTTTCACTCAAAATATTAGAATAGAATCAAAATTATATATTTCACTATATGATTGTTACATTAAAAAATAATAAAATAAATGACAATATCTAATATCAACGATAAAATATCTAATCTGAAGAATTATACAAATAATTATAGTCATCATATTGTAATCTACCTAGGCATAAAATTTGAAAATTATTATCTACCACTTATACTTCTAAAAGAAAAAATTATAACTAAAAAAATGATAATAACTCATAATGAATTACTTTATGCACAATTTTATGCTTCATTAGAGTCAAAATATCCAATCAACTAAAGATATTCATGATCACCAAATATAATATTAAATCTAAAAAATTTCTTTACATCTAAAATATGAAAAAGAAATATCAAAATAAATATATCATAGAGAATATGAGAAAACACCTACTGTACTGACTTCATATTCTACCTTTGATATGATAATAATTAAGAAATTAATCTTTCATATTATTCTGTTATATATAGTAGAATCAATCGAATAACTAAAATCAAATAAAAGATAAGTATCTAGCTCAATAAATATATCTATTAAAATGTATCCTAAAAGATCAAACTCTAAAAGGATATCCAAAACACCCTTATGACACTTATATATCTAAGACAATCATACGTCATCTCAATCCTTAAAAAAAATTAAATTTTTCAAAATTATTCATTTAAAACTATGAGCAAGAAATTCCTAAATTTGAGTGACATTCAACTCATAACTTCTTATAATTAAAATATCATCAACAAACAAGAACAATAAATGAAGTATACCATTTAAACTCATTCAAAAAAACAAAAATTCATTTATAATACATATATGTAATTCAAAAAGAGTAATTAAGGTTAAGAATTATAATAAATCAAAAACTTGAAGACTATTTTAGTCAGCCTTTTGTAATTTCTTATAATTAAGATTAAAAAGATTTTTGAAAGAATCAGCAATCTCCTCAATAAATCATCTTTAGTTTGAGCGGGCTACATATATTCACTTCTCCTAGTAAAGTGGATATATGTATTTATTAATATATTTAATAACTCTATAATACTGATTGTAAAATCATGTTGTAGACTAATAAATTGAGATATAATTGATAATTGACTCTTCACCAACTAATTATCGAGATGGACCTAAAGGTAAGAAAGGAAAATTACCAAGTCCAATTCTAGATTCTAAACTTACACATTTTTCTATGATTGCTAAAAAATAAGATACCAAAATTGGCACCAGCCAAACAACAAAGCACAGTCGATGGCATGGCATGGATCAATCATGCCTAGCCCGGCACAATACGATCCAAAATCATGCATGGTCCCAGACCGTGCAGTCCCATGGCACGGCTCATGCCATGCTGGGCCAGCAAAACCGTGCTCATGTCGAGCCAGGCACAACCGATGTGTTTGGCCCGATGGTAGCGTCAACTAGCCCGAGGACCTAAGCTCAACTAGGATCAAATCTCGATCATTGGTCAAGTCCTATCGGATGACTGCCCGATGAAGAAGATTTTAAAAAAAATCTAATCACATACTCAATTGTAATTAACCGGCCACATGGCCAATTGTAATTAGCCGACCACGTGAACCAATCACCTGTTGCATTTTCACACAGCAGACTTCCAACATGATTCAAACAGCTACATATATATTTTAATTCAAACAATAATATATATATATATATATATATATATATATATATTCAATGTCAATGTCAATGTCAGCCCATCACTGTCAATGATTCAAACAACGATAGGCATGGCCTATCGCTGTCAATGTCGGCCCATTTACAATAATAAATATTTATATATTTTCACATCTAAAATTATTGTAACTGCCAAATTAATTCAAATAGCTACGTAGGCCAAAATTCGATGGCTATCATGATTCTAGTCTATTTAAATTATAATAAAACAATAAAAATAATTAATAAATTTAATTTTTTTTTCCTTTATAAATAGAGAAGAAAAAATTTAGATATTCATTCTCAATTTTTTCTTTTTAACTTTCTCAATTTCTCATTTCCAAATTTGACTTTTAACTTTTTTTGTAGTAGTCTCTCAACTCTCTTTAATATATCATTTTATAATATACATATATAGTATACTATACAATTTTTTTATTTCAATTTATGTTCGATGTTTGCGCACATATGAATAAGATAGACAATTCATGATGATGTGGATGTGCTTATCAGCCTGTACAAAAATACAAGTTGATTGCATGGGCTCTCGATGCTAAAAGTTAGAATTTACAAAAAAAAAGAATCTACATTATGGTACTAATTTTTAAATATTTTTTTGTTACAAGACTAGTTTAGAACATTTTAATTTTTTTTTGCAATTTTCATATTTTTTTTAATAATATAAATAAATAAAAAAATATCTCATAGTAAATTTAAGGAAAATGAGTATCAAATTGACATTGCCTTAGACGTATATAACAATGATAACCCTACTTAAAAATCTAAGGTAGAAATTATATTTTTTCTAATGACCTCAACTCAAACTCATATGTCACCTAAAAAATAAAAAAATTAAAAAAACAATAGTAATTTTGACTTACTTTAAATTAATAAAAACTAAAAAATCTAAAGGTGACAATGAATAATTAACATAATATATATATTATAAAAAGATATATATATATATATATATATATATATATATATATGTACAAATGCATGTAAGACTAAGCAACTATAAAAATATATGATCAATGTATCAAAAAATATTGTGCATTAGATTTAAAGCAAATACAACTTAGTTGTGGGGTCCATCAAGCTGCATCGAGTTGAATTTTGTTGACCTTCATATATTATAATGATATTGAGATAAAATACATGATCAAACTGATTACTAACATGTGTCTCAATTAAATTTTTAAAATATCCTAGGATAGTCAGTAATATGCCGACTTACTTCTAGCATGTTTATCATGTGATTCCTATGTCCATGTATAAGAATAACATAATAAAATTTTATAAATTAAAAAAATAATTAATAATTAAAAAATTTTTAAAATTTAGTAGAGTTGTGTCCGTAATGTATAATATATGCACCAATCAAGAAAACTTAGAATGAGAATTGAGTAAACATTTGCAGTGATAGATAGTCAGATGCTCAAAGAAGATCACTTATTTGTTGATTAATAAATTGTGAACATATATATGCACCAATCATGCCAGTCCCAAAAAATGAACATATATTTTTAAAAACAATAAACTATGAAAAAGAGACTAAGAAGAAGTACTTTATAACTAATTTGTTGATTAATATTATACATGAGATTGATCATCAAAAAGTAGCTCAAGTTATAACTTATTATGTTACAACTGTGAAAAATGAATCATGCAATAAAATTATCGATATATAATAAGTATTGCAAGTTGAAGTTACTTTTAGTGGCCGATACATATTTAATTTTAACTATTATTATGCTTAAACAATTTAAGATAATAAAAAGAGACTTAGGACAATTAGTGATAAGTGAATAATAAGAAATGTATAAAGAAGATTTAATAAAAACTAAAGAAATCAAAGATAAAATCCTAAATGAAGACTTTTGAATGAATATGAATTATATTCTCAGCCATACAACTCTCATGTATGAGATACTTCGATTAGCTGACACTAACAAATCTTGCCTTTATAATATTTATTAGTGGTGGAATTCAATAATTAAAAAAATGAAGGAAATCATTTATAAAAAAGAACATAAAAACTTAATAAAAAATTCAATGTATAATTTAGATTTATTAGTCAAATATTAAAATTTTAATTGAACATTTTAAATTTTCAATCATATTTGAATTTATATGAATTATTGTGTAATTTACTTGTAGATTTTTTGATATTGTAAATGAAATCTTAGTGAAAAGATAAAATAAAAATCACACACTTTTATATTCCTTAACTCATTCCTTAAATCCAAGATAATCATAAGAGCTTAAATTATATGCTTTGATAATGTATATATAAATAATATTCTATAATGTTTAATTTTTTATAAATTATGTTATAACTCAACTTGTAGGTATTATAATCAATAATTACTTGATAAGCCTCATGATCGTATTCCAACACATCGAGATAGAAAAATAATAAGAGAATGAAAAAAATATTCTGAGAGATATTTTTCGAATGAAGATAAAAAAAACAAGCAAATGATAAGTATGCTATATTTTTGGGATTTTTTGAAGATTTTTCTAATAATGATTTCATCAATAATAGGTGCTACATGAGTCCTATTAAATAATGGGTTGCTCAAGAAACTTTTGCACCAATACTTCAATCTATAGTATTAAAATTACTAGTACGACCTTATTCATCTTTATGTTGTGAAAGAAATTAGAGCACATATAATTTTATTTCATCTATAAAGAGAAACAAGTTGATACCACAAAGAGCTGAAAACTTGATTTATGTCCATAATAATCTCTAACTTCTGTCAAAAAGATCTTCAAACTATAAATAAGGCAAATATAAAATATGGAATATTAGAGATGATTTTGACTCAATGAATATTGAGAATACTGTAATTCTTGAGATTGCAAATATTTCTTTTATTGAACCTGAACTGGAAGTCATTTTAATTGATTCAGAAGAAAATATTAATCTTTTATTTAATATTTATTATGTTTATATTTGAATATTTATAAAAATAATGTTTAAGTATTTTTTTGTTTATCTAAATTACTTTTTAAAATAATATTTGTATTTTTTTATCTTATTATACCATGTTTTAGCTATATTCGTATCCTAATTTTTTAAAATTTATCGTGTCCCCGTATTTTGTCGTGCGTATCCCCAAGTCTGTATCCATGTCCGTGCTTCTTAGCTAAAAAAATTTTATATTAAATATTCAAGAGAGAACACAAGAGATGATGACATATGATAATTCATGAGACGTAATAATCAAAAACATTGAAAGCACTAGCGACATATTCATACATATAGTATGTTACAGTATAAAATTATTGATTATTTATGTTTATCGATTTATTTTTCATCTTAATTTATACATTTTTGTGTCTTGTGATATCTATATTCATGACTGATATAAGATAAATAATATATACAACTTGTATTATATTGAATATTAGATTGAATAACACTTAACAATTTTTTTTAATTTAAATTTTGATATTTATTTTATTTAATTTACACATTGATGTTTTTAATTAAACAAAACTAAATTTATAAAAATCATATTAAATCTTACTCTTAAGTGGTCTTAGGTCTTATGATTTATATTTTAGGATAAAAGCAAAAAAAACCATAATGTGGCTTGTACCTTGGCCCTTGTGTTGGCCCAACCAACCCAAAGGAGCTCATACCAACCCACCCCAGCCCATATTGGCCCATACCAACATTGCAGACTATGGACCCAACACAGCCCATTTCAAGCCCAACATAGCCCACTCCAACCTTGGCATGGTCCAAAATAGCCAAGTACTATGCGGGTCAGCCATGCCATGTCAAACCGACGAACTAGTTCATATGTCATGCTAGGCACAGCACAATATCATAGTGATGTCACACTCAATCGGGTTATGTCGATTATCGACACAGCACAACCCATTTGACATTTCTATTAACACTAAAATATAAGTATTATCTATATATACACTTAAATATAATATAGGATGTAAAAGTATATATAAATGAATATAAATTTATTGTATCATGAAAATTATTTTTAAAAAATTAAAAAATAAAATATGACATCTCAATCTAATTTATTAAGTATTCTTTTATTAATTTTATTATTAATAAAATTCAATATTATATCTTGATAACTAACATATAAATTTAATATGTAATACAATGAATTCCAATAATATTTAATATCTAATAAAAGTATCAAATAGATCATATCATGCTAACACAGCTCATTTTTTAGGCCCATCCAGGCCACCATGCCATGCAAGCTAGTCTGGGTTCAAGTCATGCTAGTCTAACCTGAACCCATTACAGAGCATGTCACTAGCATATCACTAACATAAAAGTAATATGTTTCCAGACCTTATCGTACAAACATTTTGATCATGATAAATTAACTTCAAGATTAGAATATACTTTTCTTTTTGACTCTCACTATTTTAATACTCAATATTTTAGCAATATTACAAAATAAATAAAACTCTAGAGTTGTACCATTTTGTTTATTTTAAATTATTTGTTTGTTCCTGATAATTTGACTTCAATATTCCACCACTATAATTCCTTTCTATAATCTCTTTTGTTATTCAAAATATTTTATCTCACCCTTTTATTAGCTTTATGATAAGTTTAAAAAATTGTATCCTATTTATTTTATTTTTATGTCCCACATAATAAAAAATAATTAGTTAAATTGTTTTAAGAGTACCTGATTTTAGTATGGGCACACTCTTAAATAAATTAAAATAAGTATTACTCCATAAAATACTAAATAATTTTAGTAAAATTAATTTAAATAAAATATTCAGCTGTAGTTGATAATCCTTGGTTGGGGACTTACAGTTTTTAAAGTTCCCTTTAGGCGAACAAACTTGTCGTTGCAGATGAAATGTGAAAAAAGCTTCATCATACAAAGCTCAAAAAGAACTGTTTTCCCACTCCCAGTTGGTGCTGATACAATCATATTTACATTGGAAAAGAAACACACAGAAAAGCATTCACTTTGCAGTGAGTTGAAGTATCTGGAAAATAGAATAGGAAAATTGATTAAAGCATATATGATTCTAAAGTGCTGATGACAAAACGTCATGCAGTGAACAGATTTGTGTGACACATACAGAATGGGCGCACAAACGCATGCAGAATGTTAATCCATAAATAAGGAAGGAACTATGATTAAAACATTACGAAAACAATCCAAGTTGAAAATGGCGGCTTCAGAATATGCATCTCACAGATTTGTATGAAACAAAAAAACAGTACCTGAAACTAAAGGTGGAACGAAATTCCTGCGGAAGATCTGACACTGAGATCAATTTATTTGAATCCATTACAAAGCTATAATAAAATTGTTTCCATGAGGAGCCACCCAGCATGTCACTAACATACCGGCTTTCATTAATCCAGATACATAGTTTATGTCTTCAGACCTTATCATACAAACGTCTTTCTGGAGTACATATTGAAACGCAAACAGTAACAGAAGCATGAAACAACCTTTGATGTGTGTGTGTGTGTGACAGCAGAATAGCAACACACTATGTGATACACAATCGACTGGGAGGTTGAAACATAATCGATGGAAATTATTAACATTTCATTAACAATCTACTGCCATTGAAGAAATTGTTGTTATCTTGATTACTTAGACCAATATAGCACTTCAACGAAATGTTACCAACACAGAGTACATGATTCTCAAACAAAAAGTGAAACATTCACAAGTTCTAATAAGCTAAACGGATGTTTAATGCACCGAATTGGAAATCGAATGAAAAAAAAAGAGAGCAGGATCTGACATCTGAGAAAAAATCGAAACAAATACAGCTTACAATGCTTGCGATTTAGTAACCTAATTCAATTATCAGAAAATTGTTAACCCTCTTTTGACGAACATGAGCAATCAAGCAAGATTGAATGAAGTAGAAATTTTAGAAGCGTTAAGTTTTAAAGAACGGAAATATTCTATGAAAAATGTCTGGAAATGCGTGCTATTAAATAACCTAATCTCCTGGTGAAGATGAACAAACAGCTTCCATTGAAGAAGCAGCGATTACATGGTCAATCAGTGGTAATGATTGATTAGAAATTTTTCATTTTGTAGTGCATCCGTACCATACCCGTTCCATGAAAATTGCTTGGGAGAGAACGTATGATGCACGGAATGACAATTGGTCAGGCTGCGCTGAACGAAACAATGAATAGTTTTAAAGGAGATAGCATTTAATAATAATAAAACATGATCAAAATAATATTTATATAAATAGAAATTCGAAAAATGTATGAAAATATTTAAAAATACAAATATTTAACCCATAGATTATAAGAAATTTGATGTCTTTAAGAAATTTGCCTTACAAAATTAAATATATATATATTATTAATTAAAAAAAATTATGGATAACATATTGATATATTTAGTTTTTATAGTTTATTTGTAATATTCTCTCCTCTCATCTCATCTCTTAGCTCTGATATTTAATGTTTGTGCCTACTTTTCTTTATTTAAATTTATAATTATAATTTGTTAGAATCGGCATTAGTTTGGTTATGTGCTATGACTTCTAGATGGGAGAACATGAGATGAAGCTTCTAAGGTGTTTCTTGCAAACTAAGGTAAATATTGGTTTGAAATTAATTTATTTTATTTAATAATTTTTAGATTAAAAATATATTAAAACACAAGTAAAAACTGGAAAAACACTTATCACTTTCTCTTGTGTCTAGTCTAGTATCCTATATTAAAAAATACCAAATAGACAAATATTGAATGTAATGATAATAAATCATACCTAGACATAAATAATAATAGCAACCAGACAAAAATGTCAGAAGCCAAAACTAGTTTATCTCTCATGGTCTTTACTTATTTGTTTAAAAACCTAAAAATATGAAAAGTTCAATAGTCTAGGTGCACTTAAATATAATTTAAAAATATATGAGGGGTGTCAAAAAAATTGGTATAGTGCACACACACACCCATATATTGGAGTATTGGTAGCTCTAGCCACCTTAATATACATATCGATTAATATACTAAAAAATATAGTACATTAGATTTTAAGCAAACTTAACTTAGCTATTAGGTCTTTGAAGTTGAATTAACTTTTTATTCATTGGCCTGATTCATTTATTGCAATGAGTTCGGAAAGAAATGCATGGAAATATTGATTACTAGTATGAGTCTGTCAATTAGATTTTCGAAGGATCCTAGAATAATTAATATTATATAAACCTACTTCTAGCCTAGTTTTTATAGAATCTCCGTATCAACTAGTAGGAATGATATAATAGAATATTTTAAATTAGAAAAATAATTAGTAATATATGAGTTTAGAAAATATAGTGAAGTTGTCTTTATGATATCTAACATTTGGACTAGTCACGATTACACTTCATTCACATGCCTCAAAGCACACTATATCAATTATAAGTGGAAACAAAATAAAAAAATTAATGATTTTCAAACATATTTCAACTTCATGATAGCACAGTCATATATGAGTGTTTGACAATTATCTTTATAAAATATGATATTCAAAATAAAATCTTTAGTATTACATTTGTTGATAGATCAAATAATGATGTCAAAATTAATATGTTTGTTATAATTATCAGAAATGTGCTCTTGTATGATATTTATTACATTAGGTGTATATAACAAGTAATTAATATAATAGCACTAGTGAAAATGAAAATAATTCTCCCTATAATAGAAAATATAAGAAATTTACTAAAGTACTTTTGGATAGTTAGCATACAATAAAAAGTTTTACACTCTATGTTTATCAACAAGCCTAAGAAGTTCCAAATAAATATTAAACACCATTAAAATTATATTGACATGATGTTAGAATCATGAGTTGGCTACTAATACATAATATTTGGTCATGTCAATAGTAAAAGTAACAAACTTATTATTGTCAATTTAAACTTTGAGACATGAATTTTATTTTTGAAATTCTTAGAGATTTTTAATGATGTGATGAATATGTATTCATCTGTGTATACTCCCACCATATGGATCCTAGAATAATATAATTCTACATTTTCATCTCTTTATTATTTGGCTATATGGATCCTAGAATTGAAGTGAAAGAGGTAGAAAATATTTTAAATTCATATTTAATCTACATTAAAAAATAAGAACTAGATTATAGGATTCAAGAATAATTAGATAATATATGTAATTATTATCACACTAGGTATGGTATTTTTATCTAGCAAATGAGTAAAGATAATGGATATTCAAACACCATGGCTATTCCATTTTGTTAGCTATGGACAAATGACACGGTGATCTATCAAATATGAGCAAGCTATATCAATGCTTAGATACTAATTACTATTCCTTTCTATTATGTGTTATCTAAGATAGCATGTGATATACTAACCTCTCTAGTATCTAGCATATCATCAAAATCTACTTTTACCATGGTTGTAAATATTATTTCAGATAGAAAATCAAAACTATGACCAAATATCATAGAAACTTTTTTATACTCAAAAGACTGAAAGGATTCAAGGATGGGTATTTAGGATAGAATAAAAGAGTTGTTAGATGATAACACATACCACATCGAGAATATTAAGGCTACTACTAGCTTTAGAAGCATACAAATTGGAAATATTAAAGGACTAGCATGCATTTTGTTGATTTTGTTGCTAATTGTTATTTAGATTTAGCATGACATGATCTTACTTGGCCCAGCATGACATGATCTTACTTGGTCCAACACAATATGTTTTGCTAGAAAGCACTACGCTAGCTAGGTATTGGTCCATCATATCAACTCATCACACATGCTCCTCTAGAGCTCCTCATATTTTGTGTTTTTACTAGTTACCATATTAATCATTACAAATATATTTGTGTTGAGTCACTGATATTATAATTATGAGTTCAAGATAATTTCCCCCACTTAATCTAGTGCATGTTGTCAGGCAAATTGTCAGTAAAATTTGCCTACATTAAAGCATCAATTATTGCTTGCTCATGACAAGCCATTTGC
This sequence comes from Sapria himalayana, assembly GCA_029783825.1. Taxonomy (NCBI): domain Eukaryota; kingdom Viridiplantae; phylum Streptophyta; class Magnoliopsida; order Malpighiales; family Rafflesiaceae; genus Sapria; species Sapria himalayana. The sequence goes on from JAREIK010000588.1 coordinate 1,769,680, forward strand.
ACATAAAATTTTGTAATGATTCATAATGTGCCAAATGGGTGCTTACTTAAGACATAATTATTTAGCGTTCATATTATCAAATATTCTTGAGTATTTTGGAATTTTTAGATGATTTATACTAATGAAAATTATACATAAATGGATCAATTTTATAACTTTGGAGTTTTGATAAATTTTTATGAATAGTCATGAAATTAATATGTTTTTGAAGATTTTTGGTTAATGGATAGATTATAGAGCATCACATAGTTTTGATATCCATTATTGGTTAAAAATTTATATAATTAGTTGTGGTAATCTTTGTACATCATGATTTTATGACATCGTTAGCATAATCTTTCAACTATGCAACATATTATTTATGACCATTAAATTATCATGGAGACTTAATTATACTTATCTTATAACAATTAAATGGATACGATATTAATTTGACATTATAGTCACCAAGTATCCCATAATTACTAAAAGTCATTATCACTTCCTAGCTCCACAACTTTACCTTTAATAATGTTTTGTAGTCTAAAGTCAAATTTATGGTCTTTTTACAAAATTGTGACTTTTGAACGATAGAAATTTACAAAACTAAAACTAATCAAAACAAAGTCATAGTGATTATTTAGTTTCATGACTTTTGGACATAAAATATTATAGAGAGTATTTACTCGAGTATAACCATTCTTCAAATCCATAACTCTTATGCTCGAAAGAATGCAAAATTGTGACTTTTATGTTCAAGCTAATTACTAATGACATGATATTTTTTTAGTACTGAAATCATAGAATATATAAGAGAAGTCAAATATAGTTTCATATCTAGTTTTAGCACCACAATTATATGATGACTATGAACGACTAATGCCAAAACCATAGCCACTTATAGTGTCATGGTCATATTATGCACATGAGATATCAATCCTAATATTCTAGTTATTCTCAGTGTCATGACCATTTGATAAAGGAGAAAGACAAATACCAAAGTTATGACTTTCCCAACACCACAACTTGGTGTTATAGACACATTTGGTCTAAGTCATGACCATTGTAAGTATTGTGACTTTTTGTTATTGAAGATTATGATATATTTTAGAGTCATAGCCACTTTATAGAGTCACAATCTTAAGGTTAAGAGATGATGACCAAAGTTGTGGCATTCTTTCGAAAGCCATGACTTTCTACATGAAGTAATGTAGAAATGTTTAAGTATAAAAGAGGAAGAGATAGAATTTGAAAAAAAATCTCTAATGTTAATTTTCCATGCACCAAGTAAGATCCAAAGAACAACAACCAAAGCATAGAGATGATTTTCACACTTCTTATGAGTTTTACTAGAAAGCAAGGGATGCAAAACATATATCAAAATAGTATGTGGTTTATGGTTTGTATAAATTTATGTGTGTAATATTTTAAATAGATTTTATATTAATGAATATGCTTTGATTGGTTGTTTTGTGTAATTTATCATGATAGATGATGACAAGTAAACCACAAAGCTCAATTATTCATATGGCAAGAAGGAAGTAATAGCCCTTCCGATTATGATGCACGAGATAAACTTATATGTTCAAACTCAAAATTTGGGTATATTAATCATTATGAATATGCCTCTTACAAAGTTAAAATCATAAAAATTTTACCCATAATTCATTATATATTTCTTAGAAAAATTAGTTATTTATTGAGGTGTATGTTATATAGTATATTCTAGAGGTGTCAAATATGCCGGGCCGGGCCGGCACGTTCAAAAACGGTGCCCGGGCCCGTGCCGTGCCGTGCCTGGCCCGGCACGGCTCCTGCCTTGGCACGGCACGCCGGCACGGGTCCATCCCGTGCCGATTCACGCAGGCACGCGTGGCACTGGCGGCGTGCCACGCGTGCCGTGGCGTGAGTCGTGAGTCACGACTCACGACTCACTGAGTTGTGACCCATCATTATCATTCTTAGTCATCATGATATTTACTCTTGTCATGACATTTCTAGTCATCATGACTTTGTTCTTCAAAGGAAACCACCAAAATCATTATCATTCTTAGTCCCATGATTTTATGTTCTAGAGAAAAATGGATCATAAGTCATGGCCATTCACAATGCCATGACTTTTCATCATAAAGAGAAATTATCTTGGTTGTGATATTTCATCTGCCATGACATGGTGCTCCAGAGGTTAGAGACTTGAGCCATGGAAATCCTAGCTATCATGACTTTTGTATTATAGAAAAAACTAAACGAGACAATAAAGTTAGCCTCAAACCATCACCACTTTTCCTAGCTTAAATAATTACATAGAATTCCAAAGTATAAAATTTAATACTTAGAAGAAATCAAGATAAGAGGATAGATGGGGAATTGAAGTTCAAGTCAAGAGCATGTACACCCTAGGCATATGACTTACAACCTTCAACTAAGCCAAAATCTAAGGCAAATGCAAATAATGATTATTTGGGATTAGGTTTTGAGACTCAGGGTTATCAAGAGCATATAAACATTAGGGTTATCATTCAAAACCCTTGATTTCATAAAATGTCACCCAAAACATCTCACATAGTTTTTTTTATCAAGCTAAATTAGGATCTAGAATTGGATTTATATACTTATATTTTGATAAAATAATGTTATAATATTTATATTTGTAGTACCATTATGGTTTGGATGTTAATAGATATGGATAATATTTAAAATTTAAATTTTAACTTTTCACAATATTATAGGTTTATGCATATTAGTCATGAGGGATAGTGATAGTTAAAGCGTAAGACATACCCATGGAGTATGACAAGAAGAAAATGACAACCCTTATATTCTTAATGTGTGAGATATATATATATATATATAACTTGAAATTTAGGTAAGTTATTATTACGAGTATGGTGTCTCTGAAGTCAAAAATACAAATATCCATAATAATCTAAATGAACTAAGTTTCAAGTATTGTGTGAGTTAATTAGAATATCTAACCTTAGGATTTCACCATAGTATGAGAGTTGTATATTGGATATTTTGGATGGTGATAAGTATGCCTTAGGGTATATGCAAGTGGAGGTATCTCATATAGTGGTGATAGCCCTATGACACATTTTCTCTTCTATGATTTTTATAAATAAAATTTGTGAGAAGACATAATGTAATTCTTGTTAGTATGGTATTAATGAAGCCAAAAATACAAATATATTTATTATCACATCATTCACATCTTTAATACATTAGAGGTTGGAAACTATAAATACATATGTGTAGTATTCGTCAATAGAAGTTGATGCAATGACTAGTGAATGGAACAAAAGTGTAGTTTCAATGGTAAAATACCAGGCATACAAACCTAGAGGTGTCAACCGGGCCGGGCCTGCCCGGCCCGGCACGAGGCACGTCACAGTTCGACCTTGCCTGGGCCGGCCCGGCATGTTAAAAAACCATGCCCGGGTTAGGCACGATTCGTGTCGTGCCGTGCCACGAGTTCTTTACGTGCCGGTTTCACGCGGCAACGCGTGGGCGTGACCCGGCCCCTTCCGAAAAAAAGACCGCGGGTCGGGTCTGATTGGACCCGACCCACGGTCCCGACCCAATCCCAACTGGAAAAAAAAATATAGAATTAATATTAAATTTCAACCATTGGATTCGCCTCCAACAGCTAGGGGGCAGAATCCAATGGTCCTCGTGATTATGCCCCCTAAATAATTATTAAAAATTCAAAAAAATATAAAAAAAATATATTTTTTATAAAAAATTAATATCTTTAATCTATAAATTCTACCCCCTCCCTTTAACACTTATGTTTTTCAAAAACAATATTCTCTCAAATCGTTCTCTTTCTCTCACATAAACCATGCTTCTCTCTCTCGGGTCTCGGGATTTTGCTTTTGGCTTGGATTTTCGTGAAACTCGACTTGAGTTTTGAACATTAGAGCTTGCTGTAGTCCACCGTGCACCGTGCACCTGACCGACATCACTACTTTTACCGGAAAATTTATTTTACACTTTTTTTACTTTATCTCTCTATAGTTTCTCTCTAGAAAAAAATTAGGAAAAAATATAAATCATAAAAAATGACAAATACACCTGACATGTATTTAAATTTGGAAAATGAAAATATTACACAGAAGTCTAAGGCTGCTGAAACTTTGGTTTCTCCAATCGTCTCAACCCAAAGTTCTAAAAAACAAAAAACTAGGAGACTTCTGTAGTTTGGACCCATTTTAAAATCATAACACAAAAAAATGTTAGGGGTGAGGAACAAGAAATGGCACAGTATAAATATTGTATGGGACTATTAACATGTAAGAGTTCATTTGGGACTGGGCACCTTAAGAGGCATGCCGAATTATGCACCAAAAAACATGGACCCTTAGATCCTAGGCAAACCCAACTTGGCACTACATTTTTTGAGACTGGATCGAGTTCAGTCTCAAAGTTTACTCCCTTCATATACTCCAGCGAATTGGGTAGGGACGGCATGGCCAGGCTCATCACATTGATGGGTCTTCCGATCAGATTTTCGGAAGATCCGAGGGTATTGCGCATCATGCAGACTTATTTTCAGCCTTCCTATCATAGGATTCCTAAGTCCACATCTAGGAGTGACATACTAAAGATATATAAGTTAGAAAAACAAAAAATAATTAAGGAATTTATGGCATATAGTGGAGTGGTGTCCGTGACGTCCGATATATGGACAAGTCACGATGATTCTTCTTATGCATGTCTCACGAGTCACTATGTAGATTATAACTGGACAATCAATAAAAAAATTTTAGGATTGACTGAGATTCTTCATTCTCATGATGGCCCGGCCATTTTTGAGTGGATGATGAAAATCTTTAGGGAATATAAAATTCAAAATAAAATTTTTAGTGTCACATTCGATAATGCTTCTAATAATAGAGTAGCGATCAATATGTTTGTTAGGAATATTAGAGACGCACCATTAGGAGAGATCTTTCATGTCAGATGCATGTGTCACGTGATTAACTTGATTGTTCAAGCTGGTATGAAGGTGTGTTCCCCCGCGTTGGATAATATACGCAATTCACTAAAATATATTCGCACTCCTCGCAGACAACAAGAGTTTGGTAGTCTCTGTTTGTCTGCGAATCTTAAGAAGAAGAAATTCCAATCGGATGTGAGACGTCGTTGGAATTACACACACCTGATGTTGGAATCATGTGTTGGATACGAACATGCGATATCTGACTACGTCAATAGTAAGAGCGACGAACTTATTATTGATGACACTGACTGGGCTTCAGAAATTTCATTTATGAAATTCCTGAAGATTTTTTATGACACGACAAACATGTGTTCGTCGATTTATACGCCCACGATTTGCATCGCACTCCGGTGCATATGCAACATTAATAGCATGTTTAGGAAGTATCGAGCTGACCCGACGCTTAGCCATATGGTTGCGGAGATGGAGACCAAGTACTTGAAGTACTGGTCCACCGTTCCATCTCTTTATTGCCTCGCTGCATGCATGGACCCTAGGGTTAAGGTGGAAGGGGTAGAAAACACCCTGACTTTCATTTCCTCGTGCATGAACCTGGAAGAGCCACCTGAAGGGTTCATTCACGAGAAGTTGACTGACCTGTTCACATACTACGATACTAGGTATGGTGGTGGTAGTAGTGAGATTGTGATTACGGACATTGATACCTTGTTCGGAGATGACGATTTTTCCATTCAGCTAGCGAGGGAAAAACGTATGGGTGGACCATCACATAGGAGCGAGCTGTCTCGGTACTTAGATACCGATTACTGCTCAATCCTATCACATTTTGATACTAAGAATCTTGATTTATTACAGTGGTGGAAATCATATGAGTCCACCTTTCCCGTGCTATCTAGGATGGCACGGAATCTACTGACTCCTCCGGTGTCGAACGTAGCATCGGAGTCTACTTTTTCTATTGCAGTGAACGTGATTTCGGATAGGAGATCGAGATTATGTCCAGATATGGTTGAGGCCTTGGCTTGTTTGAAGGATTGGGAGGAATCGAGGTTTAGCATCAATGATCGTGCTGGAGCTGGGACTGGGACAGGCACTGAGTCGCATCCACATCCACTACGATGGCAGAGGAGTTGATTGCCGATGATGATGATCCATATGATATTGATCTTGATGTTGTGGCTGATGATTCTCATGATATGCCGATTGACGATTGATGATGATCTGCTATTTTTTGTTTTCGATGTTTTTTTTATTGATTGTATTTGTACGCTTTGTTTGTACGTTGTGTTGAAACTGATATTTGTTTTGTTTGGACCTTCGGTCTCAAATGGAAGATTAGTAATTTTTCATTTTTGTCGTTTATTTTTTTTTTAATTTTTATTTTTACTAACATAATGTATTGATTTATTTTTTTATGATTTAAATTTTATTTTAAAAATTAATAACTTTAATATATAATTAATAATTATAATAAAATTTAAACTAATTTGAATTTGATAAATAAAAAATTTCTAAACTTTGTTTTTTTAATTAATTTTTATTTTTAACATTTTTAAAAATATTTATATTTAATACTATACACTTAAGAATTACAATATCTAAAATTTTTTAAAAAAAAAAATTCTGCATCTCAGGTCTGCCTATGCCCTGGCCCGAATGGCCTGGCCGGGCTCGGCTGTTTTTAAACTGGGCCGGGCCGGGCACGGTAGCACGGTCGTGCCCTAAAAAAACGGGCCGGCCCGGCCCGTTTAACACCTCTATACAAACCATGAGGAGATCATATTTGGTAGTGACAAAGTTGGGGTTTTGGGCGGAATATCCAATCTAATTGGAATATAAATGCATCATAATTTATAATTTTTATGTTTTAACCCACCAAGGATCACATGTGTTTCATAAAAATATGAAAGAAGGGTAAAGGAAACTTACCTCTTCTAGATTGATTCGTCGAGCCTTCAAAGTGTACGTCCTTGTTTATTCAGATCTTTAAAGGTGCTGCCTTTCTAAAAAATGACCACTCTCTACAAGTATCCACACATGAACAAATAATGAACGATCTTGTTAAATACTAGTTCAAATTCATCTTCTCAAAATGAAAGGGCTTCCCTCTATTTTATAAAAGATAACTATTTGCATCAAATATGTCTCACATATATATACAAATCTACTATGGTTGTAGGCATAAATAAATTTAATTATATATTTAAAACTATTTTAAATTATAATTACTAAAATTTAAATCTTTAAAAATCCCTTTTAAATGAATTTATTCATTAAAACTCAAGTTCAATGTAACAAATTAATTATTTATTTAAATCATGAACTTAACTTTCTCAAAATTAAATTCGAATTAAAATAATAACAAATTATTATTTGTGATTTAAAATAATCTCATCATTTTAAATTATTATAGAGAGTGAAAAATCATAACCATTATTATTCATTCTTAATGTGCAACTATATATGTTCAAATAATATAGGCAGTATGCCTAAATTAAATTTTGATCCTATAAGTCATAAGTAGCATTTAGCAAGATATTATGACTACCCAAGTTAAATGAAAATCTCATGAACCGAGATAACCTTAATATAGCTAATGACATAATCCTTTTGTCTCATGATATCTTAATAAAATATAAGACATTAACAAACTCAACCTTATATCATTCTTTCTTTGATTACTTGAAACCCAATTAGACTGACTAAACGAATGATATTGATCTCCATCAATTCATTTGAGCATGACCATGTATTTTTTAGTCTTAATTGTCAAGAGGACCCAGAGATATCTCTCTTATAATAAGAGGGACAAATTTCATCTTAATTACTAATATCTCACTACATAATCTTATTATGTTCAAGTATAACTTTTATAGTAATCTGATTAAAGACAACATTTGATTATATTAAAACACAATATTTTTCATGTTGAGAACTATAGCGATCTTAGGTCAAAGGATTTAATAACATAACTATTAGAGATTAACTTATGACATTGATCTATGTATTAATCTCAAGATGGGTCTGTCCAATATTTGTTCTCAACAAATAGATATAAATTTGATTTGTACCTCATACACATAGTCATCCCATGAATATTAATCAAATTTTATACTAATTTTAATTTATTGTTATTCCCATTATAATAATTGTTTATGGACATTTAGAATAATTAGCAATATTATTCAAGGTTATTATATATAATAAATATGCAAATCATTATAATAAATAATTCTCATAAATAGTTAAAATATCATCTCTATATGATAGGCCTAGAGCTATATTACTAATAGATAATACAAGGATGACGGTCACCTATATATGCTAAGAAGGCACAAGGCATTTCTACACTAAACTAATATTCATTCAATAAATGAACATAATATTGACTAAATACTCAAAAAATATTATCATATATAAGAAAGTGAGGCAATCTTAGATTCTAAGAATCTTTTCAAAACCCCAAATCTATCTACTTAACCCATGTAGCACTTAGTTCATTATCATTTAGTCAAATTGTCTATATAATCTATGTGGGATTGATATATGAACTTATATCTACTTTACAACATGTATGACTCATATATTTGTGGAACTCTATTAGATAAAAGATAATCACTCAATGAGCTTTTAGAACCATGTGACAAATGATATGTTTCAGTACCATAATAAAAGGCACAATAAATTTTTAGTACAATTTTTTGGGATTGTTTAGTTTGATTAGTCAATTTAAGTTGGCATAATTATTATTATAAAATGATAATTATATTTATAGTTACTTTGTGTTTTTGTTATGTTTGTGTTTTATATTTCTTTTTTTTATTTGTTTTGTAGTCACTTCATACATATGAGCCAAAATTATTGGACTGAATTAATATCTATTGGCCCATAAATTGAGAGAACAAATAAAATACTTTTTAGATAGATAGAAAGTTGAGAGAGAGAAAGTATAAAAAGAAATTGTAGTAATAAACATCACCAAAGTTGTGAAGGAAAAGTTGTCTAATAACCCAAGTCTCATCATACCATGAGTGATTATTAGTAACTAACTATGATATGTAATTACTCTAATATTCGGATGCAATCAATACAAACAAATAACTTTGAGTTGAAATATAGATAAATAGTCATAGTTCAATAACATGAGTATGGTAGATAATTTTTAAAAGCTTTGAATAGTCATATCACAACTTTCTTAGAGTTTCGCAACATTATGAATTTGAAAGGATGTAGCCCGAATGCTATATGGTTCAAACTTTGTCTATTTTCTTTGAAAGGTAAGGTTCGAAGCTAATTCTAGTGCTCTTTTAGAGATAAAATTGATATTTAGGATGAACTTGTATAAGCTTTTTTTGCCATGTTCTTCTCATATCTAATCACCTCTCAACTAAGTACAGAAATAAGTCAATTTTGACGAGAAGAATATGAGACTTAATATAATACTTGGGTTGAATTCAAAAAAAATTGATAGAGTGCTCACAACATGGAATTGAATTATAATTTCAAGATCAAACTTTATATAATGTGCTAAATTATATGATGAGGTACACAATTGATATAACCTCAGGTGGCTCTATCATGAATAAGTCACCCATGGAAGTATATTTTTTATTTGAAAAAGTAACAAAGAATAACTACTAAACTCCAAATGACTGAACATTTAAAAGAAAGCAATCCAAAGTCTAGAGTTGGATATATTGATGGAAATGAAGGTCAAAATAGATGAGTTTATCAACAAATTTGGAGCTCAAAATGATAGTGATGAAGTGTAGAACAATTTTCTATTTTGCAACTATATGAAACTATAAATTTTGATCCCATCTATCAAGTGGATGAAGCCATAATTTTTTAGAACGAAAGGTATGCATTTTGACCCAATAACAATGCCTCCACATATTGCCATCTAAACATTAATAACTCAGTGGGATACCAAATATAAGAAGCCTAGAGCTCCTATTACAACCACTTAAAGGGAGTAGGAAAAGTCATTACTAAAAGACAATATTCTTGTCATACTCATGGAGGTAAAGAATAGGAATGATCTATAAAAAAATTGTTAAAATTAGTTGAATTGAGGTTAAAACACACAAATGTGGTGATGAAGATTATAGAGAACAACTTAAGCAACTAGCATTTTTAATGTCAAAGAAGGGCATAAATAAATTACTAAGCAATACTAAGACAAATCTAAAGAGTTATTTTTCCATCATACTTAGAAGTAGCAAAGAGTTAGAGGGGCAAAAAATAGAAGTAAAGGCTAAAAGAAATACTGAGATAGAGGTGAAATATATGAGTAATGAAGTTGTGAATTTTTCCAAAGTCATAGTACCCTCTACCATACCATGACATTTTCTGAAGCAATGATTTTTCTGAAACCATGATATTTTTTGAAGCCGTGACACTTTCTAAAGCCATGACATTTTCTGAAGCCATTACATTTTTTGAAGCCATGACATTTTCTAAAGCCATGACATTTTTTAACGCCGTGACATTTTTTAAAGCCACGACATTTTTTGAAGTCATGACATTTTTTGAAGCCATGACATTTTGTGAAGCTATGATATTTTGTGAAGCCATGGCATTTTTTAAAGCCCTGACATTTTTTGAAGTCATGACATTTTGTGAAGCCATGACATTTTATGAAGCCATGACATTTTGTGAAGTCATGGAATCCACAGAACCCACTACCCAACTGACACCCCAAACAATGACACATGAAGAAGTAGAAAAAGAGGAGATTCAAATTACCGGAGGTAATAAATTAAAAGATGTGCTACAAAATGACTATGTAAATGATAAACAAAATTTCTCACATAACCTTCCTTTTTACAATCCTTTTGAACGAGAAAGCTAGATGAATAATTTGAAAGGTTTATTAATATCTTTCAAAAGTTAGAAGTTAATATTTCATTCACTAAAGCTTTATCTTAGATACCCAATTATGTAAAGTTCATGAAGGATCTTATAAGTAGAAAGAGAAAATTGGAAACATATGGAATGATGAACATGACTAACAAGTATAACATAATCATTCAATGTAAGCTCATGAGAAAGCTAAAAGATCTAGGAAGTTTTTAATTCCATGTATTATTGGGGATTACACATTCTGAAAGGCACTGTGTAAAATGAGATCATGCTAATTTGATATCATTATCCATAGTATTGAGGTTTACCCTTGGTAAAATTATTTCAATATCTCTCTTGCTTCAAATGGCTGACTAATTGATCAAAATTTGGAGAGGCATATTGAAGGGTGAAGGTTGTTAATTTTATATTTTCAGTGAATTTTAGTGTGCCCGATATAGATGAAAATTAGTATGGTCTATTAATCTTGGGATGACTATTTTTAGTTATTGAACAAATATTGACAAATGTTAAGAAGTGAGAATTCATACTTCATGTAAATGAAGAATAAGTAAAGTTCAACCTCTACATGAGCATGTAGATTCCAGATGATAATGAGAAAGATTTCTATAGAATGGATAGCTTGTTATGTACTACCATGAGACAAAATATATACTTTATTTGGAAAGAATTCATAGAAGATTGCTGGCTCAAAGAAAATAAAGATGATAATGAACTAGAAGTACTTTGAAGTGAAAAAAACATTATAAGTAACTAAGAATAAGAAACCTATTATTAAGTTGTAACATTCTTCAAAGTTATGACTTCCAAAGAAACAAGGCTAAACTACTCCAAAGGAACAAAGCCAAACTACTCCAAAGATACGAAGGAAGAAATCAAAATGATAGAATTCCAAATTCAAAAATATAAAAAAATTGCCGAGGGAATTTTGGAGATTATAGAAGAAGTATAAGCAAAGGAAAGTTCATAGCTAATAATTGATTTTCTAGAAGAGAAAAATGAGTTGGAGACAATAATCATTGAACATCTTAAGAAATATGAAAAGTTAGTAACTCTAACAATGAAAGTTATGACTTCTGAATAAGTTGTGACTTTACTCATCAAATCAATAAAATAAAGTCATGGCAAGAGACAAAGCCAATATATTAGAAAAATATAAGCTTAAAGAAAAAATGATAGCTTTTTCTAAAGACATGACAAATGAGAATATGGGATCAAGAAAGAAAGTTATGACTTTACAACAAGTCACAATCTTATCAAAGGTGAAGATAGGTAATGATGTCATGACTTATCACAAAGTCAAGGCATGCATTGAAGAATATCTGGAAAGAGAGACTCTTAGAGATTATTTGATGGTGAAAAAAAAGTTTGAGAAGACAATTAGAAGAGAAAGATTACACTGAAAGCTTGCATAGACTACTAAAATTACTGATATAATTAGAGATCTATTGATGGCCTAGCTATGTATATTAAATATTTTTGTGCTATGTGATATAATAAATATTTTTTATGCATGCACACACACTCAAAGACTTCTACATTGTATACACCCAAAAAGAAGTCACAACACTCAGACCTAACCATAACTTTCTATTTTATAGAAAAGTCATATCTATACAAAAAATCATATCAACTTTTTAATTAGCCATGAATTAACCCTAACCCTATATAAAGCTCTAATCCTAATTTTTCAACATAAATTTTTTTATTCTTCTCCTCTACTCTAACAAAATTTACAACTCTATTTTTCAAAGATCTTAGTTACCATGATGGAGGAAACTTTAATTTTAAAGCTAAGGGTATGAAAAGATGAGATTAGGGTGAGTTGCAAGGCCAAAGGCAAAAAATAGAAGCAATATGCTACCATGACTTATTCCAAAGTCATGATGTCAAAGCTAATTTTTCTTATCGAATGGTAGAGAAGATGGATGACTTGTGTTATAACTAAGAAGAGTTTTATAATAGAGCATGGGTTTAGCAAGTTCATTCTACCTTTGAAGCAAATGACAGAGAGAAGAATTGGGACTAACTTTGCACACACATGAAATAGGGGAATACAATAATCATAAAAAAGTTTTACTTCAACTTGGAAGAAATGCAAGACAATGGTTACTATTTACAAGGAGTTTGAGTATTTTTGACAGCAAGTTTATCAATGAAGTACTTGAATTAATAAGGATCATGGATGGATCAGCCTTTAAATTATAAGATGTAACTAAACTACATGCCATTTGCTAAGATATTGATGGATGGAAGAGAAACAAGGAAACATTTGTTAAAAAGTGTATATGGACACTTCGTGCAGGAATAACTCATAAAAGAGAGCTAGGCTTTATTATACTTTCTATACTCTATTTTGTAGTTGTCTTTCTATCTTTCTACCATAATGCAATATAGATCAATCTTACTCTTTTCCTCAGTGAAAGGATAAAAGATATTTGTGGGGAAGATTTTGGAGAAGTCTTTTACTAATTTTCAAGATAGTGAATTTTTCTACCAGATAATTTATCCCTCTTTGATAAAACATTATGTCAAGCCAAGTGAGTCCCAAAAAATGATGATATAGATGAATGGTGCCCAAAATTGTTCTCATGATATTAGTAGGAGTGAAGAAATGGCTTAAATGAGCCAATAATAAAAAATTGGTTTTTGAAGGAAAAAATCAATTAATATTAGGTAAGAGGTGCATCCTTCCCCAAAGCCGACATAGAAGTGATGGAAAAAAGTGGAGAAAAACTTGATGAAGAATCACTACTCCAATTTAATTTTTATTTGACCAAGTAAGAAGGTGAGTTGGGAGAACTCCTTAATATTTTGAAAAATATGAAATTAGAGGCCAACTATGTAAAGATGCTTTTGAAAATAGTGATAAAATCTATGCATAGTTCCTTAATGACAAAAATTGAGAGAAGCAACAAAAAGTGGAAAGAGCATGTGAGAAGAAAAGAAGAGGAAGATAAAATGAAATTGAAGTATTAAAATACAATGTATGAGATGCATCTTGATAAGAAAGAGCTTTTATTTGTATTAATCCAAGAAAAAATTAAAAATAGTATTATTACAATCTAGGAATAAGTGATGAAATAAGGAAAAACTAATATGATAGAAAGTATTAAATCATTTGGGAAGCTCTATGAGTTCGTCACAAGTGAGTGGGAAAAAATGATTAATGGTTGAGTTCAAGAAATTAAGAGTAATGTGCTTTATAGAGAGAAATAGTGAATTAGAGACTTGGGAGAGCAAGTAAGAACCAAAAGCAAATATACTTTATATTGGCAACTCTATTGGAATATGACAAGACATGTATATGACTATGAAGATCATGAAATGAGTAGTGAGTAATAAAAGAAATTTAGAGAGACCGTCCACATCCATGCCCCAAATGATCAAACTTCCCATCTTATTCTCCACATTTATACATTGTATATTTGTTCTCCTTTGTGATATTGTACTTTGTTCTTCTTATTGTGTTATTGATGAAGAGTTTCATAGAAAGAGGGTTGATTCATTATTTGAGGGAGAACAATACTTTTAGTATGAGAGTTTATTTGGTACTCCACATACCAACTTTTCTGGGTCACTTGGCATGCAATTATTGATGTGTTTTCATGTATTTGAGCTTTAAATAGTAAGATTTCAATAAATAATAACTGTGATGGAATTTGATGAATATTAGTAAAATCAGATGTATTTTGAGTGAAACTAGTGGACTTAGCACAATTTTATTGAGTAGTTATGAGATCATTTTTTTAGGCATAAATCAATAAAACTAGTCATGATAATCATTGAACATCATGATAGTACAATTGAGTTATCATAATCTTTTCATTATTATCTTTGTGGCTGCAATATTTTTTTGGAGTTTGAGCTACATTATCTCTAAAATATAATAATGAACATAATTTATTTATATATCATATCAACCAAGTATCCTACTAGTACAAGAAGTAATGATATTTTTTAGTGTCATAACTTAATTAATATAAAGGCAAATTACTAAGTAAAATTTGTTGTGATATTATTTTTTGCCACAACTTTATGATACAAAGAGCATTTACTCAAGTAATGGAATTTCTAGCTACCATGATTGTGTGCTCCAAAGGAAGAACACCAAAGCCATGAACATTCTCATTGCCATGACTTTGTATTCCAGAGATAAATATATAAATCATGGTCATTTTCAATGCCATGACTTTGCATTCTAGAGAGAAGTTATTTTAGTCATGACATTCCAACTACCATGAGTTGATACTCTAGAGAAAAGTTATTTGAGTCATAAAAATCTTTTTCACTCTAACTTTTCTACTCTAAAGAAGATTCAATGAGATAATAAAGTCCCAACCTCAAGTTTATGATGCAACTTTTAGCTGAAAGACTTATATGGAAACCTAAAGTATAAAAATAATTCATGGTCATCCCTAATTAAGAAATCAACTTTTAGAAGTATAGCTGAAAGACTTATATGCAACTTTTAGAAGGAATCAAGAAATGAAATACATATATAAGTCATGGTCATCCCTAATTTCATGACTTTGCATTATAAAAAAAAAATATATTAGTCAAAACATTCCAACCATCTTGACTTAGTGCAATAGAGGAAAGTTACTTGAGTCATTGCAATCCTTACTGCCATGATTTTTGTACTCCAAAAAAAAAAATTCAATTAGATGATAAAGTTGAAACCTCAAGCCAGCACTACAACTTCTAGCTAAAAGAATCGCACAAAATCCCTAAGTATAAAAGTTATACTTAGAAGAAACAAAGAAAAGTGGAGAGAGGGAGAATTGGATTTTGATCCAAGAGCACACAAACCCTAGACAACATAAATTCTAACCTCTAATTAGGGGCAAATATAAGGTGGACATGAGTAATAATTATTTGAGATTAGGTTTTGAGACTTAGATCCTCATTAGGGGTGTCATTGAGACTTAGATCACTCAAAATATTAGGTTTTGAGATTAGGGGTGTCATTGAGAGTTCTCAAAATATTTGAGAACTCTCATTAGGGGTGGACATGAGTAATAATAATTTTTCCCAATATAGGCTAAAATAGGATCTGGGGTTGAATTTATGAACATATATTTTGATGATATGATATTATACTATTTATGTTCATTGTAATATTATAGTTTGGATGTTAATAGATATAGTTACTATTTAGAACTAAACTTTAGGGTTTTCATAATACTAAAGGTTTATGCATGTTGGCTATGGTTGATGAAGACAAGTATGTCATGGGGTACATTCCAGTGGAGGTGTCTCATATAGTGGTGATAGCCCTATGAGTCAGTTCCTCTTATTTGATTTCATATGTGAGATTTATGAGAAGATGTATGTTAATTTTCATGAGTATGATGCTTGTAAAATTGAAACCATGAATATATTTATTATCGTATTATTTCATGTCTTTAAGATATATAGATCATAAAATAAAAATGCATGCTCAAAATAGTCGTCAAGAGCAATTGATGCATTATCTTAAAGAAATAAACATGTGAATGACTCATGAACAAAATAAAACATGGTTTTGGTGGTACAATACCAAGGATATAACTATAAGGAAATCATCATTGATAGTGAAAGTCTAAGAATGATAGCCACCTTATATGCCAAGAGGGTACATCAATATTTTTATATTAATCTACCTTTCTTCTGACAATTAAATATAATATTGCCCAAATATTCAAGAAATAGTATCATACATAAGAAAGTGAACCAACCCTAGAATTTAAGTATCATTTTTGAAATCACATGTCTATCTACTAAATTTGAGCACTAGTTTGTTCATAGTTGATCGATCAAATTACTTATATAATTTTTATGGGATTGATATCTAGACTTACATTCACTTTATTACTTATACAACTAGTATACTTGTGAAATTCTATTCGATGAAAGACAATCGCCCAATAAGTTTTGGGACTATGTTACAAATGATTAAGTCTTGGTAACATAACAAAGTCACAATAGTATTCACCACCATTATATGCATGAATACTTTTCAGCTTTCTTCATGTTTCTCTTTCAACTACAACATAAAAATATTTGACAACATCTAGATATTGATCTTTAGGTTTCAAACAACAAGCCCACACATTTGTAGAATTATCATCAATGAAGGTGATATGGTGATATAATATTGAGCATCACCAAGACTAAAAGTGTCCATACAACAAAATTTAATAGTGACAATATAGTATATTTCATCTTCTAGAAATATATAAATTTTTAAATAAAACATTGTATTATTTCCCTTCCATGCAGTGAGAACATGACTAAGTTAGAAAAATTAACTTAAACTTTAAGCTTCTTTAAGAGAAATGACAAACCATTCTGACATACACAACCATGTATGTCAGTGTTCAAAGGAAGAGTTTTCTACTGCATTTGCTTCCTCGCTACAAAGTTTGGCCTTTGTTACATAGAATGAGTTGTACTTGTTTCTTCTAGCTACCACCATAGACCCTTCAGTGAGCTTCCATTTTACTTCACCAAGGTAGTTATGATAACCATCATCATCGTTAAGCATCCTAATAGAAATCAAGTTAAGGTGAATATTGGGAACATGTCTCACATTCTTTAAAAGATTTTTTAAATTAATGTTTGTATCCGAATAGACATCTCCTACAATGAAAATTTTGAACTCAACTTCATTCCCATTTTTTACATGCCTAAACTAATCACTAGAATATTAAGAGAAAACATCACAATGAGAAGTGACATGATATGAAGTGCTAGAGTCAACAACCCGGCATGAATCCTATCATGCAAAATTAACACTATCACCATTACAAACAATACCAATATCGTCACTAAGTATTTTTGCATTGTCTTCTTCATTCATTTCTTCCCACATTTCTTTACTTTATTCCCTCTTAAACATTATGCATCAAATTTTCTGGTGTCTTAGATTTCCATAGTTATAACACTTAATCTCTTTCCTTGACATGGATTTATCTTAAGACCTTTCATTGCTATCATGATTATTTAGAGTTATACTTTTGCTTCTCTTTTTCCTTTCAAAAACTAGAACTTGATTCTATTTTGTTAACCATTGGTATTTTGTTTTGCTCATCTCATTCAACATTCTTTCCTTTATCATATTTAGAGTAGGCACGCCATTTGGAGAATCATTCTCAAAAGAAACCACAATACTATCCCAATTGTCAAGTAAAGAATTAATCAAAATAAATAGCATGATTTTCTTCATCAAGCTTTACCTCCATAGTAGCCAATTATTTCAATAAAACTTGAAATATTGAACAAATTGGCATTAGTTTAAAATTTAAGTGTTCAAATTATAAGGTGTGAAATAGTGACATCAAGAGATTTATGTATCCGTGGCACTATAAAATAGCTATGACAGTGGCATTGGTCTTTCTTTCTCATAATATAATTATGATTATGGAAAATAACTATGATACTAAGAAAATCTTTCATGTGTATCTTATAGCCATGATATTGGAAAATGGCCAACAAAAAAATTGCTCTTCATATATATCTCAAGTATCTATGGCGTTGGTAGTGGTTATAATATTAGTTTTGACTTTCTCATATATCATGTTACAGAGACCTACAAAGATACTATGGCACTAACAATTAGCTTGTACATGAAAGTTGTGGTTTGCCTTCTTTTGAGGATAATAGTCACAGGCTCGGGTAATGGTTATATTCGAATAATTTTCTCTATAATATTTTTTCCCAAAAGTCATAACAATAAATAATTATTATGACTTTAGCTTGAGTAGTTTTGGCTCTATAATTCTTTATAGCTCAAAAGTCACAGCTTTGTAGAAAAATTATAGCTCTAACCTGAGACTACCAAAACATATTAAAGATAAAGTCATGATGCTATGATATGAATGTGATGGTTAGCATAAGTGGGGCATTTGGTTGTTGTAACAAAATTAACATCACAACCATTTAAATTTTATGAGATATATATGATTGTAACTTAATGTTAATATTGTAGTCATGAAGAATGTGTCGAATAGTAAAAGAATTATGCTAACGAGGTGGTAGGGTTGTTTATACAAAGATTGTCATGATAAATTATGTAGAGTTTTAATTAATAATGAACATAAAAAATATGGAAAACTCCATAATATACCCCTCATCCAAATACCTTCATTTTTATGCCTACACATGATCACAAATCATGAAATTAATTATTTAAGAATATTTAGTAATTTGAACACCAAATAATATATTTTCATGTATTTTATCCATATAAGTTATACAAGCAATAATGAAAAATAGAGCTATCACCAACTTATGAGCCATTCTCACTTGCATGGCCCCATACCATACTTGTCACCATCTGTCATAGTCGATACTTGACTTTCATACTATAGTGAATAGGTAAGATGTTCCGATTAATCTCCACATTACTCTCAAACAATTAGAAATTAACTTACCTTAACTTCTAGTTGTTACATGTTGGTTTATCTCTCATGTTAAAATAAAAATGACTATCACTTTCTTCTATTCAAAATATGTGAGTGTGTCTAATGACTTACCGATCATAGAGATGTCAACTAAGTTGGGCAATCAGGGAATGGCCCGTGGCATGGCATGATATGGTCTAGAACCATGCCTAGTCCTAGACTATGTCATCCCATGGCATGGCTCATCTTTTTCTGGGCTGGTATGAGCAATTCCTTGAGCTAAGCTAGGCACAACCTACATGCCTAGCCCAGTGGCATGGTCCACTAGCTCGACAACTCAAGAGCGGCTATGATCAGGTCTTAGGTGTTGGATCTAGTCCCATTGGGGATTGCCCAATGGGGTAGTTTTTTTTTTAACCAACTATACAAGTTGGATACCACTTATGTGGTAGGCTACAATTGGGTGTCCATGCCTCTCCTACCCTGCCCTTCGTGTGTTCGATAGGGACATCGATAGGTTGTGCATATCGCTCTTCCTCTTGGATTGGATAGTAATAAAAAAATTAAATTATTATTTATTTAATATTATAATTGACATAATATTTTCAAACATGTTTAGTCTTGAACTTGTATTTAATATAGGTATAGGTGTGTTGTTCAATTTAATATGCTTCAACTACTTTAGTAACACACACACACACACACCCACATACATGTTTTGAAATTAATGAAATTATAATATTGTCATAAAATCTTTAATAGACTTAAAGTTAATCATTCAAGTAAATCTATTGAGACTAAGAATTTCAAATTTATAAAACTACACACACACACACAGTTATAATCCATTATAAAAGATTACAACTGCTCGTGGTCATATCATAGATAGCTGGCACATATATTTATAAATTTCTTAAAAGCATCTCATATTATTTTTATTTCTTTCAAGTTTGATATTTATAATATTTTTGTACGAATTTGATAAGGAATATTGAGATGGTTATAATTGTCACACACCCACTATTGAAATAAATGAAATTATATCATTGTCATAATATTTTTGATAGACTTAAAGTCATTCATGTAGACCTATTGAGACTAAGAATTTCAAATTAATAAAGTTATTACACACACACACACCCACACACATAATTGTAATCCATTATAAAAGAATTACAACAACTCATATTCATATCAGAGATAACTGGCACATATATTTATAAATTCTTTAAAAGCATCTCATATTATTTTTCTTTCATTCAGGTTTGATATTTATAATATTTTTTTTACAAATTTGATAGAGTTATGGTTATAGTTCACATAATATTTTCAAACAAGTTTAGTCTTGAACTTGTATTTAATATAAGTATAGGTGTGTTATTCGGTTTAAAATGCTCCAACTACTTTAGTAATACGCACGCGCGCACACACACACAATTTGAAATTAATATAATTATATCATTGTCATAATATTTTTGATAGCATCGCATATCATTGTTATTCATGTAACCCTATTGAAACTAAGAATTTCAAATTAATAGAGATACACACACACACACACACTAAAATCATCTCATATCATTGTCATTCATGTAAATCGATTGAGACAATTTCAAATTAAGAAAGTTATACACACACACACACACACACATGCACACACACACACACATATGCATGCGCACACGCACAAATGTATATATATTGTGAAATTAGTAAAGTTATATTTTTCATAATATTAACAAAACATAAACATGTATCTATATGTGCCAAATAAATTAAATCTTATCATAGTTCTATCATATGTTTTTTCTAAATTAAAAAAATGATAATTCTATCTAGCAAAAAACTAAATTATTTGTTCAATATATTAATAAAACTATCAAGTCTCTTCCATATGAATCTCTCATAATATTTTTATAAATAGGCATTGCAATATTATGTCTCAATGAATCCAATAATTTTTATAATTCCTATAATCTTATTGAAAAACATAGTTAATCATTGAATCTAGGTTTCTCATAGATACTCACATGCCTCGATTAATATCTCATTCAATTAAATTTTTTCCCCTATTTTTTTCTATTTTTTTTTATTTTTTTAGTAAAAACTTTATCATGAAATGTCTAGTGTCCATTTACATTTTTTTTTTCTTATTGATATCTTATTGAGCAAGTTATGAATAATATTCAATTATCTGCAATAATTTTAATTTATATAAATGCTTTTCCATCTTCATCTTTAACATACCTCACATAACTTAAATTTATTATCTTATATTCCCATACAAATTTTCATATGTTTATTTCTTTTTGATTCTGCTATAATTCTAGTAAATCTATTAGCATTCTTGTAAAAGTGATGAGGATAAAAGATTTTACCTTTTTGAGTCTTCCCTCAACTGACTTTTATAAAATATAATAATACATATAACGTAGCTGATATGAGTTAGTCTAACCAACAAGAACATGTCCGTAGATAGTAGATTTTCAAAAAATCATGGATTCTACATTTCTACTCACTTTTTAAATATAGAAAGTTTTCTCACCCATATTTACATAAAGTTTGTTATGAGTTAATATAAAAAATAAAATAAAACAATAATACTAAATAATAATATCATACATGTACTCTTATAAACAAACAAAATAAATTGGAGTAGCACACAAATAGGATGCTATCATTAAAAAAAATAAAATAACATAAAATAAAAAAAAATAATCAAACTACAATACTCACAATCAAGCATGTGCGCACAAGTATACAACATTAAGTTTTGAAGAAAAAAAAGTTTCGTTATCTTCAAAATGTTTTTCAAAATATATACCCAATACTCTGCTATCAGAATGTGTTATAACAATTGACTCATCCTGAATCTTCTATATATTATGTATCTCAATATTTCACTTCTATGTATTTTATTTGCTCATGAAACAGTAAACTTGATATTATATATCTTAATGGCTAATTGTCATAGTAAAGAGTAAAAGAAAATGAATAATCAATCTCATAGAATAAATGACGCATCCAAAATAACTCACAGATAATTATTATTATCGCTTAAATTCTATATTTATATTAAATTTCAAAATAATTATATGTCTCATAAAATTTCAGGAGATAAAATTAGATCCAAGAAAAGATCAAAACCTTATCATAGACCTCCTTTTAGTGTATGCTGGTGTCCAACTTAAATCTAAATATCCGATTAAGTGCAATTGCTCATAATTTCAGAAAGAGATCTCAAGTTATAGGGATTTTCTCACATACTTCAGTATGTGATAAATTATGTTAATATGAACTTACCGATAAAATTCGATGAAATAATTAATTATATTAATTATATTAATTATATATATTATATTTAATTTATTCATAATCGGATAATTAACTTATATATGATTCTCCTTTTAATTATAAAGTCAACTACTATGATCACATCAAAAATTAATTTAATAATTGAATCTATAAAATTACATGCATATAATCTATTAAAATAAAACTAAAAAAAAATTAATCTCTACAAAAATGTCAAATACATATCACTTGTGTGATAAGATGATACCCCTTATAGAATAAGAAACTATTATACTAAAAAAAATACATGAGTTTCCCAAAATCTTTCATTTAAAACTATGTCTAAAGAAATTGAGAGTTAAGTGATCCCTAACTCATCATTTCTTAGAATCAAATATCATTTACGTATAAAATCAATAAAATTATCCTATCATTAATATTTATTTGATAAAAACAAAGAAAAATTTATAACATACATATATAATTCAAATGAATTAATTGCCCATGAAAATCTCACAAACTATACTCTCAGTGACTACTTAATACCATACAATATATTCTAGAATATACAAACTACATCTAGTTTTGCTGCTTGAAATCCTAGTTATACTCCATATATATTTCCTCAACATCAACGTGAAGAGATACATTCTTCACTTATAGATGATATATCATCCAATTATAAAATACTACAAAAAATACAAATATATATATTGAGGTCATATTGACTAGTGAAGAGAAAGTATTCTAATAGTCTACACTAAATAGCTAACTAAATCTTCTAGCTACAAGTCTACCTTAAAGATAAATATCTTTCTATTTGAACATGACCAGAGCAAACACCAATATGCAACTAATAATAAACTTTTTTGAATATCATAGTATTTGTTTCCAAGTCCCATTAGAATACAAAAAATATATCTCCTCTATCATGGGGAGACATTATCCTGAATGAGATAATATCTCAGAATTAGATTTACGTATGCTAGTACTATCAAAAGAAATAATCAAATAAAATAAAAAATAAACAAGACAAGAATAAGACAAAACCTTTTATATTAGGTGCCAAGTATAGCTTATATGTCCCTTCCAAAGAGCAATCAAAAAATAGGGTCAAAGGAGCTGGCTACAAAATTATTTGGGACCTCAATAGTCTTATCCTTGGTATGAGAAGACTAGGCATGTCTCTTTATCCTAGTATAAATTCTAAGTTATGAGTCTCCAAGTCTGTAAAAACAAAAAAAAAAATAAGTGATCACCTTATTATCTTTCGAAATTAAAATATCATTCATATAAATAATCAACAAAATCAACTTGTCATCAGTGCTCATACAGAAAAATAAAATAAAAATCCATAACACATGTGCAATCTAAAACTCCATAATATCCTATGAAAATTTCACAAATCAAACTCTCGAAAATTATCTTAGGCCATACAATGCATTCCACAATTTGCATACTAAATCATGCATTAATGCTCAAAACAAATGTGATTGATCCATATACATCTCCTTTTCATAATCACTATGAAGAAATATAATTTTCACATCTAGATAATTAAACCACCAACTAAAAATATTGTAAGAAATATAAGAATTCATACTAAGGTAGTTCATATCAAATTGTTGAATAAATCCATTAGCTATAGATCTTGCCATTAGGTGACCTACCTTTACATTTGAACATGCCTTTACAATAAACACTCGGCTGCTATTAATAACAATCCTTCCTAAAAGTTGTGATACTATTTTTTAAGTCTCATTAGAGTAGAAAATATATATTTTTTCCATTATAGTTTAAAATTATCATGGATGAAATAAATTAAAAAAAGAAACTAAAATATATTAGTAACATCAAAATACATAATAAAGAAATAAAAAATAAAAATTGATGAAAATATGACAAAATTTATAAATCGACTACTAGGTACAATTTATATATCACTTCCGAAGAGTAATCATAAAATCAAGGTCAAAAGAGCTGGCTGTGAGACTATCTAGCTCCTTGATTGGCTCATCTCTAATCTAAGTAACATGGGTATATCTCCCTTTATTAATATATACTCTAAGTCTTGAGTGGTCAATCCTCCAAGTTATCAACTTAATATGAGTCATTATTGGTAAAGAATCATGAACTAATACATTATATAGGCTTGAAAGATGTCACCCTACCTGATAAACTTCATTCTCTCCAAACTCGATATGATCTATATTTGTTGATTAACATGATAACTCAATGGGAGTAAGATCGCTCTACACTTCACTCTTTATTTACTAATTGATGATCTGGGTAGGAGTATTTGAAAGGAAGGAAAGATAATGGATCTAGTCATGTGCAAAATCTGGATCTACACTCTCTCTTAGCTAGTTAAAAAAAAAGTCCAGATCAAAAAAGATAACTTTAGCACATACTATGTTCCAAACAGTCTTTAATAAAAAATATTTAGATTTCTTTGAATACTAGAATATCCAAAAAAATACATTTCAAGATATTCAAATTATGTCATCCTAGAGAATGATAAAGAGCAAAATAAGCAAATCTAAAAATTATGTGAGACAAGTAGAATATATAGATGTATTTATCGATGTATGTGCTATAAATTATGTGAGAATGATAAAGAGCAAAAAAATACATTTCAAGTATCATTTTGTAAAAATTTTGAATCATAAAATAAATATGTGATATATCACAAAAAAGATATATCGATGTATTTATTGAGTAGTCATCAACAAAATAATCAAATATCTAAATTAATTTTTAGTTGCGTCTATATGATATCCTGATACATCTAAGTATATTATATCGAATGAGTTTCTATTCAAGTCAGACTAGCATACAGGATAAGAAATTCTGATAACTAATATATCTTTCTATCATTGAAATACCTTCAAGAGTAAAGTAAAATATTTTTTATTTGATCAATAATCAAGTATATAGAAAGATATTTTACTATAAAAGAGAGAACATATAACTTAGTATGGTCAAACTTTAATTAAGTATTCCTCAAAGTTTCTCAATCCTAAAGACAAATTTCAATAACTAAAAAATAAAATAAAAATAAAATATTTATCAATCAATATGATATAGTAACAAAAATATTCAATAAAAATAAATTATCTGAAAAAATAACTTACATATAGTAAACTAACGGAATAATTAAAAATAAGTAAGATACATGAAAATAAAAAAAATTCAAGTTAATACTAACATAATTAAAAAATTTAAAATATTTATCATTTGCTATAATAATATTTTTAGAATATAAAAAAATTTAATTAATCAAATAAGATTATTAATAATATGAATGTTCACTCGCATGTGAATAATCTAAAAATTTTAAATAAGAATACGAGTAAAATAATCAATGATCCCTTAAAAAAATATATTACTACCTTAAAGAAGAATTTAATGTATTACTCTTTAATAAATATCATGATACATAAACTTTATAAAAACTTAAAAATAACGTATATAATTGATTTATCGCTCTCAATATTATGTAAACCTATTGATCTCTTCTTTGGAAATAATATCCAATAACTACCTCTAATATAACATATCCTCTTATAATGCTTATAATTAATTGGGATTCTCTTTTATCTATATTTGCTATGATAATCTCTCATTATATACAAACTAAAATTAAGATTTCTTCAATCTAAAATAATAAAATATAAAATTATTCTAATTAAATAAATTAAGATTTAATAAACAATAAACTTTAATCAATTTTTTTTCTTTTTTTTCAAAACCCTAAATTGGTTGAAACTACCTCAAAATCTTAAATTTTTTTAGGCAACAAACTTCATGCCCTCCACAAACTGCACAAAACACACTACTAGCACACCACCACCATTCCATCACCATGATCAACACCTAACCATTGGCACTCTCATGAACTTGATTGCAGAAAGTAGGTGAGCTATTTTTTTAAATTTAAGCATGCACTGTGATGGTACAAATTACACATTTTTTTTTGTTTTAGGGTTTGTAACCCTCACTTATACATACACAAGCCAATGAGTCACATTTTATCTAGGATTGGCTATGATACTATATTATGAATTAAAATCAAAAATAAAAAAAAATATAATAATACTCAATAATAATATCATACAAACACTCTTATAAAACATAGAAGATGGATTAAAATAGCCCACAAATTAGGTGTACCCCATCAAAAAATATAAAATAACATAAATAGAATAAATAATCCAGCTACAACAAAATTGGAATAAGTAGCGAAAGGCTCATCTTCTCATGATACTAATTAAAATGTATGTAAGATAGCCCAAACATCCACAATTATCAAATAATAATAAGAATACATATGATGGATAATTTGGGGGTAACAATAATGAACTATACATGTCTTGCTAGGTTGGTTTAATATGACCCAAATACTAACATGACCTAGCACTACCCGTGCTTGAGCAAGTCCATGACTGGTAGCACAACATTATGCCTAGTAGCACCAATCAATGCCTCATAACACGGGTCAAGCATGGTCCTTGTAACAAGCATGACCCATGCATGATTCATGCTCTGACATGTGTCACATGAACCATGGCCCAGAAAATGATCGGTCATATTGGGTATGGTACGGGGCACTGAAATGTGGCAATCATGAAACTACATATGAGCATAGGTTCATGTCAGGCCAGAGTTAGTGACAAGCTTGGTTCATTGCATGGGCCATGTTTTGCACCAGGCACGAGCCATGTGTAGGCTTTGCCCAAACAGCAGCCTGGAGAAGCAACACAAGGGTTTCCCCATCAAGCATAGGCCACCTGACACATCTAGGACAATTACACATCCAGCATATCATACTAAGAATCAACAGTCAAGTATGCCAGCCAAAAAAAAAAGATAAATAACATATCATTATTTTTTGCATCAGTTTAATTTTTAAATAATACCAAAGAGAACGAGAATAACATATATAATTTTGTGAAAGCCATAGGCAAGTAAAAAAAGCAAATACCTATTT
The DNA here is from genome assembly GCA_029783825.1 of Sapria himalayana. Classification (NCBI taxonomy): domain Eukaryota; kingdom Viridiplantae; phylum Streptophyta; class Magnoliopsida; order Malpighiales; family Rafflesiaceae; genus Sapria; species Sapria himalayana. The sequence continues at coordinate 1,797,158 of JAREIK010000588.1, forward strand.
CCCAATTCCTGATTGCATCCATGGTTTCCACCTCTTCCACCATCTCCAGCATTATAACCACTACTACCCCCATCACAACCATCAATGCCTGAGCCCCAACGTCTGAAATTCCCAATCTCAAAGCTGCGGGAAGCCATATCACGAATTTCTTGGGGGACTTGTTGTTTTCCCCTTCTAAAACTTAGAGAAGACCAGAAGCATACTTAGCATCCTGGTAGCCAAAGAATGTGTAAGTGCCAATTTTACCTACCCTCCCTATCCTCCCAATCCGATGAACATAATCCTCCACTCCACTTGGAAAATCATAATTGATAACCACCCTGTAAGAAAAAAAGCATCACATTTTTAAATGAAAAATATCAACATTAAAGTCCCTCAAATATTAAAAAAATTCAGTTTGATTAACCAATACACACTATTAAATATCTATTGGTAGTTCATGCACTTAACACATCATGCATTTTTATTCAAAGCATATATCAATGTATCTTGTCTTGCGGCTCCATATATTCTTTTAAGCATAAATTCATCTCTTAAATATCAAATACTTCTTGATTGTGGTGCATTCCACATGGCACACTGCATTGGAAACAGTACAATGAAAAGTGAAGAATAATGGAAAAAATACAAAATTAGAACAACTAAACAACAATGTTAAGAAGAGAAGAAAAAATGTAAAATTTAAGACATAAAAAGAGATATGCAAAACCTATCAAACATTAAGACAAAGATCATATATTTGTGTAATTACGAGCAACATTGCCAAAGGGTGATAAGTATTAAGTTCAAGACAGTCAAACATAATCTTTCTGATATATTGAGGATAAGATTTACTGAGAGATACATACATCTCTCACACCCCAAGTTAGGTGACAGTCAAATATTAAGGTTCATTGCATACAATCAAAAAGCACATAGCAAACCTTGACAACTAATATGCACCTCATCCAAGATGAACCTTATGTATTTTGGGTTTTATTAAATATATATAAATATATTTAATAATTATTTATCAATCTTGAACACATATTAATATATATTTTCATAAAAACAAGTCCATAGTTTGTCATTTGAAATACATTTATAAATTATAATAAAATAAAACTGACATGTAGAAAAACACAAATAATTATAATAAATAATAATTTAGTATAAAAAATAAAATAAAAACAATAAAATAAAATACAAATAATAAAAGAAATTACTCATTATCTAAATTTGCAAAATTATCTTTTTATCATCGATAACACTCTTGTATATTGTAACATATTCACCTCCAACTAATTACCAACATTGTTATCTTCATTTATCAAAAAATGAAGACCCCTTAGGAGGTCAACAAACCCTAATCTAAAAATGAATTTTCAGATTATGTTTTGGTAATTCCTTCAAATCTGTTAATCTACCCTTAAAAATATCCCTAATTCCCAATGCTCAAAACTGGAACTAAAATTCTAGAATTATTACATATGGTTACCCTCGACAAAATCCCTCATTTTACCCTCTCATTATCAAAAAATCAATAATCTTAAAATCCAGAACTAAATTTCCTAATTAATATCGCTTAATACCCTCCAAAATTCCTAAGCCTGCTCACATACCATTCACCTTCAATTTCAGAATTCAATTGAGAATTCCTATGTAGTAAAATCTCTCTCAAGTATCATCTCTTATTGAACAGAAGAATCTCTGTATCACACTCATAGAAATTATCCATTGAGTATGATATTACATTAGTATTCAACATATTTGTTTCCAGAATTAATTAAACTCATTTATATAAAATTATATATTAAAGTATCTCCACATTTAGAATATTAGAATCACATCACATTTAGTATTAGAGAAAATTAAGATCATGAGATTTTCCTACCAATTCATTTAAAAAAACAAAAAAATATATTTCCATTGACTTCATTTAACCATAGGGACATGCCAACCCGTAGTGGCAATAATTATCAAAAAAAAAAAGATTTGAGTTAGCTGATCAATTTTATTATGCATGTCAAAATTGAACCTAACTTCTCAAAGTGATTTGATAGAGTCATCACTAAAATCTATGCATGATTAAATGAGCTTATAGCAATATATAATAACTTCCCAATAATTCTAAGGAAAATCAATGGGCACTTAGCCAAGTTAGAATGTGGTTGCAAGTTTCAGCAAAATGAGTTTGACTTTGTTTATTAGCAACGACCTCATCAATCACTTTCTCCTCAACGAGAGTCACCAAGAGAACATGAACGAACAAACTTAGAGGATCAATATTTGAGAAATAATTGGATTGAGACCTTTATCTTTGATAAGCAACTGAATCACTAATATTTTCTTAACTAGCTAAAATATATGAATTGTTATTTTTAAGTAGACCCTTCCAGAAAAATGTACGGTGAGCTTTATTTCTATGAAGTTAACCAACATATTTCGTTAGTTAGTTAGTATAAGTCTAATTGAGCTTTATTTCTATGAAGTTAACCAACAAATTTAGTTAGTTGGGTAGTATTAGTCTAATATCAAGCAATTAATAGAAGTTAGGGGTAAATTGCGTATTTGCACTTGAAGAAGAATATAAAAACAATGAAAAAAATAAATACTTTCATCTGCTATAGTACAATCACCTATTAGATCTCATTCATGTCACCATATTCGAAGAGTTAACGATTCAATAAAGCATCCTTAAGACTAAGAAAACCCATGCAGATTCTTTCACGATTCAAAACAAGCTTCTATCCTAACTTAAAAGCCAGGCTTTTTGCCTAAGGTATCGATACCTTGGATAAGTCTATGGCTTGACACAACACTTGGATGAGATCTCACAACTGCCCATTGAATAGTTCCCAAATTTTAGAAAGTTGGCATCTTTTCCTGAGACCAACCCCTTCATCTTTTCTCGAGAACACAATTTTCACTCCTTCCAAATCTTCTCAATTGAACATCAAAGAAAAGAAAGTTGGCATGACTTTTCTAAGAATGGTCCACATTATAAGTGTTTTATTTGTGAAGGATGTGAACAATTTGCTGCAAATTACTCCAAACCTTACAAAATGAGTGTTATTAAGAAATCATTGTGAATCCAAATAAAGATACATTGATGAGAAGATTATGAGTTCTAAGTTTAATGATAGTAATGAGTTCCTTGATGAGAATATAAAAGACATTCTCAATCACCATGAAACTAAACAATCATCACTTTCGGTAGTGCGTTGTACATTTTTCAACCACAGAAAACTGAGAATTGAAGACTTATTACCACATTTTATAAAATGTGTGATCATAGAAAATGATAGATGTATCAATTTCATCATTTCATTTATCATGACCAAGGTAGGTCTTAAGGCAGCTCCAGTTCCCCACCTAAATTCCTATAAGATCACCTAGATTATGCTACAGCACTTCATGTCCAGAAATGTTCACGTGGTTTTGCATTTATAAGTTTAATGGATGAAAACTGATATAATAACTATGATGAATTTTATAAGTTATAAGAAAATTGACCATAAAATAACAGAAAGTCGTCGTATTTTACTTTTAACCACACAAGAATCTCTAGTTATAAAAACAATGCTAGTTTCCATTGTGGTTATCCTATTATTAAAAGAGTTTGTTGATGTGTTTTCTAAAGTCATGTCATATTAATTACCTCAATTAGGAGATATTCAACATGTCATTGACTTTGTGATGGGTGCATGTCTTCCTAACCTCCCACATTATCATATGAATTCTACTAAGCATGTTGAGCTCAAATATCAAGTGAAAGAGTTGCTCAAGAAGAGTTTGATTTGAGAGAGATTGAGTTTGTATGTTGAACCTATACAATGAACTCCCAATAACGATGAAACTTAGTGAGCATGCAAAGATGGTCGAGACATCAATAAGATCACCATCAAGTATCATATTCCTATTTCGAGATTGAATGGCATGATTGCCATGAAAACCAAAGTCATAATATATTCAAAGATTGATCTTGAAAGTAACTACTACCAAATTTAAATCTAACTTGGAGATGAGCAAAAAATTGCTTTCAAAACAAATGATGGCCTATACAAGTGGATTGTTATGCAATTATGGATGACAAATGCACCAAACACTTTCATGAGAGTGATGACTTGAGTAATATGATACTTCTTAGAAAAAGTTATGTTTGTATGATATCACAAGAGGCCCTAAGATATACTAATTAATTATAACCAGTTATAAAGTCAACACATCAATTATCTTTGACATATGTGTCTTATCTTGAGAGAGGAATAGTTAGATGTCAATCTATTAAATTGTATATTCCTCTTAAAACAAGTAATTTTCCTTAATTTTATCATTTCTTCCTAGGATATCTCAACAAGCTTGGAGAAAGTATGTCGGTGTGCTATTAGAGCATAGTCTATATCTCAATGTAATTTAGATGTTCAGAGTTTCATGGATTGATCATTTCCTACTATCACTTCATCTAAGGGTTCAACACCATAATGATCCTTGTGATAGAATAACTTAAAAAAGAAGATTTTTGGACTAAGAATACTACTAACACATTTCAAGATATTAAGACTCAAATAAACGAGGCTCCTGTTATGGACTCCCTAGACTTCAATATTTTCAAAGTAACCAACAATACTTTAGGTATTAATACTAAAGGAGTCATTTTTCAGAAAGGACACCCAAGAGCCTATTTCTAAAAAAAAGTAATGAGACAATGATGGTATTACTTACTTCATCATTAATTTGTAATTTGTTTATACCATTAAAACATTGAGATTCATATACTCACAAAATAATTAAATACTAAACATAAATGATGGATGAAGTTTTTATAAAACTACACATATCATCCAACCCTAAACAATGGTGGAGAACCAAACTACCATTGGCATGGATCAGTTTGTTATCTCACAAATTCCTCTAGGTTTTGCTCATCATGTTCACAAGACTCTTTTTTGCTACAATAAAAAAGGAAGTTATAGGATTTGGTAGAATCAAGAAATAAAATGTCTTGTCTCAACTTTGAGAAAAATTATTCTATTCTATGTAAAGACAATACTCAAGAGAATGATGAATTTCTTCTTTGGGATAGTTATTTGTTTAAAACAAGTGTTGTGCATTCCCCACATGTTTTTACATGAGTATCTTGTTTAAGAAGTGAACACACGAGGTTTAGCTAATCACTTTGGGGTAGCCAAGACAAAATTGCCATTGAGTAGCAATTCTTTTTGCCTGATTTACAGAGAGACGTGGCAAAAATAGTAGGGAGATGTCACACATGTCATCTCGCCAAATAGAGGAAGCAAAACACGAGAAATAAGTAGCATGAGACAACACAATTAGACGACCTGAGGTATGTCTGCACTTTGGCAAGGGCACCGTGGCGCCTATGCTTTAGGCAAGGCACTTTGGCAAGACTCACCACCTCTCAAGTGAGGTTCTTTAGCAAGGGCATCGTGGTGCCTATGCTTTGGACACACCTAAGGCATGCATTTATCTGCCATCTATGCTCATAGAAGTGATCATTTGAAAGTGGCACTACATTCCTATTTTACATAATTGAATTTTTGAACTAATTAATCCCAATTATTTAAAATTAATTATTAGGTTTGTCTTATTCACATTTAGGTCAATAGTATCACATCAACAAGTCTATATACTCCTTGTCAATATCAAATCAACCTTTTAAGATGTTAGCATCAATTTTATTTTATGTTTCTCATAGGCGACTAAATATCATGATTTGATTTTGATAGTTGTGGATTATTTTTTGAAAATGATCCACTTCATACCCTATTCAAAGATGAAAGAAGCTTCACTAGTTGCAAAGTTATATTTTAATGAAGTTGACTAATTGCACATGTTTTCCAAGACTATCGTGTCATATTGGGATGTGGAATTCACAAAAAAAAATTTAGAAGATGCTATGCACCAAAATGGGTATGCACTTATAGTATGTAATTACTTGTCATCCCCAAATTGAAGGAAAAACCAAAGCCATCAATTGGAACCTTTAATTTGTATATAACTAAACTTGCACATAATACCTATCTCTACCAAACAACATGCATCCATTTTAAAAAGATTGTCAATTTTTTTTGACCTTGACAGCCTGTTGACCTCGTGCCTACATTAGACAACCAATGAGTTCATGAGTCAATATCTTCCTTTGCATTTTGCATATATGAGTTGCATAAAGAGATTCATAAACATATCATGAAGAGTTGTGCTAAACATAAAATACAATCTATTTTACATAGACAATTCAAAGAATTTCAAATAGGCAATCTTGTGATGATGTGATGCAATCAAGATGGTTTCCACCCATTCTATTCAAAAACTACATAGCAACAGTGTGGGTCATTTATGATTCTTAACAAAGTTAACATCAATACATTTATCATGTAATTGTCACAAGAATTTAATATCAACTCAACTTTCAACATCAAAAAATTGGTCAAGGAAAGTGAGCCACCCTACTTTTGTTCCAAATAATCACTTGGTAGTGGGATAACGATGATATCGAGCATACACCTAAGCAAATTTCGGAAGCCACCTTACCTAATACTGGTAGTCATAATTTAGCCTATGATATTAATAATATTCTTGCTGATAAAATAGTCTTGATAAATGATAGTTTTATTTACAAGTAACTCATTTGATGAAAGAAATATCTGAAGATGGATGATAATTGCATTTCAAAAATTAAGAGAGTTACAAAGAATCAGTACATACCTTCTTAAGTAGTAAGAGAGAAATCAATCTAGTTCTATGCCAGAAGAAAAAAAAATTTCAACGAGAAAGAATGATGAGTACATTAATTTTCATCATGTATACACACAATGACACTATCCAACAACCACTCAATATTGTGGTTCAAAGCGAATGATAAAGCATCCAAGAGGTTTATGAGGGAGGCCCACATAAGGTGACATTAAGATTTCTTAAAAAGACATTTTATTTTTTGTTTTTATTATTTAATTTTTTGGGTCCACAAAATGTTACTATTTGGTTGACGGAAGACCCCTTCATCCTCCCTTTTCTTTTTTATGTTTTGTTTTCTTTTGCTTGGGCTATAGAAGGCTTGGTGTACAATTTCGAAAAAAGAAAAAAATATTTATTCCCATTTCTATTTTCTTTGATTTTAATGGCATACAAGGTGGCTTTGGAGAGGAGATTCAATAAAATTTCAATGGGAGTGACAAAAAAAATATTTATTTTAGATTGACTACTCATTGTTACTTGCACCAAAACACCTCAATTCACCCACTAATTCTCGGAAAATGACAAACCCTAAAACCCAAAATTGATTGCCTAATTAATATCAGTTATTACCATATAATATCCCTAAGCCCACTCACACCCCATTCACCTCAAATTCGAATTCGAATTGGGAACTCCTAGAATTGGCCCTAACAATAAATTCTCTCCCAAGTACCATCTCTTGTCGAATGAAAGAATCTCCGCAAGCGGAACCAACTCATGAGAGTTATCAATTGAACATGGCATTACATTTATGTTCAATTAATTGTTATTGGGAACCCCTAGAGTTTGGCTAGTGTTTGGGCAATATGAGAATGAGAGTGAAAGAAAATTTATTCCAGATTGACTACACATGGTTATCCTCACCAAAACTCCTCAATTCACTCATTGGTTTTCAAAAAATCAACTCAAAACTAAATTCCAAATTAATATAAATTATTACCATCCAAAGCCGCTAAGCCCACTCACACCACATTCTTAGGAATTCCTAGAATTTTCACATGCAGTAAAATTTCTCCCAAGTGACATCTAATTGAACAAAAGGATCTATGCAACCTATTCGACGGTTACCCAGACTAATTTACCATGTTGTTGAGCCAAGCACATGGGTCATGTCTGGCCCAGCAGAAGGCAATGTTCATTCTGGCCTAGCATGACACAAACCATGCCAAGGGACAGCCCGACCCGACCTAAGGCATGGTTCCAGGCAGTGTCGTGCTAGGCCAGGCACTGTTGAACTAGGCCGAACCCCGGGCCATGCTGAGGCTATCCGATCCTTTTGGCACCTCTAGATGGATGACCAAGTTAAGAATATACAAACAAATGATTCAACACACTCAAACATATATTAGAAGATCCTACCATAGAAGAAAAGATATATAGTCAACATTGTTTTAACTCAAAAAAATATCTTTCATATAATTTTTTAATCCTACAAATAAATATCAGTAAAATTAGAATTAAATTGTCTGAAAAAATAACTCATTAGAAAAAACCTAATTGCACAATCAAAAATAAGCAAAACACACAAAAAAAGCAGAGTCAAATTGAATATTATCATATCCAAAATTTTTTACAAAATTATTATTAGATACCATAATATTCAATAAAAAAAAATACATGATTATAATTACTTATAATATGAGTATTAGCCCTTTAGTCAACTATCCATGAATATAAAATAAAGAAATAAGTCACAATAGTTATAGTACCAAGAAATTAAAAAAGACTATTACTGCCCCACTAAGAAGAAATCTCAAATATTCTTCTTCAACAAAGTTTTTAATGAGAAGACTTTGTCATTACCTCTGAATGGATCTAATAGTAGGCATTTCTCCTTCGAATGTATGTAGTGCTTTTAGCCTCTCATAAAACAGCCCTTAACAACCACCTCTGATATTACTCATCCACTTACAAAATATATATAAAACTAAGGCTCTCATGTTTATTTCTAATATGACTAGTATTTCATCAACTCCTAGTAAGTACAGAGCAAGATATCTCCCTTTGTATAAATTGAATACTCAAAAATGCAACTCTAATCTATTGGAAAACTCTCTATTACCAAGAATCTAAGAATGAATCATAAAAATTTATCGTATAATGAATATAAGAATATTATACTCAAAAATCTTTCTAACTATCTCACTCTCTTTGTAGTCTCAACCTTTGCCGAAAAAATTTTTTAAAACTATATAGTTAACCAAAATAATTGATTATAATAAGTATTAATCTGCTCAGACTTGATGATCCTCTCCAATTTGTCCAAAACAATGAATAATTATATCATTATCATATATGTATGTCATCTGCGATGAATATAATAATGCTACAAAGTCAAATAAAATCTTATGTTATACAAATAAGAAAATTAAAATCAACTCTATCTAAATAGCATGTCACATCATGACCAAAAGGTGGGAGTCTACCTATAGTCACTTCTTTATCTCAATGCTAGGTAGTTTATTCGTCAGATGATATAGCATAATATCCAAATTTTTAATCTTCTTCATGCTAAATTAAAAAAAGCACACAAATTCTACCCCTCCCCCCTGAAACATAATATTGATGCATTAGGGTTTGTTTCTTCATTAAAAAAAATACACGTGGCTGCCCCAAAAAACCATATGTCACACAAACACCTGAAACCACATTGCAACAACATGAATTGGGAGTATAGAGTGTAAAGCTGCAATTTTAATACCAAATAAAACATAAATGTAGTGGGTGTGTGACAACGAAACACGGTGGTGTCGCACCTCCTCTCTCATCAAATTGTTGTTCACATGCATGATTGTTTGCACACAATGCCACACACATTATACTGGTACAAAGCACATGCTCTCCCTCTACAAACCCTAGGATTTGCACCTCTCTATGGTTGTGGCTCTGACACTATAAAAATGGAAAATAAAATAACAATAAAATATCCCAAAATCAATCATCAAAAATCATATAAGTGTGCCCTTATTTAATGGGTTAATAGATTAAGCAAAACCACATATTAGGAACTTACATAAATGAATCAAATAAAAAAAATAAATACAAAAAGAAATAACAAACTACAACAGATTGGCAGCAGCTAAAAACTTGGATCAAAGCATTAAGCCAATATCTTGGCTCTAATATCATGTTAGAATGAAAATAAAAATGACAATATGCATTACTAGTTTTACTTATTAAATGTAAAGATACATGAGAAATAATAGAAATATCTCTTTCAGCAAGGACACTCATTTATCTACGCTACAGTATAGCTAAAGATGCATCAAAATATAAAATGCCGATATCATAAAATCTCAACACCTTAGCTATATTATATTTCTCATTAACTTTTTCATTATGATCATATTGGAAGGAGATAATTAGTGCATTAGAAACAAAAGAGAGAAAACAAAAGAAAAGAAGTTATATTATACTCCAATAGATTTCCTCACTACATGCTTCTTCTTATAAAGATAATATGAAGTTAATTATCATCATATTATTTACAGTAAAAAAAACTAAATATAAAACAAAATATGGAACTAACTAAAATTTAAAAATGAGAAAATATGGAACCAACTAAAGTCAAAAAATAAGAAAATATGGAACCAACTAAAATCAACAAATGAGACAAACGTGGATGTATATCATTTTAACACTCCTCCTTGATATGCATCCCACAAATTCCGACTTTATTCTTGAGGTGATCAAACTTTGTTTTGGGTAATGCATTAGTAAAAATATCTACCACCTGCTAATTTGTACTGTAGTGATTGAGATAAAATTTACCTTCATTTTCTGCTTCCCTAAGGGTGTGATAATTTTTTTATGTGTTTATCTTCAGATGTTGCACTAGATTTTTTGCAATATCAATTATGGATTTATTATCACTGAATATTGTTGGTTTTTTTTGAATTTCACCCAAATCAAAGAAAATATATGCAACCTAATCTTTGGTACTAAAGTGAAAAAGACAAATTTCACCTTCATTTTCTACTTCGCTAAGCGTGTGCTAATTTATTTTGATGAGTTTATCTTCAGATGCAGCACTAGATTTTTTGCAATAGCAATTATGTATTTGTTATCACAGAAAATTGTTGTTTTTTTTTGAATTTCACCCAAATCAAAGAAAATTCTTTTAATTCATATCGCTTGATTTTTGCTTCACAAGCGGCTATATAATCTACTTCTATGGTTGATTAAGCCACTATGTCATGCTTGTGTGATAACCTTGAAAATATACCTTTTCCATATTAAAATATATAACCATGTGTACTTTTCATGTCATCTAGAGAACTAGTCTAATCACTATCAGAGTAACAAACTAACTCTAGATTTTTTTGTTGGTTTATACCAGATGCCAAAATCAGTAGTAGCCTTGACGTACCTAAATACTTATTTGGCAGCAATGAGATGAATTTGAGTTAATGTTTGCATGTACATGCATAACAGACTTGCAACATACATGATGTTAGGTAGTATTAGTGTCAAATAGAATAGACTATCAATAATACTAATGTACAACTTCTCATCTGCATTAGGTGAACTATCTTTTTTTACTAATTTTTCACTAAAACCAATGGAGTCGCCATTAGTTTACAGTCTCCCATGTTGAATTTTTTCAGCAAATTTTTGATGTTTTTTTTGGCAAATAAAAATATCGTCACTGCTTTGGCTAATTTTCATACCAAGAAAATAGTTCATCATGCCAAGATCTGTCAACTCAAATTCGTTCTCCATATTTTCTTTAAATAATAAGATCATCTTAGAATTGTTACCTATAACAAAAGCTCATCAAAATATAAAGAAAAAATTAGAATGTCTAATCTTTATGCCATCACATAAAGTATATGCTCACTATGACTCCTCCTAAAGTCGAAATTAGTGAAATAGGAATCAATCCTTTTGTACCAAGCTCGCATTGCTTGTTTTAGACCGTACAAAGCCTTTTTGAACTTTAGGATTTTTTCTTATTCACCTTTTATCACAAAACCTTGTGGTTGCTCAATATGAATTTCTTTCTCGAAATAACAATTAAGAAAAGCCAAATTTACATCAATCTAATAAATTTTCTATCCTTTCTGTGCTGTAAAAATTAGGATGGCTCTAATTGTATCTTGTATTGACACAGACACAAATGTATTGTTGCGATCAATGCCAAATTATTGTGAGTATCCATTTTCAACCAATCTTACCTTGTGCTTTTGAATTAAGTCATCTGAATTTTATTTTGTTTTGTAAATCCATTTAACTCCAATTATATTTTTATGAAGTAATTTTTCTACCAGCTCTTATGTCTGATTTTTCTCAATCATTCTTATCTCCTCCATTGTATTTCGCCATTCTTCATACTTAGTTGCTTCATCATAACTGTTGGGCTCTTAAACAGCATAGTTATATGACTCAAATATTTGTGAAGTATCTCGATACACACTTGAAACACGTTGTGTGTGAAGTTGTGAAGATTCAGATGATGAGTATTCATCTCTTCTTTGTGAAATTGTTGGAGGTAATTCAAATCGTCTAATTCTGAATCATTAATATACTTTTCTTTGGATGGAGGATCATGAATAGGTGGTGGAGTAGACTCCTCAACTTGGTTAAAAATAAGAACCACATCTAATTCATGGTTTTTTGAAATTTCTTTCCAATTCCAAAAAGCATCTTCATCAAAAGTTATATCTCTGCTCACCACAATTTTATGAGTTTATAGATTATAAATTTAATAGCCTTTGGATTGAAAGCTATATTCCATGAAATTTTTTTTTTCTGCTTTTGCTTCTAGCTTATGCCTTTTTAGTGTTGGAATAAGCAAATAACAGTTACGACCAAATACATTCAAGTGTCTGACTGATGGTTTGTGTCCAGACCACACTTCAAGTAGAGTCATATTAGTGACAACTTTAGTGGTACATCTATTCTAAAGATATACTACGGTAAAAATAATTTCAGCCCAAAACTAGTAAGGCAACTTTCTCTCTCCAATCATGGATCTCACCATATCCATAATTATTCTATTTTTCCTTTTAGAAACACCATTTTGTTGTGGTGTGTGTGCAATGGTAAGTTAATAATGTACACCATCTTCTTGACATAATTTATTAAATTCGAAAGAGGTGTACTCAGTGCCATTTTTGCTACAGAGAGTCTGAATTTGAAGACCACTTTAATTTTCAATCATCTTCTTGTTCTTCTGGAATGTCCCAAATACTTCTGATTTATTTTTGAGAAAATATACCCAAGTCATTCGAGAATAATCATTAATAAAAAGGATGAAATATTTGCTATTATGCAATGATGGTGTTCTCATTGGATCACAAACTTTGGTGTGCACCAATTAAAGTTTATGTGAGGCACGTCAAGCCATGCTGACAGAAAATGGTTTTCAGTGAATCTTCTCAAGTTAGCATCCTTCATAAATACCCTTTAGATTACTAATGATGGGTAGACCTTTCACCATGGCTTTTTGGGAAAGAAGTTTAAGATTTTAAATACTGCAATGTCCAAATATTTTGTGCCAATGTGAACTATCTACACCAGCTTTTGACACTAGTAAAATTTCAATGGCATAGTTCCAATGAAGTACTGATCAAAAATTGCACAAACATTACCTTCAAATACTAATGAGTAACTATTCGTCATCATTTGAGACACACTTAGCAAATTTTAATCTAAATTGGAGATGAAAAGAGCATTATCAATGAACCTCATACCCTTCAGAGTTTGGATTGCAACAGTACTTTTGCCTTTGGATTCAACCAATGCTTCATCACTCATTCTTACTGATACTTTGATTGTAGAATCGATATTAATAAAATAATTCATTTTTTATCACGTGGCTTGTGCAACCACTATCAATTAATCACACGTCACCCTTCATTGTTGCAGCTTTGCAAGGGTAAAAGATGCAAACTTCATCTATGGATTCAGAAAAACCAGCTTGCTGATTTTGCTTGAACCTGTAGGTTTGATGGGTGTGACCAAACTTCTTACAATTCGAGCACTGAGGTTTTTCTGTGTCAATAATAATTTTCAAGATGTGTTGATTTTTTTGCAGACACCACAAAGTTTCTTTCTCCTTCTTTAGGTTTGCTCGACTCGCCTTTATTGTTGCGGCTACTTGGTTCTAAATTTTTCTACCTTTGTTTTGAAATTTATTTTTGAGTACTAATTGAAAAGCACCTTTGGTGAAGGACTCGTTCCTCCAGGAAATTCTTTGATTTGTGAGCTTGTAAGAAACCAAGAAGCTCGGTGAAGGAAAGTGTTGAAATGTTTTTTGACTTCTCAATAATGCTAACCACTGAATCAATTTTTTTTGTGAGAGTAATCAATATCTTCTCTATAACCTTTTGATCTGTGATGGTGTTTCCATAAGTCTTCTTTTGATTTACAACTTCTATTACTCTAGAAGAGACATCTTTGATGTATTTTCTTTCTTTCAATTAGAAATTTTCAAAGTCTTTTTTAAGAGATTTGAAGTCATATTACCCGAACTTAGATGGTACCTTGGAACTCAAAACAAAAAATAATGATGATATGAAGACAATTGTCATCATACCATCAAAAGTCAAAAAACTAAAAACAAAAGCAAAATATAGAACCAACTAAAATCAAAAAATAAAAAAAAATATGGAACCAACTAAAGTCAACAAATGAGAAAAAAATGGATGTGTAACACTGTTACACATATATCATGGTTCATTTCACCAATTTAAATCCAAGACATGGTAGTTCCTATTTTCCCTCAATTTTGGTATGTTTTAAGAGCTAATTTGTTAAGAGATTTTTGTTTATTGCATTTTTTTACAAAGATCCTTATTTTATATAAATATTTCCATCTTTCCAGAATTTACCACTATGATTTTTAAGTATATGTCATCTCATTTTTTATTGACAGTTTTCAATGTCTACATGTATAACAACACACTTGAATTCTTAGATTAACAAAACTATTTTCCAAAAAATTCTGGAAGAAAACTTTTGGAGGAAGTAACCAATCTATTCAAAGTTCAAACCCACGCCCAATCATTCTTTCATGATGCCAACATGATGAAACTTAAGCTTCAACAAAAAAAAATCAATCATCTAGAAATTTTCAAAAGTAAATGGCTAGAAAATTTAGAAACTACAATAGAAATGCATATAACCAACCTGATGTCTTTAACATCTAGACTCTGAGCCACAACATCAGTTGCAACAAGCACTGGTGACCTCCCATTTCGGAACTGGTTCAGTACATGATCACTTTCACCGTGAGATTTGTCTCCATGGACAGCAGTAGCACCACAATGGCGAGAAAGATTGTGAGAAGTTGATCGCACATCCTCTTGGTAGAACAAAAAATAATAATTTTTTATCCTAGTTCTTGGGATCTCAGGATCTGCTCTAAACGTCTGGGTTTTTTCATAGGTATCAACACCTCAACATAATGCAAGACAATTAACAAGAAAACAAAAACTTAGCAGCCGCAACAAAAAACTTTCCATATGAATTTTTTCAAAAAAATGATAGTTTGCAGACCTATGTGATGGACTTGCTTGCCACAAGCTCATCCAGTTTGCCTATATTAACTTGAATAGGATTAATCAACAGATCTGCAGTAATTTTTTGAACTTCCTTTGTCCAAGTAGCCGTGTACATGAGAGTATGACGGTGAGTTGGTACCACCCTCACAATTTTTCGTATTGAGGTTCAAATCACATATCTAACATAAGCCTCATCTAGTACAAGATAAGAAACTTGACCGAGGCTTATTCTCCTCATTTCAAGAATATCATTCAAGCGACCAGGTGTAGCAACCACAATATCTACCCCTCTATCAAGTTCTTTTAACTGGGTCCCTGAGGTGCTCCTCCATACAAACACTGCCACAAATAAATAATCATGATAAAACAATGACTTGCCAAACTTCACAGCTTCATCTTGTATTTGTGATGCCAATTGTCTTGTCGGAGAAAGAACCAACACTGTTGGTCCTAACAGAGCATTATTTCGGTAGTAATTCAGATGGATAAAACTTGGAATTAAATAACCTAAAGTTTTTCAAGAACCAGTCATGGCAATGGCCATGATATCTCATTTCTTCAGAACAATTGGCCATGATTGTGCCTGAATTGGAGTTGGAGCATAGAACCCTACAATGTTTACCTGAAAAACACAAAAATAGAGTTGTCCTCATAAGCCAAGGCACAGCTTCAACTTCTAGGATTCTGTATGATTTCATTTGTCAGGGTAAAAGTGGTAAGTGACAAAAGAAGCAGCATCCCCCATGCTCATTTTGGATTATGAGGAGGCCTCTTCTTCCATTCAGATCAAATGGAAAACAAAATCATCATCAAAGGTAGTCAGAGCCATCAAGTTGCATGATTCAGAAGGCCAATCACAAAAACATCCATCCTTCACCAAATCAGGCACTCCAATTTACAACCAACAACCCCCCATTCAAAGGTGGAACAATGTATGACATTAGCTCCTCCTATGCACAAATATCACACCTGCGACAAAAAGTGCAAGATAACACAAGTATTAAAGAGCCTGAAACAAACTATTAGAGGTCCATATGATTTCAAATAAATCAAGACCAACTCAACTATTTGTTCAACTTATAAGCAAATAAATAACACAAGACAAAAAACAACAGAAAATTAGATGATACCTTTCTCAGAATCTCCAATGGAAACCCCATTGCTTCAAATGATGTTAAAGGCACAACCATTTCATCTCCATTTTGAGTTATCAAGAAAAAAAAATATTTAACAATTCTTAATAGCACAGAGGTTTAGTATAATTACAAATTAGATAAGCTGATATGCAAAAAAAAACATAATTTAAATATGTCTAGTGTGGAATTACACCAATATTAATATATCATATCTCATTAAAACTCTAAAGTTAAAAATATTTAGACAAAAATAATATTGTGATTGATGATCACTTAGGAAGCCTTTTTGAGGCAAAGTTTACTTGTTTTAGTCCATACAACACCTTCCTGAGTTGACTAATTAAATGTGAAGAAATTGATAATCGGATCTCATATTATATGCATGTAATAAAAGTCACAACTTGGTTAATGATCAATATGTTTGACCAATGACAATAAGTTTCAAATTCGACTCATCAGACATAGTATTTCTAATTTTCAAAAATAGTATTGTTGAGATATTAAACTCCCCATGATCTCGTGTTAAGCGAGAGTTTTGTGCATGGTGTATAACCTCTTATTTATCAATTATAATTTTTCATTTTATAAAATGATTATGTTGGTGGCATGCTTGAAGCAATAAAATACCCTAATCCATTTTACATATCATCACTTGAATAATCACAAGATAAAAATGTGTATTTATCTTTTTTAGTATATAAAATATAATGAGATATTTGACCATTAAAATAGAGAGGTTATGTCTTGATGTAATGATAAATATCTTTATCAAAGTGTGATAGATATTGGATTTGAAACTCATCAAATATAATATCTCTGATATTTAAAGATAAAATTATTAAGATATTAACCTCACAGACAACACATATTTAACAAAACTCATCAAATAGAATGCCCTAATCCATAAGAGTCTTATGCACTAGTTATTGCTTTTTTTATTAAACCATTAGAATAATGATTCATTTTCATTATTAATCATTACTATAATAATTGTAGCTGGTACTTTAAATGACCACTCTTTGATTAGCAGACTAATAGAAAAGATATTTACCCATTATCAACTTTGTCTAATAAGAAAAGTATATTTAAGAAAAATTTGGTTATGGTTGGCATGTTTTATGGTTCAAATACCAAAATTCTATGTTTAAGCATTTAAGGTTTAAATTTTTTGTTGCTCAAAACCATTTGGTCAAGAAAAAATTTTGTAGGGGCCTATGAGATTCATCCTAGTGATATTCTTTCCCTTAGTTCAGATCACGTCAAATCATGTATAGTCAAGTAAACCCAACCATCACTAAAAAATTTATGATTTTTAGACAATGATTGAGCAATTTGGTCCTTTTACATATTTTGTATATTTCAATTGCATCAGTATGACATACAAACATATTAATAAATCTTCATTATATTTATTTATTGTTAATCGAAAGTTAAAGGAAATTCTTTTGATTAAACAATTACAATGAAGTTTTGATTTTCTAATTTGAAACACAATCATTTACATTCAGATCCATCAATTAGTGACAATCGAGAAAATTAGAGTGCGTGAATCCTTAGAATTGATTTCTCTATTAATTTATAAAATATAATATATTTAGAATATTTTCTTTGGGAAAATATAATATATATGATCTAATAGCTTTATTGTAGAAATCATGCATATTTTATTCATACAAAACTATGAAATAGAAAATGAGTAACAGATTGACAAATCAAAGTGACATGGCTCATTATATCAAGATATCTAAGATAACAACCAAACTTTTTGAACTAATATCAACTGAAAAACATAGAAATAGTTATCAAACGATGTGATTGGTTTTTTTAAACAATGTGAATGGTTGATTTGAGATTATCTTCACTCACTTGGAACATATTAATAATATCTCAAAAGTTAGATATTGAATATGCTGCCTTTTTCTACACTAACAGAATCGTTTCATTAAATAATTAAATCATATGT
Source organism: Sapria himalayana (assembly GCA_029783825.1). Taxonomy (NCBI): domain Eukaryota; kingdom Viridiplantae; phylum Streptophyta; class Magnoliopsida; order Malpighiales; family Rafflesiaceae; genus Sapria; species Sapria himalayana. Next base: position 1,815,502 of record JAREIK010000588.1, read on the forward strand.
GATGACCACTGGGGAGCAGACTAAAATTTAGCAATCATTATGTGGATTGATGTGTTTGAGATTATAAGATTTCAAGTTAATTAGTGATGACAACTCGATTTTATTTAAAATTAGCTCATAATTAAAATTATGTCTAGAAAAAATAAATCAATAAAATATACTTAAAAAGATATTTATATTATTTCATGTATTGAATGTGCTCCTACTTCAACAACATCAAGAATATCATTTCACCAAATATTCAAAATTAATTTTGTCTTCTTTTTTCTAAACAAAATAATCAACTTACTACAAAAAAAAATCATCAATCTCGTTATATTGGATCTATGCCATTAACTTAAATTATTGTCACATATATTCAAACTTAAACATGGACAAGGATGTGAAATTGTAAGAGACTAAGATAGAGAATGTGAATATGGATGAGGCCAAGGTAGAGGACATGGTCGCAGTCATGTTAGACACATTTTTCTCACATTGAGATGATGATGATATTTTTAGAGTAAAAAGTATAGTTTAAACTAACTAAAGTGAAATAATTCAAAAGCACAACCTAAAAATAGTATGAAACCACAAAACATACTCATAAAAATTAATGTCATATGTGTGATATAAAAGAAAATTAATCACATATATATCATACTTCAAATTATTTTATTGACCATTATCAAGACTCAATTAAAGAAAAAATAAAGAATTCCAAATTAATATTTATTAATAATGATGACTTGATAGACTTGATCCATTTAAATGTTTCATATTTCTTTGAGGACTGTAAAAAAATTGGTCATTTGATTGGTGATTAAAAGGTTTGTTATGATTAACTATTCTATTTTTATTTAAAATTTTATTTCATATTAAAATTTTTGATACATAATACTTTTCTTATATAATTATTTCTTATTTGAATACATACATCTATACTTTGATATATAATTATTTCTTATTAAAATTTTTGCTTTATTTATACTTGAAAATATATGAATCTTTCTCATATCTTGATAAATCATACGACACATAATGTAGATGCATACCTTGCAGATTATGTAATCACACACACAATCTTTTGTGATAAAGAAAATTTTTCCAATTTAATATTAGCAAAATCTAATGTTAATACTATATCTAATAATGTCAACCAAATTCATGACTCTAAAATAGTAACTATTATTTTACCTAGTGATACTCTTTATTCTGCTAATTTCAACAAAATTTTTTTATTGAAGTATATCATATTAAAATTTTCTGAATTAGATATCATATTAAAATTATGAATAATAATAGAATGAATATATTCACATTACTTCGATTGTATCTAAAAAGAAACATAACTTAGAAAAACTCTTTTCTTTTTCAAATATTTTATATCAAATAATCATCATACTCATTGAATCATATATTGTTATGAACCAGAAATTCTATGATAAAAACTGTTATGATTTGATATGAACGTCTTGGTCATCTAGGATGTGTAACATATTATTAACAATTCTTTTGTATATCCTTTGAAGAACCAAAAGATTCTTAAGCTTAATAATTACAATTATGTTACTTGCTCACAAGGCAAGTTAATTATAATATATTTATTTACCAAGATTAAATTTGAATTACCAACTATTATAGAATAAATTCAAAGTGATATTTGTGAATAAATTCATCTACCAAATGAACTTTTTTATTATTTTATGATTTTAATTGATGTTTTCACTTGCTGATCACATATTTATTTTCTAATAATTTGACACAATGCATTTACCAAATGAACTTTAAAATAGAAATATTACATTTACAAGATTACTTACTCAAATAATTTGACACAATACATAATTTTCTAATAATCTTATTAAAATAATTCATCTTTATAATACTAATGAATTCTTCTATCAAATATTCATTGATTATTATATATTAGTTGGCATTAATGTTGTGCATCATGTCACACAGTCATACTCAAAACAAATTAGATGAATATCATATTAAGCAGTTACAATTAATTGTAAGACATTTTCTATTGAGAACAAAATTATCTCATATTTGCTTGATAACATAGTATTCTCCATGTTAGCATTTTAATTTGAATTTATCCTTCAGTTAATCATGAATTTTCTCATTTACAAATTATTTTAGATTCTCAACTCAATGTTTCACATTTATCCATTTTTGATTGCATTATTGATGTTCCTATCGCTCCACCTCAATGTATTAAGTTAGATCATGAACATTGACATGGTATATAAATTGAGCCTACTTCTTCCTTCATTATTCATTATCTCGAACCTTTAATGGGTTATATTTTTATGATACACTTTGTGGATTATCACTTTGATAAAGATGTTTACTCACCATTAAGAAAACTTAAGTCAATTACAAAAGAATAACAAGATATTACATTAAAATATATCATCATTATCTCATCTTGATCCTCACACAAAGTAGTGTAAACTAGAAGTTCAAATGACTATTAATTTGTAAGGACTTGCAGACCATTATCTTATGTCTTCACATATACAATGAAACACAATCACATATGACTACTTTCATATGTAAACACAATCACATATGACAACTAGAAGTTTAAATGACTATTAAGTAGTCATTTGAACTTCTAGTTCAAATGACTACTTTCATATTCCTATAAGACAATTAGATAATATCATGACAAACAATCATAAGATATGCTAAAGTGTGGTTGACCAATTGACTCAAATAGCTTAGTTCTTAGAAAAAAAAAAGAAACAAAATAAAAAAATAGTTAAGTATTATTGTAGAGCTTACAAATATGAAAGTAGTCAAAAAAATAAATAATAAGACTAAAATTGATTTACATTTAATCCCTGAATAAGCACAAATTTAATAATTTCCCATTAAAGAGAAATTGGTATTAGACACTAAAGAAATCTTAATAAATCACATAGAAGAAATAAAAAACTATGATGAAATTATGATAGATAATATATTAGTATTCCAAATAACTATGAACACCATAAGAAATAATAAAAATTAATAACTAAAAATTATGAATGAATATTAAAAAATAAATAATTGACAAATAGAAAAAAAGTAATCCAAACATAGGGAAATTCATTAGTAAAATGAGAGATATTTGGACTTACAATTCAACCACCTAAAAAAACATAGCTTATTAGATATATGATTTTTGTAAAAAATAAAATAAAAATAAATAAAATTACAATATATTAAACATGACTGGTTGCTCAAGGTTTCTCATAACGACATGATATAGACATTGACAAAACTTATTTTTCTATAATGGTTGCAATCACATTTCGAAACTTAATAAATTAAACAATCTCTAAAGGATTTGATATGCATCTCATAGATGTTGCACCTTATTTATATAAGTCTATAGATGTTAGTGTGTGTGTGTGTGTGTGTGTTCCTAAAGAATTCAATTTCCTTAAAAAAACTAATTCATTCAAAAAATGTAATCAATCAAATTATAATAATCTTTATACAATTTAAAGAAATCTAATCATAAGTGATATAATAATTTGAGTGACTATTTTTTAAAATAGTGATATGTGAATAATCCTTTTTGTCTATGTATATTGATTAAAAAATTAGAAACTGAGTTTATAATAGTTATAGTATTTATAAATGATGTGAATCTCATAAGAACCCATGAAAAACTTACAAAAATAATGAATTATTTAAAATTGGAAAAAAAAAATTGGAAAAAATGTATTATTTTAGCATACAAATCAAGCATTATTCATACTAGTCCATCAATCAGCATACATAAAAAATATAATAAAATGGTTTTATATGGATAAATTACATGCACTAAATTTTTCCATAATTGTTCGTTAACTTAAAATGAACAAAAAATCAAACTTATTAAAAGAGAAATAAAAAAGTTTTTGATCAAGTAAAATCATAACTCGGTGTAATTAATTCTCTAATGTATCTTATAAATTATACTAGATCATATATAACATTCTCTGTCAATTTATTAGCAAGATATAGTTATATCCCGAGTAAAAGATATAAGAATGAAATTTTAAACATATATTATGATACCTTTGTAAGACAGGTGACATAAGATTATACTATTCAAAAAAATTCAAATCACAATTGATTAGGTATGCATATGTATGATATCTTCCAAATCCACATAAAGCTCGATATCAAACATATTTTTTTTTACTTGTGTGAGTATTGCAACATCATGAAGGTCAATAAAATAAATAATGATCACCACTTCCTCAATTGATTCAGAAATATTGATAATTCATTAAGCCAGCTTTGCATATGTATGATTGAAATCTATAATAAAACATATTATGAGTATGTGAATTATATTATATCAAAGATACTCTGACAATACTATATGAAAATAATATTACATATATTGCACAAACCAAATGAGAATATATTAAGAATTATTAAATTAAACATATTTCTTTAAAGTTAGTCTATAGACATGAGCTTTAACAAAAAATAAAATCAATACTCATCAAATAAGATCAAGTGATAATCTTAATGATCTATTCACAGAAATTTTACCTATTATAATATTTAAGAAATTCATATATCTAATTAGAACACATAATCTTAAAGATTTCAACAATAAGATATTACAGACAAAAAAAAAGCATGTCTTCATGAGAGAGAGCATCATCATTGAATATTAGCATATTTTATACTTTAATCTGTTATCCATTGGATTTTACTTACAAAATTTTTATTGAGACTTGTCTAATTATTCTTTTTATTAGTGATTAACATTCAAGAGAGATAATGATAAATAATATGGAAAAGTATGAATGATCTTTCAGTTATCCATAAAGACCTTATAGTTACCTATAAAAATATTTATGTTTTTTCATACAAAATTAAATATAATATTTAATTCTAATATTTTTTAATTCTAATATATTAGAAATTCAAATCAATGAAATAAAATTCAGAACTTTTTTAAAACACTATTTTTCTATTCCTTCTTTCATTTCTTACATATGCTAATTGGTATAATTTTTATTTTTATTTTTATTTTTCTTCGCTTTTCTTCTCTCCTATTGTTCTCAATTTTTCCAAATTATTGTGGCCGAAACCCAAATCAGCCACTTGGTATTAGATGCAAATACTAACACTATAAGTGGTATTATTGAGTTGTGTGGGCAACGAGGCATCTTATGGTGGTGTTGACAACCATAAATAATAGAGTCTGGCAATGGCGAAGGCAGCATCATTGTCATTTCTGGCAATGGTTAACATGATGGTGCCTACACATAACTATTTTAGTGTGTGTGTGTGTGTTTATGTGTGCGCACATGTGTTCTCAAGTGTTCGAATATTATGTTTTCAAAAGTTTGACATGAAACCATGTGAGTTTATACAAACATTGTCTCTATTTGATATTAGTATGAGAGTTTGTCATGTTTTTTTTTTCAATAAATAAACAAAATCGAGTACAATTACTTAGCATAATCCATTGAAAGAAATGGATAAATACATACTTTTTGTGGGTTATGTATATGAAGATCTAATTTGTTATTTGTGATTGATAAATTACATGGGTTATGTTTATTAAGATTAATAGGTGAATTGTGATTGATACACAACTACTAGTACAACTTTTGCAATCAATTGATCTCATCATGTCCAAAATATTTGACACTTGCGATACTTGCAAGAAAATTTAGAATTTGACCACATTGATATATTCTTTAAAAATATTTAATTATGGATGCACAATTTGACTTAATAGGATAAGGTAATTCATTATGTAACTTTGACATGACTATTAGAAAAAATTGTTGGTGTGTTACATGTGTTCACATATCAAAAAACATTAATAAGATTAGGTGATCAGATGAAATGTGAGAATTGTATGTCATTTTGCAGATACAAATTCTTAGTGAGAAAACACTTACACTTCTTTAGAGATTTATCAGATAGTGACACAAATATATATTGATACACCTAGATTGAGCAAAATTTATATAATCAGTCATAGCACTACAACATCTTCATTATAAAGTGATAGTGAGAGAATTAAGAAAACTAGCATAAATATTTTGAGAAGAAGAAAATAGTAATCACTTTTTTCTTTTTGTGTGAGGTTAGACATACTCAAAAAAAAGTATTGAATATTGTTTCCTTAATAAAGATGGACTATTTGAGGATCAAAGATGATACAACCGACTACTAGACTTACTCATATTAGTTCTCTATGATCACTTATACTAGTCTTGTTACATTCAAGTTTCTTTATAAAAAGTATGCTTGATTTCTTTCTTTGGGACTTGGGTACTACTGGCAAAGGTTGAGGCACATCTACATCCTTCACCTTTTTTGAACACCACCTTCAAATTGTTGAAGCATAAATTTGACAAGTACTCATGTTACATATAATCACTCTTTTTACTTATTTGATATATAATAGAACTTTTGATATTATAGTTGTTAATAATATTGCTGCACTAGTCATTGGGCATTGCAATAACAATGTTTCCTTTTTCTTTCGATTCAGATTTTATATGTATAAGAGTTTCGTCATAATTTATATTTTATGAATTACTTTAGCAAGCAAAAAAAGTTATAATTATGTTTTATCTTCCATAGGTGGTTATATGCAAGATTAGCATAAGAGACAAATAATTTTTCTGAAGATTGAACAAATTAGAATGTACTAGTTTTTCTTGACTCGCATAATTTCTTCATTGAAGAAACTAAAGATCCTAGAATCGAGCTTTAAAAGAATGATATTTATTGATTGTGAGACATTAATTTGTAAATCATATTAGAACTTCTTATCTGACAAGTTAGAAAAGTATTAGGAAAGATATAGTCTATTTGAATCACTCAAATATTTGGAGACCTAAAAGATGATCACATATGATTACTTTAGATATTTTATTATTTTTCAAGATAATCTTACTCAATAAACATAATTGTCAATATTTAAAAAAATAATTTCAAATCTTTTTTATTTTTTTTAATAAAATTTTATAAAAAAATAAAAATTCAATTTGATTATGATATTAAGATGTTTTCTAAATTTCTTGTTTTACAATATTTTTTTTATCAATATTCTTGTTTCTTTGAAGAGAATAGGATGATCCATAATTAGAGGTGTCATCCAGGTAGGGCGGTCCAGGCATGCTCGCGGCATGACATAATTTATTCATGTCTAACCTGGCATGGCACGGTCCAACACTATGTTTGGTCCTAAACTATGCCGGCCAGTGGCATGGCTAGTACTGTGTTAGGCTAGTGCAAACTAGGCCTCATGTCGAGCCATACACAATCCACCAACCCGAAGACCCAGGACCGGCTATGGTCGACTCTCGGGTCATTGGTATGGTCCTATCGAGTGATGGCCAAACAGAAAGATTCTTTTTTAAAAAAACAACCACATAAGTCGAATACTGCATAAGTGGCTAACCAAATTTGGGTGGCCAAGCCTCCGCTACACTATCTATTGTGTTTTCACACAATGAGCTAGGTAGGAGTATTCTAGCTGCCTGGCATGATGTCGCATGGCCATGCATTTTGCGGGTCAACCATATCAGGTTGGGTCAATTGTCTAGTTCTCATGTCGTGTAGTAGCATGGTTGTGGCACATTATAATGGGCAGTGCTTTCACGATATGATTTGTTTGACACCTCTATTTATAATACATACTACACTAGTAATCATGCACATAATATGATAGCTAAAAGGTAGATTCGAGATATGATTGAAATAACTAGGACACTCCTACTACATAGAAGTATGCCAATAAATTTTTGGGAAGAAACAAAATTAATCTCTCATTTTCTAATAAATCAGATATCATCTTCTATTCTCTCTTTTATCTCATGCTAGCTCACATACCCACAAAAGTTTTTACCTTCCACATAGGATTTTTTGTTTTATTTATTTTGTTCAATATATATCTACAAACAGAAAGAAAAAAAAAGTGTGCCATCAAGTGCACCTTTCTTATGCACTCTTGTACTCAAGACAAATTTAAGTATTATTTATCAAAGAAAATGAGAATTATTACAAGTATCAATGTTCTTCGAGGACAAATTCTTTATTAAGGACTCAATCCAAGAGAACACAACTTTAGATACTATAGTAATAGAATTATTCTCATATCCAAATGTTACTCCTCATGTAAGGGTAATCGCTAGCCCTGCCAATAAACTTACTCATAATAAAACTAGCATGAAAAACTTTGAAGAGAACAATGATCCCTCTCCTATAACATTACATCAATTAGAGGAGCCTAGTATAAGTGTCCTATTCGACATAAGGTGTGAATCTCCCTAAAAAAGACCAATAAAAGGTAGAAAACTTGAAAATATCAACCTATAAGTATATACTAGAGGGATACATATATAATCTTTCTCAGACAAATCTTAAATCATATTAATTGATATAGTCGTAGGTAGTGACCTAAATCTTCTGATTATGCTATAGAAGAAACTAATAACATGTTATACTCAATACTCATTATCTCAAACACTATTTTACTCTCATTTTGATAATATATCTTTACTCAATAACTAAAGTATTCATGATACTCTTTCAGAGATACTTAGTCATACGAGATGATAACAAGCTATAATAAATATACTAAATACAATCACATCTAATCATAATTAAAATCTCATTCGAAAAGTTTCAAGATCCAAAAAAATTAGTAGTACAATGATATACATAGTGAAAAAGATACTTGAAGAAAATATTGATTAGCACAGAGTCATGTTGATAGAGAAGAAATTTATACAGATTTATGATATTAATTACTAGAATATTTGATTTTAAGTAACCAAAATGAACACTATTAGGTTATTATTTTCAATAATTTCATTTCACATATATACATGGTATGAGCTAGATGTAAGGATCAAAATATTTCAGCATAAACTTGAGAAAGAAATATTTAAGCAACATCAATCATTATTCACTATTCCTAATAGTTTACATTGTATGTTGATTGTGGAAAACTCTTTATAACTTGAAACAATCTCTTTGACCATAATTTTGCAGATTTTTTTTGGCATTTATTAACTTTAATATTAGGATATGCATAGTAAATAATTCATGTTTTTTCTAAAATTTATCAGATCAATATGTAACATTAGTATTATATATCAATAATATTTTAATTATAGAAGATGATCATTTGAGTATATCCCAACTAAAGTTATTTTTGTATACCAAGTTTTAGAAAATTAATTTAGGACATCAAATATTATCTAGGTAGTGATTAGAGGTGTCAAGCATATTGGGTTGGGCTAGCCCTTTTTAAGGTAGCCCAATTATGCCACAGTGTTGTGCCTGGCACGGCATGACTTGAGCAGAGTCAGCCCGACATGACTTGCCAGCCCAATTTGTATCTAGTTCGAGCCAGGTCGTGCTTAGACTTGCAAAGTCATATTGGGGTTGAGCCGAGTCAAGCTGGTTCAGGTCGTTATAAATTAGGTCATCCCAAACTTTATAATTATTATAAATTTTAAATTTCAATACTAAAATTAACTAATTAATTAATTAAATTAATAAAACAACTAAAAACTAATAATTAACAAATAAAAACACGTAAAAATTATAAAAAAATCAAAGTAACGCCAAAATTAAATCATTAAAAGATAAAAAATAATATATCAAAGATAAACTCATATCTCATAACATAATCATAAATACAAAACATCAAACCAATCTCATAATTAAGTGTATCAATAAACAAATAACATAATAAAAAAATAGCAAGATCAAACATCAAAGTCAAAAGACAAAAATAAATAAACAAAAATAATCCAAAAATAATAAATGAAAAATATCATAAGCATATAATCAATAATGATATCAGTATCACTAGTAGTAGGCCTTAGGTAGTAAAATAGGCTCAGTTCAAAGCTTCAATCTTATCTTAGTCATCAATCATCATCAAAATCCCATGAATTGTCATTAGTAATCAACTCATCTACTTTTGCTGTAATTGCAGTATGATCCTGAATATCCAAGCTCAAATCCTCTCAATCTTTCATGCATGCTAATGTCTCAATAATATTTGATCAAAATTTTGATCTCTCCATCTGAAATCACATTCACTTCAAAAGAAAAAGAAGACTCCGAAGCTATGCTCGACATCGGAAAAATTAGTAGATCTCATTTCATCACTTAGATAGCACAGAATAGGTGGACTTATTCTATTCTGCAATCCACCACATTATTTCTTCCTAACTAATTGAATGGAAAAGTCATCATCTCTGAATATAGTATCCATGTCAGTAATCGGAGTCACACTACTATTGCCATCATACCTGATATCATAGTATGTAAAGAGTTCAATCAACTTCTCATGAATGAACCCCCCAGGTTGTTCTTCCTAGTTCATGCATGAGTGTGTGTTTGTTAAAATATTCTTTATAAGAATTTTATTAATGAAATTTTTACAACTGAGTCAGTGTCATCAATAATAAATTCGTCACGCTTACTATAGATGTAGTCAGATATCACATGTTCATATCTAACACATGATTACAAAAGTATGTATGATTCCAATGGTATCTCACATCCAATTGGAATTTCTTTTTCTTTAGATTCACAGACAAACAGAAAGTACCAAACTTATGCTGTATATGAGGCGTATGAAAATATTTTAGGGAGTTACATATATTATCTAAAATGGGGGAAAATAACCTTCATACCCATATGTACAATAAGATTAATAACATGACATATTCATCTGATGTAGATAATCTCTCCTAAGGACTAATCTCTAATAATTCTAACAAACATGTTAATAATTATTTCATTATTAGATGTATAATCAAATGTGATACTATATATTTTATTTTGTATATTATATTCTACTAAGATTTTTATCATGTACTCATAAATGATAGAATCATCATGAGGATAGAGAATCTCTAAGAATCCTAATATTTTTTTATTTCATGTCCATTTAGAATCAATGTTTTAAAAAATATAATTGAGGTGCACCTTGGAGGGTGCCCCAGGGTGAGGCATGCTGAAAATAGTTCAAGGCATGTGAAAAAAAGGCTACGCACAAGATAGGCATAAGTCTTCTTTTGTAAAGCATTTTGAGGTGCGCTTTGGATGCGTCTTTCATGCCTTGAAGAATGAAGCGTACACCTACGAAGTGTCATTGAAAAAATTTTTTAAAAAAGTTATTTCCATAAAACCAAAATAGTGCCAATAATTTTTTCGGCACTGCTCGATAATTTCAATGCCAAAGCCATATTATCTCTACTTTAAGCTTTTTTCAGCACACCCCAGTCAAAAGTTCCACACACCGATACCAACACCAATGCTGACTCTGAACTCAAAAATTCTGGCAGTCCACATCTCGATATTTTGGGCACTGCTCCATAAGTATATTTTAACTTTTTTATATAGAAAGTTATACATTTATAATTATACATAATTACATATAGTTATACATAGCATATAAAGTTGTAAATTTAGTTACATATAATTGTATTAAGTTATATATATTTATCCAGCTTAATATAAATAATTATATGTATTTTTAACATATAGTTATATATGTTAAAACTTAAATTATATATATATAATATATAATTATAAATATTTATACATATAGTTAATTAGGTATATATAATTATACATATAATTATAATTAGTTATATATAATCAAACATATAGGTATTCAAATAATTATACATATAATATATATAGATATGAAGATAATTGCATAATTAATGTATAATTATAAATAGTTATATATAGTTAAATATGTGATTATGTATAGTATAAAAAATAATTATATATAGATATATAGTTTTATATATAGTTAATATATAGTCATATATATAGTTAAGGTATAGATAAATAATTCAAATAATTAATGAACAAAATAGCATCATCCCAAAAAATATATATGAATACTCATATACATTAGCATTTATAATGGACAAAATTGCATCATCCCAAAAAATATAGGTATAGATAACTATATATTAACTATATATAGTTAAGGTATTTATAATATTTTTTGATTTTTTTAGATTTAAACCAATTAAATTTTGATTTTAAATTTTAAATTCCTTTTAATTATGTATTGTTATAATTTTTTAGTTAATTTTATTGTTATATAGAAATATGAATAACTGAATATTATTATTGATATTTTTTTCAGAATTAATTCCTCTGATTCAAAAAAATCAAGATATGATTTTATGTGGAAATATGTTATTGAAATTTCCAAGGAACAATATTTGAGATATAAATTTTGCAATCAAAGATGTGAGGGAGGGATTAATAGACTCGAGCATCACTTAACTGGAACTCATCATGGTATGAAATTATGCCTCAAAGTTGGTGTCTATTAAATTGGAATGCAAAGAAGAATTAACCAATTAAAAGGTTCAAAAGATAAAAAGAAATTAATTACTCCAAGAAATCGGTATGAATCCAACTTTAATAAATGGGAGTGGGAGTGAGAGCGGGAGTGGGAACGGGAGTGGGAGTGGGAGTGGGAGTGGGAGTGGGAATGGGAGTGGGAGTGGAGAACCTATAAATTTATCACTTCAAAAAATCATCAAAATACTTTGAATTTAAGGTGAAAGCAAGAAGAAAGGAAGAAAGTGTGTAAAAAAATTGATAGGTTTATTTATTCAAATGATCCTTATTGGATTCCTATGATGCATGTTGTTGTAAATTTTGGGCCCAACTCAATTATTTGATAAAAATAATTGACTAAAAATAAATTATAATAAAAGTTTAATTATAAATATAATACACATCAAAAATAAAGACTTGGTATTGTCATTATCATTTATTTGTCACATACAAAAGTGTGATTAATCATAATAATATCAAACTTTAGTCATTACAAAAGAAACAAAAAGTGTGCAATCACATGTATCAAAATTATTTATTTTTGAATCTATAACCAAAAAATCTAATATAAAATTATGAGTATCTCAAGTGAATTGTAAAAATATGAGTATCTTAAATGAAGCTAATAACAATCAAGAAAAGAAGTTTATAATACTTCTCTTGAGTATACACAAGGCAAGTAGTTATACATATATAAAATCTAGTCTAAATAAATTCGATTGACTATTATACCACCTCTAGACCACAAAAAGCCCTAAGCAAGTCAAGAAGCAATGTCAAACATCTTTTCTGAATGTGTATCAACTTCTCACCAAAAAGAATAAATCAATAATAATCTCATCGCTCTCAGAGTATGCTTACCAATTCACCCACTATCACGGTATCACCATATAAAGAATTCACTATTGTAGTATGGATGATCATCCAAACTCTACTCAATCTAAGTGTAAACATAACTTTAGATGTCTAAATTACCATATTATAAAATATTATCTCATTAAAGATTTGGATTAGCAAAAAATGATGTATTGTCCCTCTAACAATTCAAGTAAATACAATTATAAATTTGATCACTCAAAATCTTAAAAATAATCATACCCATCAATACAAATATCACTCAATCAATCATCTCACATAATTATGTCTATGTCACATAATGAGTCATCTCATTTTAATCAATTAGTTTATAAAACAACTGAGTAATATTGACATATAAGTAAAATATCTCAAACAAGAACAATCAACATAGCAAAATCTCAAATATTCTTGTGCATGTGATGAGAAACAAATATACTAATCATACTTAGATCAATTATCTATCATATATGAATCCATAATTATGAATCGATCAACAACCAATCTGACACAATCTCAACTGACTTATTCAACATATTTCTTGTTTATTTTTCACCAAACAATTTGTGCAAGGCACACCGAGACACAAAATCCTTTGAATCTTGAGACACAATGTTCAATTAAGGCACATGATTTTTGTGCAAGGCGTAATATGCATAAAAATATAAATAATAATATATTTTACTAAGTAATTATTTATAATTTTTATTTATTAATGAAATATAATCAAATAAATAATATAAAACAAAAAAATATCAAATATTATTATTATTTCACACTATCACAATTAATCAATATTATAAAATAAAATAATTAAATTTTAACAATCTAACAAATATAATTAAAATTTAAAACATCAAATATATCACATGAACATAAAAATAAAATATCATTAATATTTTCTTTCATAACAAAAATTAAATGTTTATCAAGAAAAAAACAAAATAAATACTTATAAATTTTACTCAAAATATAAATTCACAAAATTATCATCGCTATCATTTATTTAATCATCACTCAATGATACTCTCTCACTTTCATCTCCCTCTTGTGATAAATAGTTCATCTCTTCATATTCATCAATCAAAATAAGAGAAAGTATTTTTAGAACTTAATGATATTGACTTTGGTGTTGATATATGGCTTGAACATGATTAGCTCTTGTATAAACTTTAAGCTAATTTACTCTATTAACTCTTGCAATATCTGAACCTAACCTAAGCTAGCTTGGCCAAGCCTGACTCAGCTTGGCATAACCCAGCATAACTTAGCATGACCCAAGCAAATGGAACACCAACAAAATTAGGTCATGTCGGCCTAGCATGACCCATTTTATGCCCTTAGTTGCTTCTATTGATTTTAGGGTAAAGAGTAAAAGAGCAGAAAATAATATCAAATTAATATCTACTTGCATAAACCAACTATAATAATTAGAAAGTATAATTTATTAATAATTAAATTCTTTTTTAAATATTACAAAAATAAATTTGATTGCTTTAGAAAATTTTTGAGTATGAAGATCGATATCATACTTAGAGGTAATTATTTTTTTTATTCATTTAGCTAGAAGCAAATAGCTAGAATGTCTATCTAATAAGAATAAGCTATCTAAATATTTAGATAGCGATTACTATATTATTTTCTCAAAGTGACATTAAAAATTATAACATATTAAGTTAATAAAAATTATACGAATCTAATATTTGCATACTATCTAAAATGAAATATGAACTATTAACCCCTTTAGTGACTAACATATCATCAAAGTATATATTTTCAATGACTATGAAAATATTATTAAATATGAGGAGTACACTATACTACAATATGATATTATTGAAACTCTATAATACTTAAAAGATTAAATAAATTGCATAACTTTTCAAAATAAAGTAAAAATATTATAATTGAATGATATCATGGCTCGAACTCAACCTACTACAGTTGAAACCCATGTCAATAAAGATACACTACTAGAGGAGATGGTCATTTTGTTAGGTAGATAAAAAATTAATGACCCAAGGAGTTTGGATTGTCTTGTTGAGCATAACATACTTAGAACTTCCAAGCCAACAAGGGCAAGAATACCCATTAACTTTCACTCGTCAAATCAATCATGAATAACAGAATGACCATTAAGGACTTTTAGACATTGCAAGGATTCAATGCAAAGGCCCAGGAGATCATTGCTTCGAGACTATCATTGGATTTCAGTGGCACTCCAGATGTTGAGTTCCACTACCTACTAGGAGATCAAAATTGTTTTTAAGATGATTTAGCTACTATAGCCTCTATGGTGGATATGTCATCAGATAGTGTATGGATTCATATCCATCTCTGGCATCCTTACTCTAATTAGTGACTTGGTCCACTAGGCTTCTTCCTTCTAGGCGAGGAGTGAATAGTAGGGTATCACCTGGTTCTGAATGCTAGTAGTTCCAGAACCAGGCAAGTCTGTCCCATTATACGCAAGACCTAGCTTGAACTAAGGAAGGAATCACTTTTGATGCTAGGCCATAATAGTTTGGCACGTGAGAGGTGCCAATAAAGACACAACAAAGGGGGGTAATAACAAGAGAGTGATGAACGAATGATCCTCAAAAAAAGAGTGAGATGTTACACTGACAAACAAAAGTGAATCAATTTCATAGAATAAGGTATCCACTAGAGCATTGCTAGGAGATAGCCGATTCTACCCAAGGTCAACCACTTGGTAGATTTACGACGAGTCTTCTCTTCCTTAGGCAAACTAAAGATGAATCCTCTAAAGTGCTTCAATTCATGCATGATTACAATTCAAACTAACCTAGACAGACCAAAATATAGTCATGAGGAGGCAAGCATGTCTGGCCCAATCATTATTTAGCTGGGTATAACATTGCCTACTTGAGCAATAGGTCAATGCCGAATCCTCTTCATAGAAACCTAAATCAAGCTGAGTCTAAATCAAAAACTACAAACCCAACTCAGTCTGGTGACACCAAACCATATGGTCATGAA
Organism: Sapria himalayana; assembly: GCA_029783825.1. Lineage (NCBI taxonomy): Eukaryota > Viridiplantae > Streptophyta > Magnoliopsida > Malpighiales > Rafflesiaceae > Sapria > Sapria himalayana. The sequence goes on from JAREIK010000588.1 coordinate 1,831,702, forward strand.
GGGCCAGACTAAACTATGCTATGTCAATTGACACTTATATCATAGATAATTGACTAGATATTCTTGCCAAAGCCTTAAGAGAACAAGTTGATTTTTATTTATTTTGATGGAAAATAAATAATAGTGCTCTATAAATCAATCTTCGATTGAAACCAATTGATGAAACTAATTGAGCTTTGACATCATTTTTCAAGGGAATCCATTTTTCTTGGTTTCACCCAACCATAGCACACTCATTTGGGGGCAAGTTATGAAACGAACAATTACATTTCCACAATATTCATTTGGTTTCACTTCATCTCAATCTTATTAGGGGAAAAACAGTGATAAAAAAACATATTAAAACCATCGTTTTACAAAAATAAAAAATAATATTGTAGTTTCTTCAATTTTTTATTTATTTATTGTTTTTTTTTTATTTTTTATGGAGGGAGCACCCAATATGTGTGATGCCCCAACAGATTTCTTTCCTTATTTATAAGTTAGTATTTTTTTACTTGATGTGTGAGTGAGAAAATATTTTTGTTATATTTATTAAAATTTTACATTTCCGCGAGGCGAGGCACGCATGGGTGTAGGAATGGAAATTTTCTCTGATCCCCAACTAGCCCCGAACAGGGCAAGGATTCCACGCATAACCGGGTTGGCGGGGCGGGGGCAGGCATCAATTTTGCCCCATGGAGGGGTCGTGGTGCGGTCGAAGATTACAATCGCTACCCCAATCCCAGCCTATTTATGTATTTCTATTATATAAAAAAATAATTATTTTTATAATTATTTTTACATTTTATTAAAATAATAATAAAAGTTATAAAATAGAGTGGGATCTGAGAAATTCGGGAATCCCCAAATTGGTCATATTCATGGTACATACTTTCATGTTTAATATATATCTATATGTATATATTAAAATTAAAAAACAAAGATAAATGGGGTAACGGGGTGGGGATTGCACTACTATGCACCATGACAAAAATTGATCTCGCCCCACTCCATTACCATGCTTAACTAGGTGAGGCGCATCTATTTCTAGCACCCCTAGAGTCTAGCACCTTTCAAACATGGTCACCCAAAGGGAGGTGCTTTCGCCAGCACTTCGTAGCTCCTATGCTTTAAACACACTCTAATAGCACATTTAATAAATATGATATTACTAGATATTTGAGTATCATTTATTCTTTGTTTATTAAATCTCAACTTGGCCATCCACTTTTAAACAAGTTAGAAATCTTGGATGTCGATAGTATAGAAATCTCTATAATACATATTAAGGCCTATCAGATATAAAAGCATGTCAAAGCTTCTAATCATATCCACCATAAATATATGAATCAAAATAATTTAATCTCATTCATTAAATTATTTGAAAATCTCATGAAGTTGAGTTGAGATTTCTTAAAGTATTTTATATTGGATTGATAAATTACATATATTTTACTTAGTTTCTTTTCTTTTCCAAAATAAATCTCAATTTTTTTCTATTTTTCAACAATGTCAGACAAATATTAAAAATTAATTTAATAAAATAATAAAAATTATAATAAATAATAATATTTTAGAATATGTCTAATAATTTACTTACTTACTACACTGATCTGGGATCATGCACGGCCATAAAATAGTTTTGCAAAAAAAATATATAATTATTTAGTTAAGATAGCTAAAATATTTCTCTATGGTAGAAATATTTTAATATATCATTAGAAAGATGCAAAATTGACTATCAATTACCTAATCAACCGAATGTCTTCCATAATGTTTCTTTGTCGAGTTTATATTTAGATCTTACATCTTAAAAAAGAATTATTCAACTTATCTCTCAAAAATTTTGATAATATTTATTTTTTTTAGGATCAATATTCAAAATGTAACAAGATGGCACCTACGACAATAAAATATGCTCTTATTTGTTACTCTAGTATTAAAAAAGAGTATATAAGTTTTTCAACAAAGATTAATAGAATATTAATTAGTACTAATAATAACTTTTTAAGTATATGACTTATTCTTTAACGAGTCTAGACTAGATAAAGATTTAAAAATAGCATCTTAATTTTTTACTCATTTATTCTAGAGTCTCATTTAGGTATCTAATCATAAAAGAGTATCACCTCTCAACTACTTATGAACATGTTTTATCTCATAATGATGACTCTCTTCTAGAGTCAACATATGTATCAATAAATAGAGAACGAGTTGATTCTAGAAAAAATAAATTTTCCTTTGAAAAATAATCCCTGAGTTTATTTTGGAGTCTCATTTATTCGTATTTCAAATGAGATGATAATACATGAGTTTATTCCAACCTCAAATCTAAATGAATTAAGTTGGGAGACTTAATCATCTAAAACTTGAAGTAACTTAGATTTAAAGGAAAAATACACAACATATTCAAAATAAAAAAAAAACTCTCAAAGAAATAAAAAGATCATACAACCAAATCATCTGGTCTTAATTTTTTGATTTCTCACTAAAAAAATCAAAGAAATGATACTCAACATCATATTTTATACATTGTGGCATACCCATGTCCTTGTCTCACCCAAGATAGTGTAATATCATAAAATAAGTTATAATATCATTTACTTTAATGAAACTCAAGTATTATGCCAATTGAGAAGGCTTATTATTAGTTGAATATATGTGTTCACTTTGAAAACTATTCATAATGATATAATAGATCACTAAAAAATAAGACTTATTGCCGAGAGATTTTCACAAAATTTTAAAAATGATTATAATGATAATTTGTTTATTGACAAATATGTCATCAATTTGGATATTCATATCACTTGCAGCTTCTCACAAATAAATAACACATTATTTAGACATGAAAAATATTTGGATGTATATTGTTCATGATAATTTAAAGAAATATATATATATATATTTAAAGCATCCACCAAATTTTTGAGCAACAAGAAAACATTTAGATTCAATTTATTTATTACAAAAAGACTTATATGATTGAAAGTAATCAATGAGAATCTGACATATAAAATTTTAAATAAAAATTATTTATGATTTACACAAATATGTTATAAATTTTCTTTATATTATTGAAAGAGTCTAGATTGCATATTATTTTGTTATTTATATATGCGGATGATATTATGATACTAAAAAATATGAGTTAGTAATTACTCATCTCAAGTAAAAAAATTTAGAAGACGAATATTTTATAAACATTAAATAACTTATAATAATTAAGGTACTATTATCATAAATAAGGTATATCTTAAATATTTTTTCATAGATTAATCTTTTGGATTATACTTCAGCAGATACACATATTAAACCATATACTTCTTTTGTCTAATAGGGGTTCTCTATTTGAATCGCCTATAAATAAAAAAAAAAGTATATATAATATTAATTATCTGACTATTATCAGTTCAGATATAATTTAAGCAATTAATATAATTAATCATTTCTTAAATTTTCTATGTCATACTCACTTTAATACAACTCTTCACATATTTTGAAATATAAAAAAAATCTTCAAACTTGATAATTTATTTGTTGGTCACAGACATCATCACCTAGCTAATTATTCAAATTCCAATTTGATATCAACTTACACAGAAATAAAATCTATTACTCTGAATAAAATACATATAATAATCTCTAAATATAATATAATATACATACATGATACATGAAAATGGTCACAACTACATGTGAGATTCTTTGGATCAATATCTAGTTTATGAGATCAAATTTCTAGTCATGTCATTTATTACTCTTTGTTGTGATAATTATGCAAAAGCATATAGCCTTGAATCTAGTTTACTATCTCATAATATAAAGACAAATTATTTCTTTCATAGAAAAAATATTTATAATTAGACTATTAACACAATTTATATTTTTATAATTAATCAACTTAATGATATTTTTTTACATAAGACTAGAAGATGTCTCAATTTACTTTTTTTTCTTTCAAATTTTATATTTTATATATTTACACATCAATTTTATAAAGGATGTTATTGTTTTTTTAGTTTTTTATTTATTTATTATTATTTTAATTTTAGGATGGGAGAACTCAATATGTAGGTTATACCAATAAATTTTTTTCTTATTTTAGGTTATGATTTTTTTACTTGACATGTGAGTTAGAAAAACATTCGAGATATTAATAAGGTTGATTTCATTAAATAAGAACTAAATTTTTTTCTTAACATAAATACCTTATAAATCTTAAAAAAATATCAAAAAATAGCATGATAACTAAAATACCCTTAGTGACTCCGAATCACAAAAAATGTAATCTGAGTATTCATAATTAAATATCATCGACATGATTATCATGATAACCCAATTTGTTCTTTGTTAGTTAGTAAAGATTTTTTTTTTGGCTAATTGGATGGCAGCATCGTGGATCCCCCAACCACACTTCTTGTTGAAGATGGAACCACCATGCCGAATTTGGAACATATTTCTTGGTTGAATTCTAATTAAGCACTTCTCAATTTTATCTACCAATCTTTTACCAAAAAGTCCATCGGTAAGGTAACGAGATTATGTGAATCTCATGAGGCTTGGTGTGCTCTTGAAGTTTCATTCTTACACTGGTTGAAGACTCACAAATTGCAAGTGATGGATTAACTTTCTTAGATGCAATTAGTCTCTTAGTCCATTGGTTCATTTTGTCCCACCTTCAAAGTACTTTGGGATTAATTGGTTGCGACTAGTCTTCCCATTAAAGACATGAATAAGGTTCACTAATATATGATCATTGAGACTTGTGACTTTGTTAATTTATCTAATTTAATTAGTTTGGTAATGTCCCTAAAGCTTATTAATGAGAGTATCTCATCAACTGAGATCTATATGTACATAGATCATACAAATAATATAATAAACTTTCATCCAAATATCAATCTCACATAGATTGTATCAACAATTCAACTATTTAATAAAAGAGAACTCATTTTTAGTAAGATGGATAGTGACACCACATTCCCCAATGAGTCTCATTCATTTCATCACACAATATAATGTGCAATAAAATAAAATTTTCTCAAATGTACAATATATTTTTTTCGTTTTGCATTTTATTTGTTTAACGGAAGAAAGAAAACACACAACATATTATTTAAGCCACAACCGGCTTTCCTTCACATGTGCAATCCCGTATGTGGATCTGTCATCTGTCGTGGACTTGTACCTGAAAAGGGGTCTCACAATGGTGTGAGCAAAGCTCGGTAGGGTAAACTTCTTCAGAGTTACTCCCTACCTAAGTGCACGTAAAACATCATGAATATATATCAACACCCATTCAAATACAATGTTTATATGAATACAATTATGGATGAAATGTTCATATGCTCATATTCATGAGTCTCATCGACTCCCTCACGCATGTCGAAGCCAAGTGTGACATATTATATATTTAGATATATATATATATATATATGTATGTATGTATATGTATATATATCTATAGAATTATTTATTTTATTGGAATTATTCTAAAAAATATGGACCTCCTCCGAAAAACATATTGGATATTTATCCGAATAAAATATGATTTTCTTTGATTTACTCTGAGAAATAAGCACTACTGTAACTCTGCTTGGACATTGTCCCAATTCGAGTTCGCAATCTATAATAATCATGTACCAAATAAAATCCGACGCAACTCAGTCTAGACGTTGTCCCAATTCGAGTTAGCTAAATACCATCTATATACATATACATATATATATATATCATGCACCCACCCATGTATATGGAATGTTCCTATGCATATGAAATGTAATTATGTCATTTCCAATTTAACTCATGTTTCAGACAATTTTAACAATCCAAATCCAATTCGTTATGTACTAATTTTTATTAAACAAAAAATCAAACTTTTCATCAATTAATTATTTCTAATAAAATTTCTAATAATTTGAATTGAAATATAAAATATGATCATTTCTGGCTATTAAATAGAAAGGAATCCTGATAAGAGAAAACCACTATCTTTCGAAAAATTTCACAGAAAATTTATCAATTTGATATCAATGTGAAGATCTCGTCGTGTAGAGCAACTTTAGTTCTTGGACTATTTCATTCTGATTCCAAAATAATTCATTATGATTAAAAGAAAATTCACGAATATTTTTTTTCTATACTGTCTCTCTCTCCGGTGCCGAACATTATTTTTTTCATCCTTTCTCTCATTTTTCGGATTCCTGACATTTTTCTTTTTTCTTTTTATAATTATATTATCTTTAATTAATAATAATTTTTTGTAGGTTGCCACCTGGACAGCCGACGGACCGCTCACGTAGGCACAGCCATGTCCAGACGACGTGGCGCGGTCTTTTGGTTGATCAAATTTATTTTTTTTAATATTCTAATAATTATTTTATTAAATAAAAATATAACATCTTCTAATTTTCTCAAAATTTAATGAAATTTGATACCGTGGATATATTTTCCATGACGAATTCAATAACGACATTCAATTTATCATTATTGCTCTAAAATTTTCTGGTTATTTTTTAATATTTAAAAATTATCATTTTGCCATTTTTTCAGAAATCAAATTATATTAGTTATTTATTCATTTTTTTTCCAGGATTTCACATTCTCTCCTCCTTAAAGAATTTCGTCCCGAAATTCTCACATATACACCTTTGCTCTTATAAACATATTATAAAGTTAAATAATTATTAAATTACTAAAATACATACCTTAATTTTCAAATAAAAAAGGATAAGCAACACGCATCGTGTCTTCACGTTCCCATGTTACTTCTTCTATTCCTTGATGTTGTCATATTACTTTTACTAGTTTCACAGTTTTGCGTCGCAAAACTTGATCTCGACTATCAATGATTTGCACTAGCATTTCTTTAAATATTGCATCTGAGTAAATAACTAGTTAGCCCCAATCCATTACATGAGTTGGATCAAAATATATTTTCTAAGCATAGAGATGTGAAATATCTCGTGGACACCAGATAAATGTGGCGGTAATGCCTATCGATAAGAAACTAAATCCACCTTCTCGAGTATTTCGAAAGACCCAATATATCTTGGTGATAGCTTTTCACATTTGTCAAATTTGATTACTCCCCTTTTTGGCATCACTTTCAAGAAAACATGATCTCTCGCTTCAAATTTTAGGAGTCTCGTTGTTTATCAGCATATCTGTTCTGTCGACTTTGTGTTATAAGAAGACGTTGTCGTATCAAAACTACTTTCTCTGAGGTATCTCTAATAACATCTGGACCTGTAATGGATCGATCTCCCACCTTAGTCCAACAAACTGGAGATCGACCTGGCCTTCCGTACAATGCTTCATATGGTATCATTTGGATACTTGCCTAATAACTATTGTTATAGGCAAACTCGACCAAAAGCAGATGTTCTTCCTAGCTACCCTTTAAATCTTGACAACATGCTCGAAACATATCTTTCAAAACTTGTATAGTTCTTTCTGATTGACCGTCTATTTGTGGATGGAAAGTAATGCTAATTATCAATTGTGTTCACATTACTTTCTAAAAACTCTTCCAAAAAGTGTCATAAATCAGAGATTTCTGTCCGATACAATAGATACTGACACTCCATGTAATCAAACAATTTCTCGTATGTATAACCTACATAATTCCTCACGTGTGAAGGTCATTCGCATTACTAGAAAATGTGTGGACATTGTAAGCCAGTCCACAATTACCCACACAACATCATGTTTTCGTGATGTCCGTGGCAAGTGAGTCACAAAATTCATCATGATATGTTCCCATTTCAACTCTGCTACCTCCAAAGGCTAGAGTAATCATGCTGGTCTTTGATGCTCAACCTTTATCTACTGACACGTGAGGCATCGTCGAACAAAATCCTCAATATGTCTCTTCATCTCATTCAAGTAATACTGGCGACGAAAATCATTATACATCTTTGTACCACCTGGATATACTATAAAATGAGAAGAGTGAAATTCCTTAAGAATCTCTTCTCTCAATTCCACTATATGGGGAACCACAATCCGTCCCCTAAACCGAAGACTACCATCTATATGAATAGCCCAACCTTCATCGCACGTATCAGTCTCTACTCGATTCTTTATAGATAATATTTTTGCATTTTATTTTTGCATCTCAATCACCTTATTTAATAGTGAAGGTATAGCTACTACACTTTCGATAACACCCTAACTTTGACTGCTATATTGTAAGCTGAATCGTCCCACAATTTCAAGCATATTCCATTCCCACGAAGCTATACTAGCTAGTGCACCTCGTGACTTTCGACTAAGTGCATCAGTCACCACATTTTCCTTACCTAGATGGTAATACAAATTAAAATCATAATCTTCTAGATACTCTATCCATCGATGTTATCTCATGTTAAGATCTCGTTGTGTAAAGATATATTTCAGACTTTTATGATCTGAATATACCTCAAATTACTCCTCATACAAATAGTGGCGCCATATTTTTAAAGTAAATATTATAGCTGCCAATTCTATATTATGTGTGGGGTAATTTCTCTCATGATTCTTTAATTGTCTTGAACCATAAGCTACCACTCTCCCAGATTACATCAGAACACATCCAAAGCCATCTTTCGAGACATCACAATACATTGTATATTTCTGCCCCTTATCCGGAATTATTAGAATAGGCACTGAAGTAAGTCTCCTTTTCAATTCCTAGAATATCTTTTCACATGAATCAGTCCACTCATATTTGACTTCCTTCCTGGTCAATCTAGTCATTGGAATAGCTAACCATGAAAAATTCTCACTAAACCTTCTGTAATACCCATCCAACCCCAAAAAATTACGTATTTCAAAAATTATTTTTGGCCTCTCCCAACTCATGACTGCCCTGACTTTTTTAGGGTCCACTGAGACACCTGTAGATGATACTACATGTCCCAAAATTTTTACTTCTATCAACCAAAAGTCATATTTACCAAACTTGGCATACAACTTATGTTCTCTCGAAGTTTGAAGAACAATATGTAAATGATCCTCGTGCTCTCCTTCGGACTGAGAATAAATCAAAATATCATCCATAAAAATCACAACAAAATAATCTAGATATGGCTAAAATATTCTATGCATAGGATCCATGAATGCTGCTGGCACATTCATTAATCTGAAAGGCATTACTGTAAACTTAAATATAGAGGTGTCAAACGGGCCGGGTCGGCCCGGCCCGGCACGAGGCACGGCACGGTTCGGCCGTGCCTGGGCCGGCCCGGCACGATAAAAAAACGTGCCCGGGCCCGTGCCGAGCCCGGGCGAACAAACCACGTGCCGGGCCGTGCCCGGCACGAGCCGAGCCGTGCCTGGCCCGGCACGCCGGCCCGCGTGCCTGCGTCGTGACTCGTGACCCAACCGGGCCCCGCCCCCGGTAAAAAGACCGCGGGTCGGGTCCAAACAGACCCGACCCGCCCCGCCCCGCCTGCCCTGCCTTGCCGTGCGCCCGTGCCCGAGCGGGCCGGCACGGCACGGCACGGCCTTGCCGTGCCCACGGGCCGTGCCGTGCCCGAATTTAAAAAAACCGTGCCGTGCCCGGCACGGCACGGTAGCACGGCTGGGCACGTGAAAAACGGGCCGTGCCGTGCTGGGCCGGCCCGTTTGACACCTCTACTTAAATACCTATACCATGTTCTAAATGCTATCTTAGGGATGTTAGCCTTTCTAACTCGCATTTGGTGATATCCAGTACGAAGATCTATTTTGGAAAATACCTGTGATCCTTTTAAATGGTCAACTAAATCATCAATCCTTAGTAATAAATATCGATTCTTTATCGTGACCCTATTCAATTGTTGATAATCAATGCACAGTCAAAGGGTTTTATCCTTCTTTGCAAATAAAATTGGAGCACCCCAAGGTGAAGTGTTAGGTCTAATAAAACAATTGTCCAATAAATCTTGTATCTGAACCTTGAGTTCTTATAATTCAATAGGTGCCATCCTATGTGCAGTCATATAAATGAGTGATGTACTAGGATGTAACTCAATACAAAATTCTACATTCCTGCGCGGGGGTAATCCTGGTAATTCATCAGGAAAAACATCATCATATTCACAAACTATCCGAGTAAGATTCATATTCAATGTCTTTTCTTCTTCTAGGGTGAGACATGCCAGTCAACCCAGAAGTTGTCTATGCCATTTAGAATCATACATAGTATGGGGTAAAGCATCAAGCTTATCCCCCTGAAATACAACACATATATCGCCTAGTATGATGATAATAATTTTTCTACGATCACAATCAATAATGACCCGATGTACTATTAACCAATCAATGCCAAGAATCACATCAAAATCCGACATGTCGATGACTCTAAGATCTGCCATGAATATAATCCCTGAGATTTCTAATTTTCACCCTAGATCCCAAAGGAGAAGTCACATGCAATAACTTGTCCAAGTTTTTAACTCTTAATCCCAATTCTTTCCCACAAGATCAAGAAATAAATGAATATGATATACCAGAATTAAATAGAATTCTTTCCCATAAATGAAAAAGCAAGAAAGTACCTTGTACTACTGACTGTTCTATCTTCTCCATCTGTGGTGTAATTGCATAGACACGCCCTTGGGCCCTTAAAGTCCTAGTCTATGAGCTCTCGCCTCGACCTCGACCCATGCCTTTGCCTCCCTGATATGCTTGTGAAGTAGGAGATATTTGTTGAGTACCCCGAGATTGCACCCAATTCCTTGGACTCGTACTAGAGAAAGGAGGAATAAACCATGTTTGTGTATTTCCACGGATGTCTAGGACTATGGTATCTTATAATCCAGGAAATCATGCTTTCGTGGACACTCTCATTTCCAATGTCCAGGATGATGATATAAAAAATAATTTTTCTGTCCAATTTGGCTAGAATTCCCAGTCTGACTTTGGCCTTGATAATCATGACTTTGTCCATAAAATTTTCGTGGGATAAATGGTCTCTACTGCTTTCCAGAAAAATGTTGATTCTCTTTTCTCTTTCCACTAATACTTCCACTCATTTCTCGGATATTTCGTGCATCCTCAACTTTTTGCTCGATGGCTAAAGCTGTCTTAACCATCGAATCTATATCTTGAATAAGAAATCTCACAATCTTACCTCGGATGGACAATTTTAATTCATCTTCTAATTTTCGAACCTTAGCCACATTAGTAGCCACATAATCATTCCCAAAACATGCCAACTTAGTGAATTTAGCCATGTAGTCCAACACCATCATATTTCCTTGTCAAAGTTCAAGGAATTCTCAGGCCATGACATGTCTAGCTGAAGTTGGAAACTATTTTTCCATAAATAGTTCTTTGAATTCTTCCCATGTTATTATCTCTATATTCTTCGAGCCTTGATTCAATCCCACCAAATTTGTGACTCACCCTCTAGTTGTAACGCTACTAGCCAGATCTTGGAAGCATTGGAAGTGATTTCCATTGCATCCAAAATTTTATCAACTTGTCGAAACCAATGATCTGCTGCAATTAGGTCTCCTCCCCCCATAAATATTGGAGGATGATGTGCCTTGAACTTTTGGATGTTATTTGATCCTTCTTGACTTCCAACTACACTAGTTTGTGCAACTATTGCAACAGGAAAAACCCGCCTCTATCAGAGCAAACTGATCAAAGAAGGCTGGGGATTGATCCTCATTTCGTGGACGTCCCCTGTGTCCTCGTTTTCTACTTACCATCTACATAAGTCAAATAATAATATAAGAATCACATTCATTCCCTATTATTATTGAACATGCCAACTAATAATAGATTTTTCATTTCGAGAATATCATTTCATTTTTTAAACCACTAAGGTTATGTTTCTTTACCCTAGTATTTTTTTTTTTGAGTATTAGATATTTATATATCTAAACTTTCCTACCACATTATGAAACTTGTATCAATTTCTGAGTTATAAGTAATCGTATACCTAACCTCTAATACCAAGCTATGACACACCATTCCCCAAGGGGTCCCATTCATTCCATCACACAAAACAATGTGCAATAAAATAAAATCTCAAATGTACCATATATTTTTTTTCGTTTTCCATTTTATTTGCTCATCGGAAGAAAGAAAACACATAACATATTATTTAAGCCACAACCAGCTTTCCTTCACATGTGCAATTCCGTATGTGGATCTGTCATATGTCCTGGACCTGTACTTGAAAATGGGTCCCACAACGAAATGAGCAAAGCTTAGTAGGGTAAACTCCTTCAGAGTTACTCCCTACCTAAGTGCACGTAAAATGTCATGAATATATATATATATATATATATATATATATATATAAAACGAGTCCCACAACGGAGTGAGCAAAGCTCAGTAAGGTAAACTTTTTCAGAGTTACTCCTTACCTAAGTGTACGTAAAATGTCATGAATATATATTAACACCCATTCAAGTATAATATTTATAAGAATGTAATTATGGATGAAATTGTTATATGCTCATATTCCTGAGTCTCATCGACTCCCTCACACATGTCAAAGCTAAGTGTGACATATTATATATATATATATATATATATCCATATATGTATATATGTTTATAGAAATATATATTTTTTTGGAATTATTCTGAAAAATATGGACCTCCTCCGAAAAACATATTGGACATTTATCCGAATAAAATATAATTTTCTTGGATTTACTCCGAGAAATAAGCATCATCGTAACTCTGCTTGAATGTTGTCCCAATTGGGATTCGTAATCTATAATAACCATGTTCCAAATAAAATCCCGCGCAACTTAGTCTAGATGTTGTCCCAATTCGAGTTCACTAAATACTATATATATATATATATATATATATATATATATATATATATATATCATGCACCCACCCATGTATATGGAATGTTCCCGTGCACATGAAATGTAATTATGACATTTCTAATTTAACCCATGTTCCAGACTCAATTTTAACAATCCAAATCCAATTCAATCTATACTAATTTTTACTAAACGAAATACCTAACTTTTCACCAATTAATTATTTACAATAAAATTTCTAACAATTTGAATTTAAATATAAAACATGATCATTTCTAGCCATTAAATAGAAAGAAATTCTAATAAGAGAAAACCACTACCTTTAGGAAAATTTCACAGAAACTTTATAAATTTGATATCAATATGAATGTCTCGTCGTATAAAGTAACTTTAGTTCTTGGACTATTTTATTCTGATTCCAGAATAATCCATTTTGATTAAAACTAAATTTATGGATATATTTTTTCTGTACCGTCTCTCTCCGGTGCTGAACATTTTTTTTTTCAGCCTTTCTCTCGTTTTCCAGATTCTAGACATTTTTCTTTTTTTTTTAATAATTATTATCATTAATTAATAATAATTTTTTTAGGTTGACACCTAGATAGCCGACAAACTGCCCGCATAGGCACAGCCACGTGCAGATGACGTGGCACTGTCTTTCAGTTGATCAATTTTTTTTTAAATATTCTAATAATTATTTAATTAAATAAAAATATAACAAATTCTGATTTTCTCAAAATCTAACGAGATTTGACACCGTAGCTATATTTTCCAAGACGGATTCAATAACGACATCCATTTTATCATTATGGCTCTAAAATTTTTAGGTTATTTTTTATTATTACAAAATTACCATTTTGCCCTTTTTTCCAGAAATCAAATTACATTAGTTATTTATTCATTTTTTTCGGGATTTCACATGGATACTCAAATTATTAAACAATCTTTAGTCCAAAGTTCATTTATTTAATTTATGTGAAGCCATTAAGTCGTTTGATATATATTATGTTGGATACATAATTAAGGTTGAGATGTTATGCAATGACCTATTTTCCTATTAGCATACAAGGTGGTTATCACCATTGAGTCCTTAATTATGATCTTTTTATTGTTATCCCATTGGTATGGTACATCACCATCGAGATGACAATTTATCCCTGTGTGAGAGTCCTTTGCAACCGCATATCTTTTAAGAAATTTTATCAACTACCCTTGATGATTACTTTGTATGCACACTCTAATCCACCAACTACCATTATCATAAAGACATGATTGCCTTGATTTGTATGTATTTGAAATTTTGGCTTCATAAGCATTATACTCACCTAATTAACTTATACTTCCTTTGAGTTTAACTAGTATAAAATCATATGAGTAAAAGAAACTCATAAGGATTGTCACCACCTTGTGAGTTCCAATATACTCGTTCATGTCCAAATGATTACATGTCACTATCTTTCTTAGCAATGATGTGATTCTCACACTAAAGGTAAACCAATTGAGAGAACACCCCACACAATGTCCATCCCAATTGAGAACTAGTCCCTCTAATATGTGTGCAATGGATTGACATATAAAAGAATTCACCCTTTTGGCTTCTTAACTAGCATACTCATGATGATAAACATTACCTAGGGTTTTAGGGTTCAACATATAGGTTTATCTAGTGCATAAAAATTAGAAATGGTGTCACAATTTTTCTATCATATAAATGAGTATGCTTCATAGTTTACTTGTTATTATCCATCACGACAACTTGACATAAACTCACCATTAGTTAAAACCTTAATTCAAGTCCTATTTAGTAATTACCCTTCAACATATATAACATAAAATAAATCAAACCATTAATATATCAATAATCCAAGACAATTACATTGCATAATTTAAATCACACAAATACTAAACCATACTAATTTGATTCAAATTCTCAAATCTATCCATAGAGAAGAGAGGTTTGAAAGTCATGCTCCCCAACTCTATGGATTTGTTTAAGTCATACATTCCTAGCTTGCTTTTTGAACCTCTAGGAAATAAGAAATTCATTCCTAAGGTTGGTAGTTATCGTGGCTTTGCTTTTTGCATGAAGAAGAAAGATAAGAAGTGGAGAGGTGCCTCAAAAATTATGTAATTTTCACTTTTAATCTCGGCCAACTTTGCATTACTCTAAGTAGCAAGTCGTGACTTATAGAAGAAAGTCACTACTTTTCCTTCATCTCTTCATCTTGAGGTCGTTAATCTAGAATATGGACACAACTGTGTTCAACATCTCTATTTTTCTTTAACACAAAGTCATAATACTTGGTTTCCACATATAAGTCATGGTTTTACCTTTATTTGAGGACAAAAGCCATGACCTTAGAAATGGTAATACTTAAGTAATATTTTTTATAATATTGAGTATCCCAAAAGTTGCAGCTTTTAATAATTATTGTGGGTTTGGAATGAGTACTTATGGCTCTAGAATTATTTATAGTTTGCAAATCATGGTTTTATATATATGTGGCAGCGTTGACTTAGTTGTTGCAACTAAGAATTAATATCATATCTATAAAAAAATTCCAAATTTAGTATGGTTTTGATACCATGATGATATCATAATCATTGAGAATGTGTCATATGATGGAAAGATTATGCTAATGAGTTGCTAGGATTGTGACATATAAGAATTTTCACTGACCATTTAGAAAGAGTTTCAGCAAAGAATGGATATCAAAACTATTAAAGACTTATTGATCTACCATCTCTACTAAACATCTCTAAGAACTTATTGATTTCATGATTATTCATCAAAGTTCTTCAAAATACTAAAAATCTAGAAATCAATATATATTAATCTAATTTATATATCTACACATTTATTATTAACTATCAAAAATAGACAATGATATTTAGTAAATTGATGCCAAATTGGACTTGATTATAAGATCTTCTCCACCACCAAGGTGTCATAGTTTCTCCTATCCTATTTTGATGAGATTCTTCTGAAAGATTTAAGTCATTAGATTTTTGAAATATTTTTTTTCCATTCATATTCTCACTTTGTTTTTTTATCATAGTGAGAAGTATGTCAACCACTTCTTCTATTCACTATCAATTAAATGGAAAAGCCAGATAGCTAGCCAAATGTCACTAGAGATTCTAAAACTCAAGAAAAAGAAATTGGCTAATCTTACGAAATGATTTTTTACCTTTTTTATTTAAGACCCACATGACTCTAAATATTTTCCAACTCTAGTGCAACACCCCACATGACAAGAGACACAAAGGGTGTAGATTAACCAGCTATCTGATCAAAATGTTTGATCTTAAGAATCTCTTAATTGAAGAAAAATAGTTTTTCTATCCTTCAACATTTTAGTCACTTGTGCTTTTCAATATCTAACAATAACTAGACCTAATTTATACTTCAATATGAATTCTATTTTGAAAATTCATTCATGTTCTTATCGAGAGCTACTACTTGTATATTCTTAGTTGTTTGATTCATATGATAATTTTAAAAAAATTAACTACTTGTACCAACTTTTGGCATTGAGAATTTTATTTCTCATTCAACGGGCTTTTCTATGCTATTTAGAAGTTTTAGAAATAATGAATTTCTATAAAATTGCATTTTTATTTAATAATGAAATTGTCCCATGGATATATAAATGAATTTTTTTGAATCTCATGGTAGTTTATAGAAGTAAGCTAATGATGCTCCTTGGGGATTGACATGGATCAATTTTTATAATAGCTAGTCATTTTTAATATTTAACCTCATAGCTTGATTAAATAGTAACATATAAACAAAAAGATCATTTGACTCATCCAACATGGTGAAGATAGAAATGGTGAATATATATGATGGTTCATAATTTATAAATATGCTAGTTAGGTGGAGAGGAGCATGTCTCATTTATTATTTTGACTAAATTTGTTAATGGAAATTTGGTTATGTACCAGTATATTTAAATTTGAGGAATTGGTCAAGTTAGTGGTAAATGATGTATTGATGTTTTTTCATGTGGGACTAGTAGTCTACAAGGGGTAGTGTTGATTGTGCCTGCACAACCTCACACGGTGAATGACCAATGTTCACTACTTTTATAGGTGCACCACCAATGACATCACTTAGGTAATCAAATACAAATGATTTTATTGAGATCTCACTCCAGAAAGAGGTTGACACTCAAGACAAAGCAAGGACATGAGAGCTACCAAGAGACTCTTCATCATCATGAGAGGTTTTTCTTCCTCAAGATATATATATATATATATATATGTAGATGCAAAACCATGTTACTTGACTTCTCTTATAGAGGGTGTAGATAGTGATGGCTTGAAACCACCAGTTATCATATTAAAGTTGTAGTGATCAATATGATTTAAAAGATATTTACTAGTTTCATCCAATGTTATTGTCTTCTTTATGTATACTTCTATTATGTCATGAGTTTTATCATCTATGAAAGTGCTTAACTAGTTATAAAATATTTTGATTGATACTAATAGATCAGATACGTGAGAATCCAAAATGAAAAATAATAATGAATAAGTATTATTGTTGTATAATTGGGATGGTCTTGTGATTCCTTGCGATGCTAGAGATTTTAGTACCGATTTTGAATATATAGTACTGATTGTTGCAACAGATATTTGAGATCAAAAATCCTCTAAATCTTGGATAACCAAATCTTAGAATCTTGATCTCTTGGAACATCCAAGATTCTATTCACCGTTACTATGAAAAATTGACTACGTAAGAGATGATTCATTTATGTCAACTAATCATACTCTTTGATACTTAAGTTAATTATCATGAAAAATTTATGGATAGATTTTTGTGTAAGTAATGAATGAAAGAAAAAAAGATCCATTACTTTTTTCATTGTCAATTTTTTATGACTTGCATGATAATTATTGATACATTTTTTAATTTTCTATTATTTCCTATGTTATTAATATTCGATAATTGAGTGCCTTTAATAAATATAAGATATTTCTTGTGTCAAAAATTTGTACTGATGATAGATCAATTTGTGTGAATGCTTGTGCATTATTATTTTAATGCATTTAAAAAATATTCAATTGGAAAACACCTACATAGGAGTTTCACTCTTGATGGCTTTTGTAAAGACTATATAGGTAGCCATGCATATCTAGCTTGGTATTCCATATATGGAATAGCGGTCCCTTAGAAGGGACTAGGTGTCTAGTATCAAAAAGTGATGTCCTTTGTTAGGTATTGGTTCTCCCTTGTTTGAGAATATGTCCCTCGACAAGGGTTAAATGCCTTTTTTTTGAGGGTACTTTAGGGTGGTGATTTTTGTGATATTCACTATTGAGCCAAAAAAATCATCGATATTTTAGTTCATTTTCATAGTATATTTTCATATTTTGGAGATTGATTTTATGGCTAAATATTAGAAAATTACTTTTCTCATGGGTTTGCAAGTTTTCACCTAGAAAAAAGAAAACTACAGTAGAAATCTAAGAAATTGATTAAGTCAATTATGTCGTAACAAAATCAACTCTGTTATGACTAAATCAAGTCACAACCAGTGAATGATGTCACTATAGAGGTATCAAATGGGTTGAGCCATGGGTACGGCCAATGGTTCGGCCTAGAGGTGTCAAACGGGACGGGTCGGCCCGGCTTGGCCCATTTTTTTAAAGCACGGACATGCTTTCGTGCTAGACCAGGCACGGCATGGTTACTGTACCGTGCCGTGCCTTGCTCGGCATGGTTTATCAAAGCCAGGCACGGCACGGCACGGCCTGCCTTGCCGGGCCTGGCCAGGCCAACCTGGCCGTACGGGCCAAACCAGGCCATACGGATGCGGGCTTGGTTTAAAATTTTTTTTAAAAAAATTTTAAGGTTTTATTTTTTTAGTTTAAATAAAATATATATTATATTATATATAAAATTATAGATAAAGTATAATATATTAAAATTAATAAAATGAAAATTGTTAAAAATTTATTAAATTACAAAGTTTAATTTTTTATATAATTTAAAATAAAATTAGTTTATAATTTATTAGAATTAAATTATAGAGTTTAAAATTTTTAAATGAAAAATTTAAACAAACAAATTAACTAAGCAAAAAAATTCGTTAAAAAAATTAAAAAGTCAAAAAAACCAAAGCAAACCAAATAAAAATGACTAATCATGCAATCAGCCAATAGATACCGAAGATCCGAACCAAACAAATTAAAGTTTCAATGTAACATAAAAATAAAGAGTAAAATCAATAAAAAACAAAACACCGAAATCAAAAAGTAGTGGATCATCATTAATCGTTAATCGGCATATCATGAGCATCATCAGCCGCAATATCAAAATCACTATCATATGGATCATCATCATCAGCAATCACCTCCTCTGCTTTCGTAGTGGATGCGGCTGTAGTCCATGTCCTAGTCCCAGCTCCAGCATGATCATGGATGCTAAATCTCGAATCCTCCCAATCCTTCAAACAGGCCAAGGCCTCAATAATATCTGGACGTAATCTTGATCTCCTATCTGAAATCAGGTTCATTGCAACAGAAAAACAAACTCTGATGCTACGCTCGACACTGGAGGAGTCGGTAGATCCCGTGTCATCATAGATGGAACGGGAAAGGTGGACTCATATGATTTCCACCACTGTAATATATCAAGATTATTAGTATCATAATGTGATAAGATTGAGCAATAATCAGTATCTAAGTACCGAGAAAGCTCACTCCTATGTGATTGACTACCCCGATGTTTCCCCCTCGCTAGCTAAATCGTCATTTTTGAACAAGGTATCCATGTCCGTAATCACAATCTCTCTACGAGCACCACCATACCTAGTATCGTAGTATATGAATAGATCAGTTAACTTCTCGTGAATGAACCCTTCAGGTGGCTCTTCCAGGTTCATGCACGAGGAAATGTAAGTCAGGGTGTTTTCTACCCCTTCCACCTTAACCCTAGGGTCCATGCATGCAGCGAGGCAATAAAGAAATGGAACGGTGGACCAGTACTTTAAGTACTTGGTTTCCATTTCTGCAACTATATGGCTAAGTGTCGGGCTAGCTTGATACTTCCTAAATATGCTACTAATGTTGCATATGCACCTGAGTGCAATGCAAGTCGTGAGCATATAAACAGACGAATAGATGTTCGTCATATCATAAAAAATCTTCAGGAATTTCATAAATGAAAATTATGAAGCCCAGACAATGTCGTCAATAGTAAGTTCGTCACTCTTACTATTGACGTAGTCAGATATCACGTGTTCGTATCCAACACGTGATTCCAACATTAGGTACATGTAATTCCAGCGATGTCTCACATCCGATTGGAATTTCTTTTTCTTAAGATTCACAGAAAAATAGAGACTACCAAACTCTTGTTGTCTGTGAGCAGTACGAATGTATTTTA
Organism: Sapria himalayana; assembly: GCA_029783825.1. NCBI lineage: Eukaryota > Viridiplantae > Streptophyta > Magnoliopsida > Malpighiales > Rafflesiaceae > Sapria > Sapria himalayana. Next base: position 1,851,849 of record JAREIK010000588.1, read on the forward strand.
GTGCATTACATATATAATCCAACGCGGGAGAACACACCTTCATACCCGCTTGAACAATCAGGTTAATCACGCGACACATGCATCTGACATGAAAAATCTCTCCTAATGGTGCGTCTCTAATATTCCTAACAAAGATGTTAATCGCTACTCCATTATTAGATACGTTATCAAATGTGACACTAAAAATTTTATTTTGAATTTTATATTCCCTAAAGATTTTTATTATACACTCAAAAATAGTCGGGCCATCATGAGAATGGAGAATCTCAAAGAATCCTAAAATTTTTTTATTAATAGTCCAGTTAGAACCTACATAGTAGCTGGTAATACATGCATAAGATGATTCATCGTGACTTGTCTAGATATCAGACGTCACGGACACCACTCTACTATGTGCCATAAATTCATTAATTATTTTCTATTTTTCTAACTTAAACAATTTTAGTATGTCATTCCTAGATGTGGAGCTAGGAATCCTACGATAAGCAGGCTGAAAATATGTCTGCATGATGGCAACTACCCTTGGATCTTCCAAAAATCTGATCGGAAGACCCATCAATGTGATAAGTCTGGCCATGTCATCCCTACCCAACTCGCTTGAGTATATGAACGAAGTAAACTTTGAGACTGAACTAGATCTAGTCTCAAAAAATGTAGTGCCAAGTTAGGTTTGCCTAGGATCTAATGGACCATGTTTTTTGGTGCATAATTCAGCATGTCTCTTAACGTGCCCAGTCACAAACGAACTCTTACAAGTTAAAATTCTCATACAATATTTGCACTGTGTCATTTCTTCTTCCTCACCCCTAATATTTTTTTTTGTTTTATTATATTAAAATGAGTCCAAACTACAAAAGTCCTCCTAGTTTTTTGTTTTTTAAAGGTTTGGATTGAGACGACTGGAGAAACCAAAGTTTCAGCAGCCTCATACCTCTGTGTAAGATTTTTATTTTCTAAATTTAAATATGTTTCATTAGTTTTTGTTATTTTTTAGGATTTTTCTTAAACATGACACTTATGTAGAGACGAGATGATTGATTTTAGATTTAACTATTTTAGGACTAAAGAGAGACAGAGAGATAGAAAAAAAACTTAAAATAAATTACCCAGTAAAGCAGTGAGGTTGATCACGTGCATGGTGCACCACAGTCTATCTCAAAATTTGAAACCCGAGTTGAGATTTTCAAAAAACAAAGCCAAATGACGAAATCTCGAGTCCCGAGAGAGAGGGGCAAGATTTTTGAGAGAGTGAAAATGTGAGATTTGAGAGAATAAATGTATATGAAAAACATAAATATTATAGAGAGGTGGGAAAGATTTTATTAATTAAAGAATATAATTTTTTTTAAAGTAATTTTTTTGTTTTTTTTAATTTTTTTTAATATTTTAGGGGGCAGAATCATGAGGGCAGTCATATTCTGTCCCCTAGCCGTTGGAGAGGAGATCCAACGGCTAAAATTTAATTTTTTTTTGGCCGTTGGGGGGGGAGGGGAATCAGGTCGAGTCTGGATGGACCACGGGTCGTGTCTGATTGGACCCAACCCGTGGTCTTTGTGTGCGGGAAGCTTGGCCCGACTAACCGGGTCACAATAGGGTGAGCCGTGACCCATGAGTCGTGACTCGTGAGTCGTGACTCATGAGGGTGAGAAAAGCTGGGAGGCCAGATCTGCGGGTGCGAGTGTGGGATCGGGTGTGACCACGAACCATGCCCATAGGCCGTGCCACAGCCCACCGAACTGTACCTGGTCAGGCATGGCACGAGGCCCGGTTGGCCTCGGCATGACACGGCATTGGCCGTGCCCTACCCGGGCACGGCACGAGCTCGGGCACGGCACGAGCTCGGGCACGGCACGAGCTCGGGCACGGGTAATTCCCGTGTTGGGCCGGCCCAGCATGGCCGAACCGTGTCGTGCCTTGTGCCGGCCCGGCGCCCGGGTGACACTTCTAGTCTGGAACCATGCCTCAAGCCAGGCCAAGACACCCCTTTGCATAGTGTCATGCAGGGCCAGCATGAGCCGTGCCTCTTCCCTGGCCTGAAGGCATGGTGAACTAAGTAGTTTTATTTTTTTTTTTAAAAGGCCGCCCCTTCATACAGCAATCCATTTTGTAAAAAAAATTCGGCCACGTGGCTGAATGTAATTGGCCAGCCACGTGGCCATTTTTTTCCTAATTTCATTTTTCCCACTTCACCATTCGGCACGGTGGGCATGGCCATTTACTTTTTCATGCTCACCATATCATGCTAGGCTTGTGGACCACACATAGTGTCACACCTAGCATGACACGAGATTTTAATCATGTTGTGCCGAGAAAAAATGGGTCATGCCGGTATGCCATGGCCCATTTGATTCCTTCTATGTCACAACCATCTGGAAGAAAGAAAGATAAGGTTGGTCGCAACATATTTTTTAGGCACAAAGAAAAAATAAAGGAAGCAATGTCACGACGAGAAGACTGCTATCATAATAAAGAATGCTTTTAGCGAAGAATTTCAAAATGGAGACTTAGGTCATAATAGTAGGCTTGGTCGTGATAGTGAATTCGATCGAAATAGCACTTTGGTTATGACATCAATATTTGGTCTTGATAACCAACTTAGTCATGATAGTAGAATTTGGTCGTTGAAATAGACTTGATCATGATATCAATATTTGGTCATGACAATAAACTTGGTCGTGACATCAATATTTGATTGTGGCAATTTTCTTGGTCATGATAGCAAAATTTGGTGGTGACAATAAACTCGGTCGTGAGATCAATATTTGGTCATGATAATAGATTTGGTCATGACATCAGAAGCTAGTCGTGATAGCGAAATGAGAGAAAAACAAATGTGAAGGTCATGACAGAGAATTCAAAATTGGGCTGATCATTCTAAATTTTACAAAAATAACCCTAGAAGCTAGGACTGGCAGAAATCATATAAAAATGAATTTTTTTTCATTAAGGAAAGTTGGGGAGGCAACTAATGTGACTTGCAGTTGATAGGCATAAATTTTCTTTGAATCATAAATCTAAACAATAACTTTTCTAACTTTTCTTAAAGTATAATAGCTTTTCTTTGAATCATTTTGTTTGGATTTGGAACTTCACTTGTCAGAAGCATAAATCTAAACAATAATTGCATATTTTTTTATGATGTAATATTATATAGTATTTGAACATGAACAAATCACATGAAAATAACAATTCAGCACGCTCCACTCAGCTTCTTCTTCACCATATGTAGTCCATAGGTAGTTGCAATCAATGTGAAATCTTCACTAAAGCAATTTAATGATTAAAAAATTTCTTTACTATGGGAATCAGTGAAAATTATATAAATAAAATGTTAGATGTAATGGATTGGTGCACAATTAAGTAACTTGTTCCCCATGCTAGAACCAAACACCCTTGATCATTGTATATTTCCATTAAGTATTAGAGGCCCTCTAAGTGACATACAGTAGGTGAGATCCATAGGATCAGTGAATAACCTATTAAGAGGATATGTGAGTCTAAAAGTAGAAATAATGACTCTGCCAGTTCGTGTAGAGAAGTCCTCATTTTACTCAGAGATGATAAAGTAGAGTATTTCTTTAGATGAATCACTAGATACAACACCTTAATCTTTCAAGTGATGTATGTCCTCATATTGGCTTGGATCCAATCAAGGGAAGAGAAAACTCTCAAGGATTTAAAGGAAGAGGCACCAACCATTTGTAGAGACTTGTAATACCCATATCTTGGAAAGAAAGAGACATATATTCACCAAAAATGGGTATGAATTATTGAGAAAGAAAAATACTCAATTATCATAATACAACTCAAAATACGGGTAACCATTTAGAACCTAGACTTTTAAGGAAGTATTGTAATCTAAGTGATGAAAAGGTGTAGCTACAAGTAGAAATCCGATCTAGTCAAATTAATTTTATGAATTTTTTTTTGACCTTTTGTTTAGATTTTTGTACGTGATTTTCGTTATATTTTAGTTAGCAACCAAAACATCCTTTTTAATAGTTTAAATAGTAAAAAACTTTAGGTGTTTGGATAGTTTGAAATTCAAATCAATTCTTGTCAATCTCAATGAGAATGATATATGGACTCACATCCATTTGTACTACTTAAGTGACTTATGCACTTACAGTGTCATAAACTAAATCTAATTATAATCTCTTTTCAAAAGAGAATGATTTAGTCTATATAGAAAAGGGCAATCAAGTTTATGGTGTCATTGATAGGGATTGAAAGAAATGGTTAAATCAATATTTAGATCAAAGAGAGAAATACTAGTTTAAACAAATTTCAAAAAAAAATTGTTTTTTTCAAAAATCACAAAATTACGAATTAATAACAAGGTCTTATTAAAACAGTGATCTATTTAAGCTTCATGGATAAATATATACAAAATTTTATTTGATGCCATTGATCCTTTTTGATTTTAGTATATTTTAATTTAAGCAAATAATTAATGTACAAGAAAAAAAAATCAGATATGTTTCTTCTAGATACTGAGATTGAAAGAATGGCGAGAATCCAATGAAAGATCAGAATTGTAATGGCAGATGAAAGAATCAATCCAATAATAGACCAAGATTATGTAGCAAGACCTACAAGGAGAGATACCATCACCATAGAAGATTTCTGGAGACCAACCATATAAAAAATATATTCAGTTGTGAGATAGCCAATTATTGAAGCAAACAACTTTGAGCTTAAACTAGTTTTGATCATGATGGTCTAGCAGTTCAATTTACTGGTCATCCATCATAGGATCCTAATGAGCATTTGTGTAGATTTCTAAGAATTGTCTGCACTTTAAAGTTGAATTATGTAAGGCCATACGTAATTAAGTTATAGTTTTTTTTATTTTCCCTAAGAGATATAGTAGCCACATGGTTTGAATCTCTACCATATGGCTCAGTCAACACTTGGTAAGAGCTTATAGACCTATTTATTGGAAAGTTCTTTTTTCTATCCCTCACATCTCAAAGAAGAGGAGCGGTCACAACCTTCAGACAATGGGATGATGAGAGCCTATATACTACTTGGAAAAGATATAAGAGGCTACTGAAAGGTATCCAATGTATGAAATTGATCTAAAGATACAAATGAATATATTCTACCACTCAATTAATTATATCTCGAAAGGAATAATCGATACAGCATATTATGGAGCTTTCAAAAGAAAAAGTATAGAGGAAGCAAATCAACTAATCAAAGACCTTGTTATATGCAACATGAGGCTCCATCTGAACAAACACATAGCAATAGTAGAGTAAAGGGGAGTGGAATGATAGAGCTAAACAAATTAACAAAATAGAGGCCAAGCTTGATGTAATAATGAATAGGCTAGACAAACAAGAGAGAAGAATACACTCTGGTCATTGAATTAGAATAGTGGAAAGAGATGGGAATAGAAGCAATGTTGAAGGCCAACAAGAAAAAGGTATGTATGTAATTGAGGAGGCAAACTACCAGAATAAGCAAAAGAATTGTTCTTTCAAGCCTAGCCCTAATCTGTAGACACACTCTACACCAGCATTGAGAAACCATGAGTACTTTTCTTATGGTAAAAAGGACAACATGGTACAAGGTATGGTCAACATTACCAACAAGGGTATGTTCCACCATGGTTCTAGTAGCTGCATTAGTAAAGAAGAGAAATAGGATTGATCATCATGGTCAAAAGAAGACCCAATCATTTGAAGAATAAATATTATAGCTCATGGGGGACAATAAAAAGATGTTGAACCTCCCTGAACATAAACTAGCTAAATTGGAAGCTTTTAAATCCAAGACAACGGGTATCTTAGGCCAACACCAGTTCTTACCTTAAAAATATGGAGACTAAAGTAGTGTAGTTAGTCTTAACTTTGCAAGGTTAAAATGAAGATACTTTTCCTAGTGATACCAAGAATAATTTGAGAGACTGTTTGATTGTGCTACTAAGAAGTGGGAAGATATTGGTGAACCTAATGTTTGAAGAAAATAAAAATAAGAAGTAGAGTTCTAAGAATACTAAAAAAGAAGCTGAAAGATTAGTGTAACAGTAACATAATTAAGAAGCAACTAGAAAGCTTAAAGACATAACTCGTATAGCTAGGAATGAAATTCTATTCTCTCAGAGACTAAAAATGGCTTAAGTAGAAGAGTAGTTCTCCAAGTTTTAGGAGATCTTCAAGAAAGTAAAAAATAGCTTACCTTTTGCATAGGTAATGGCACAAATGTCATTCTATGCCAAGTTTCTGAATGATATCCTAATTATAAAAAGAAAATTCACTGAAGATGAGTGGTGAACTTGACTACCACATGCATTGCAGTCGTCCAAAAAAGATTACCAAAGAAGATGAAGGATTCAAGAAGCTTCACCATTCCATGCACCATTGAAGAAGTTAAATTCTAGAAAGCTTTTTGTGACTCAGGTGCTAGCATAAATCTGATGCCTTTTTTGTGGTTAACAGGCTAAGTTTGGGAGAGCTATCTCTCACTTCTATCACCCAAAAAATAGCAGACAAAATAATGCCTAAACCTGAAGTAATTTTAGAAGATATACTTGTCAAAGTGGGAAAGATTGTTTTCCTAGTAGATTTTATTATACTAAACATGGAGGAAGACTTAAAAGTTTCACTATTGTTGGGAAGATCATTCTTTACAACTAGAGCTGCCTTGATAGATATGTAGAAGGAGTGCTTACTCTCATGATTGGACATGAGACACTTCACTTCAACCTTGATAAGAGCCTTGATCAAATAGATGCTAAGGTTCATGATGACATGTTAGTAGAAAATATTAGTCCTAGCTATTATGAACTAGAAAATGATTGTAATATTCCACTTTCAATCAAAAAAAATAAGATGAGATTATGATATCCTAAAAATATTGATGCTGATTTTGTGACTTCAAGTTTCAAGTGTATAGAAACTATTTTGAATCTGACATCAGTAAAAATTCCTATAGCTATGAAAAGAAGGAAACTCAACTAGGGATGAGTATAGACGGACTTCATTTAATTAATACACTTTTCAAACCATAAAATATATGCTTTTCTAGAATAGAAAAAGCTAAACTTGTGATTATTTCTACTACATTGATTGATTTTGAAGAAGAAGAGTGGATGAATTTATTAAAGAAATATAAAAAAGCTATTATTGGTGTTAGAATATTTGAAGGGTATCAGTCCATCAATCTATATGCATAAAATCCTATTGGAGGATAATGCAAGGGCTTCAATAGAGTATTAAAGAAGACTAAACTCTATCATGAAGAAAGTCAGAAAGAAAGTTTTGAAGTGGTTGAATGCTAGATTTATATATACAATATTAGATAGCACTTGGGTGAGCTCAGTTCATGTAGTTCCTAAGAAGGGTCGATTCACTATGATCAGAAATGAAAAAAAATAAGTTAATTCCTACGAGTAATATAATAGGATGGAGGGTATGCTTAGATTATAAAAAATTAAACTTAGCAACCATGAAAGATCACTTTCCATTATACTTCATTGATCATGTGTTGGATAGAAATTTAGGATATCCTCGCTTCTATTTTCTTGATGAATTTTCAAGATATAACCAAATTACTATTGTACCTGAGAATCATGAGAAAATTACATTTACAAGTCCTTATTGTACCTTTGCTTTTAGAAGGATCTCATTCAGGTTTTGCAAAGCCCCTATAACATTTCAAATGTGCATGATATCTAAGTTCTCAGACTTGATGGAAAAGGTTATAAAAATATTCAGGAATGACTTCATAGTGTATGGATATTATTTCGATTAGTGTCTGCACATTTTAGACATAGTACTTCAAAGATGTAAGTAGAGGTGTCAAATGGGTCAGCCCGGCATGGCCCAGCATGATTTTAGGATGCCCAACCGAGCTACCGTGCCTGACTAGGCACGGCACGGTTACTATACCGTGCTAGCCCGACACTGACCCGCAGCCCAAAAACCATCGGGTTCAGTTTGGTTTGGGTTGGACAAAACCCTAATTTTTAAAAAAAATTAGGGTTTCAGTAGTGCACCGCCATGCATCTGCGCCCTTTTGAGGCTCGGCGAGCCTCGCCTATCGGGCATGAGCTCATATTGAACACGTTCAATGCATGGTCATGCTTGTTGTGCCCACGTGCCATCATGGCACGATGGGCCGGAGCACATCACTATAGCGTGCTATGCCGGGCATAGGCAGGACTGAACCGTGTTATACCTGTGTCGGGCCAAGACCTCTAGATGTAAGAACAAGAATTTAGCCTTGAATTGGGAGAATGTCATTTCATGGTAACTAAAGACTTTTTCCTAGAGCATAAAATTTCTTTAGCTAATTTAGAAGTGGACCAAGCAAAGATTTTCATAATAAAAACATGTTTATCTCTCACAACAGTCAAGGAAATTATGAGTTTCTTGGGGCATACTAGATTTTATAGAAGATTTATAAAGGATTTCTCAAAAATATAAAGACCCTTATGTAGATTAGTGGAAAATGACACAATGTTCAATTTTGATGAGTCTTTTTAGACTGCATTTGATGAGATCAAAATCAAACTAATGGAAGTTCTAATCATTGTCACACCAGACTATAATGGTACCTTTAAAATCATGTGTGATGCTAGTGATTTTGTAATGAGAACTATATTAGAATAAAGAAGAGATAAGATATTCAAATCATCTACTATGCTTGTAAAACCTTTAATAAAACTCAAAAAAATTATTTCATTACTAAAAATAAAATGCTGGCTATGGTATTTGATTGTGAAAATTTTAGGCATTATATCCTAGGCTCCCAATATTATCATCCATACTGATAATGTAGTAATTAAATATTTAATGGAAAAGAAAGAAGATAAACTAATGCTGATCAGGTGGGTACTCTTATTACAAGAGTTGGATCTTGAAATAAGTAAAAGGGTTGCAATGATGTGATAGCTGGTCACATGTGTCAAGAATGGACACAATTTCTGGGAATAAAAAAAAATCTTAGGTTATTGAAAACTTTCTAGGTGAGCAGTTATTTTAGTTGTCATTACAAATACCCTAATATGCTAATTTAGTAAATTATCTAGCTTGTAGAGTACTACCACTAGAATTTAGCTACTAGCAAAGAAAAAAGCTAAGAATTGATAGCAAATACTATATGTAGGATGACCTACTATTATTTAAAAGAGAAGCTGATATGATTATCAGAAGGTATGTTCCAAAAATGTGCAAGGAAACATATTGAAAGAATGTCATGCATAATCATATGGTGGGCATTTTTCAGGAGACAAGAACTCACAAAATTCTCCAATCAAGTTTATATGGGCCTACTATCTTTAAAGATTGTGTGGAATATGTAAAATTATGTGATCAATGCCAAAGAATGTGGAATGTCAACAGAGTGAATACAAATTTTTGAAGAATGTGGAATAGATTTCATGGGACCTTTCCCACCTTCTTATGAAAATGAATACATACTCTTAGCTATTGATTATATATCTAAGTGAGTTGTGGCAACTAATATTCTAAGGAATAATGCTAATATAATGATGGAATTCATGCAAAGTAATATTTTAAGTAGATTCGGGATACCCAGAAATGATATAAGTGATTAAGGAAGCCAAATTGCCAACAAGATTTTTGAAAAATTAATGAGCATATACGGAATTAAATATATATTAAATTTGATATATCATCCTCAAACTAATGGTGAAGTAGAAATTGCCAATAGAAATTAAAAGGATTCTAGAAAAAACTATGAGCTCCAGCAGAAAGGATTAGTCTTTAAGGCTGGATGATATACTATGGCCTTACAAATTTGTATTTAAGGCTCCTATTGGAATGTGCCCATACCAATTTGTCTTTGGAAAACCTTTTCACCTACCTCTAGAATTTGAATACAAAGGAAATGTGGGTCATCAAATAATTACATTTTAACTTCAAAGCTACCAAAGAAGAAAGATTGCCCAATTTAAATAAGTTGGAAGAGTTGAGAAACGAAGCCTATCAGAGTGCTAGAATCTATAAGGATAAAAAAAATAGTATGATCAAAAGATCTTAAACAGAGAATTCAATGTAGAAGGTTAGGTTCTACTTTTTAACTCCAGACTAAAACTATTTCTAGGAAAGTTGAAGTCAAGATAGAGTAGTCCATGTATAGTAGTAACAAGTACAACCTTTGAGATAGTAACAGTAAGAACAAGTATTGGAGAAAAGTTTAAGGTGAATGGCCAAAGACTTAGCCACTTCTTGAGTAGAAAATGAGTTTAGAAGAGAGAGAATGTTTATAGAGGGAATGAGTGCTGAAGTGAGGAGCAATAGCTAGCACAGTCTAGCTAGGGACTAAAAACTCATTAGCTTATGAGAGGCAACCCATATGAGTTGATTTGAGTGTTTAAATTCATTTGTTCCACTTAATTCTTTTTTTTTGCAGATTAAAATTTATTATTAATGCATTTCTTGATGAGTATTTGTACAAGTTTATAGGACTAATGACAAATCAGCACATAATTAAAAGTTGAATGAAAAAAAATCTATCAAGCCAAAAAAGAAGAGTAAACTAAAAAGGAAGTATTCTTTTTTTCTTAGAAGTAAATTTAAAAAAAAAAGAGGATTGATTATGAGTTTGGGGATAGGAATTTAAAAAAAAAGAGAGAATAAACTATATGGTCTTGATTGGTAGGATTAATTAGAGATGACATTGTTTACTCAATCAACCAAAAAGCAGAACACTTTTTTTTGTTAGTTGCAACAAATGGGCATCAATTGTGACAATAAATGGAGAAAAGAGATTTAACTTCACTCACAACATAGTTTCTGATGACACACTGCTAATTAACAGACAAGTTAAACTCATGTCACAACACAATTCAGTCATGACACCATTTTTTTAGATGTCAAAATAGTTTAATGTCACGATAGAAATTAGTTTTCTTTTGAGAGAGCAGATAAAAAGATAGCAACTTATGTTGTGACCAATAGAAAGAATGTCATGACCTGACCAATATTTCAAGCAAGTTGTGACAAATAAAAATTAAGTTCAGAAGATTACTTTATATCGTAACAAACTTAGGTGTGTTGATACATAAACAATTGTTTGAACAACGGTATGTTAAATAAAAGGCTTATATAAATATATGTAAATAGTCACAACACGTGCACTGGATAGAAATTAAGTTGTTACATGCACACACTAATCTCATTGTCCCACCAAGATTAACGTCGTGACATGCATACTTTAATTTCGAGCCCCACATACAAGCATCAATTCAAAAACCCAAAACTAATCTACTTCTACATTTTATATTTCCAACTCAATGAATTCATCACGCTTTGTGGATCCTTCGAACCAAAAAAACCTAGCATCACTATTTTTGTCACAAAAAGTCCTGATAAACCCTAATCCAAAACCAAATAGCTGAAAACTAGAAATTCATCCCAGACCTGATGGAGATCATGGAAGAAAACATGCAACAAGGGGAAAAGGTTCAGCTAGAACCTCCAACAAAGACTAGCTCGTGGAGAGAATTAACAGCTTCAGTTGAATTAGAACCATTAGTAGAAGGAAGAGAAAATTGAAAAAGATTTGAGACACATGAAGAATCAAAAGAAAAAGGTGAAGCATTCATCTTTGATGAAGCACACTCCACTTGGCAGACACATTACTCTCTGAAAAGTTTAATCAGAGAGATAGGGTTTGGAAAAGTTATCGCATTCTTTAAGAAGAAAATAACGTAACTGGGTTGGAGAGTCTTCGGTGAGCATCAGAAGCCAGGATATGCTTTTATGGTAATTTCATGGAAATGAAGAAGAAAAATGGGTTATGTCAGTGGAGTATGGGTTCCATTGGGGAGAAAATCATAAATGAGTTATACAACTCGAGCATCAAAAAGATGGGTCTAGGTTTGAAAGGATGATGGACAACCCAGATCATGACAAGGTGATTAAAAGACTAACAAATGGAAAGAGAAATTGGGAGCATAGTAAGTGAGAGACAAATGAGGCCATTAACCAACAAGATTGGTTTTATTTTATTTTATTGGTTATAGCTCCAACCAAAAATGTGTGCTTCATAAAGGAACTAGTAAAATTACTATTGTATGCCATTATGGAGGGGTACAAAATAAATATTTGAGAAATCCTAGAGACCTCGATATTGGGATACCATCAAGGTAATATAAGATAGTTGATTCTTCACCTACATTAATCACCAAGCTGTGTCTTGCAGTTGGGATGAAGGATAGAAGATGAGAAGAAATAAGCCCAAAGCCCCCTCTTCTAACTTTGACCAAGGTTGTTAATGGGCCAAGATATATAAAGTAAAAAAAGTATTCAAGGTAGAGAATGATTTAGAAGTGGAAGAAACCAGCGAAAGAAGCTTTGAACAGACACCAGAATAAACTCATACTCCTAACAAGATAGAAAATAGACAACATGAAGAGAAACTCTATTGTAAATAAAATTGGAAGAAGAACTAAAATTAAGTTGCAACTAGTAAATAATATCACAACCATCATGAAGGAGGAAAGACAAAGTTGGTTGCAACATATTTTTCAGGTGCCTAGAAAGGATGATCGAGGCAAGGTCATGATAAGAAGACTACAATCGCAACAAAGAAGACTTTTAGCAAAGAATCTCAAGATGGAGACCTGGTCATGATAGTAGGCTTGGTCATCATAGTGAACTCAATTGAGATAGTACATTGGTCATGACATCAACATTTGGTCATGACAACTAACTTGATCATAATAGTAAAATTTGGTCATGACAACAGACTTGGTCATAATATCAATATTTGGTCATGAAAAATAGACTTGGTTATGATATCAATATTTGGTCATAATAACCAACTTGGTCATGGCAGTAAAATTTGATCATGATAATGGACTCGGTCATGATATCAACATTTTGTCGTAATAAAAGATTTGGTCATGACATCAAAAGTTAGTTGTAGTAGTAAAATGAGAGAGAAAGAGGTGTGATGGTCATGGTAAAGAATTAGAAGTCCATAGGTGGTTGTAATCCATGTGAAATCTTTGCTGAAGCAATTTAATGGTTGAGCGATTTTTTTTATGGGAATCAATGAGAATTTTTTAAATAGAAAGTTAGATCAAATGGATTGGTACACATTTAAGTCACTTGTTCCCCATGCTAGAATCAAATGCCCTTAAATCATTGTATCTTGCGCTTAAGTATGGGTAGCCCTCTAAGTGACACAAAGAATGTGAGATCTAGAGGGTTGGTGAACAACATATTAAGAAGATATGTGAGGTTAATAGTGGAAATCAAATGACTTTGCCAGTTCATGTAGAGGAGTCCCCATTTTACTCAAAGATGAAGAAATAGAGTAATTTTCTAGATGAATCACTAGAGATATCACCATACTCTTTCAATTGATTTCAATCAAAGGAAGAGAAAACTTTCAAAGATTTAAAGGAAGAGGCACCAACCATTTGCAGAGACTTTAAATACCCATGTCTTGGGATGCAAGAGGCCTATAGTCACCAGAAATGGGTATGCAGTATTGGGAAAGAAAAATACCTAATTCTCATAAGACAACTCAAAATACGAGTAATAATTTAGATCCTAGACTTCTAGAGAAGAAAGCTAATCTAAGTGGTGGAAAGGTATAGCTAGAAGGAGAAATTCAAGGCTACAGGATAAAGGTGTTTAAAGATTTCAACTTTTCTATAGAAATAGATCATGATAGATAAGACTAAAAAGATTGGTTATACTATAGTACCATGTGTTAGTATCAGCTTTTGTAAGAGATTTGATCTAGTCCAGATTATTTTTATGAATTTTTTTGACCTTTTGTTTAGGGGTTTAATACATTATTTCCATTATCTTTTAGTTAGCAATCAAAACTTGCTTTTTAATAATTCAAATAATGTATATCTTTAGTAATTTGGGTAGTTGGTAATTCAAATCAATTCTTGTCAATTTCTGTGGGAAAGATATCTGGACATTACATTTATTTTTGACTATTTGAATGACATATGCACTTGTAGTATCATAGACTAAATCTAATTATAATCTATATTTAAAAGAGAGTGATTTAGTCTATACAAAAAAAGGTAGTCACTCACTCATGTTTTTTATACTATTTCAAATGTACTAATGTATAGAAATTTTTTAAGTTAATATAAAAATAGAATATTGGTTCTAAGAAACAATTCCATTAAGTGGTGGAAATGAAAATGGTTTCTAATGACATGATAGTCATAATAACTTAAAATTATTACTAAAGTAAACCAATCAATAAAATCAATATGCAAAAATGTCGTTCAATATTGATCTTTATTTCTAAAGGGGTGTTTTGATTAGAACTTTCATGAAAGGAGTCTTAATGAGTTTGAAGTTAGAAAACTATCAGCATCATATAAAAGATAAATAAATAGCTTCATGATTACAAATTTGAGAAAAGATACCTATGGAATTCACAAAGAAACTTGAACAATTTATTTCTAACATGGAAAATTGGATAATTTATTTGATCAACTATTTTTTTGAAGTTATCTTATGACAAAAAGATGCCATCAATAGAACTTGATTCCAAGTATCATGTTAATGGCTTGTCTCTTTTATTTTGTTTTTGTAATTTTTTATTTTCTTATAAAATTTATTAAACATAATTTTTTGTTATTATAATATTTTGATTTCTTTCTTATTTAGTATATTTTTTTTATTTTATAATGTTATGATCTAAGTCAAGATTTGTAAAAATTATTTCTAGTATTTTCACCAAAAAAACATGATTGTAAATAAATATTGAAATTTCCAACCCGATATATATCCATGGAAACTACATTGAATGTGGCTATTTGCTAATGTATATTGATGCTCATGCTAAATGATATCCACACTCAAATATATAATTTGAATTGAGATTTTCAATAATAATTTCTAGTATTTTTTTCCAATTATAGCATCTTGATAACCACACGTGTGTCTACTATAAATCTTTTTTATGATAGCAACTTGCTACTGTATCACCTATACCACCATTAGAATGTCAACTCCACACAATAACTTTAAAAATAAAGATGCATGGTCTTAATGAAGTTTTTACTTGTCTTTTAAGCAAGCTTGACTAGCCATAACACCTAGGAAACATTGAAAGATAATATCTTAGTACAAAAATCATGAGGAGAATGTTTGAATCTTTAAATTGCTCCTCTTGTGACATTAGTGGAGACGTGCACAAGGTTTCCAAGATGTACATCATCATTACAAAAAAAAAAGAAGAGCAATTGAACCATACATGTCTCAAAATGAAAGTTAGCCAAATGGTGAAGCAAAAGGATGCAAGAGCACAACTTTATACTATTTCAGCATCCACACTTCACCAAGTAGTTTGCTCATAAATTTATTAAATTAGGAATGAGCATAGAAATAGTGATTAATTTTGTGACATTTGACAATGGAAAAATATGAGAAGCATGCTTTTATAAGTGACTAGTGAACAACTATGACAAAAATACTACAACCTTTTTTGAAACATTGATGTCTCGTGTCAATTGATAAATGACATTAATGTAAACAATAGAGAAGACATAACTTAACATTTTTAAATTAGTTTAGCAGCTAAACACTTTGTTAGCATTTAGTTTTAACTCTCGATTTAGGTACACTTTTAGTCAGTTAGCCTAGTTAGAACATCCATCTACAACCAACCTTTGTGTATTGACTGCCTTTTTTTGTATTGACCAAGATACTCTTCTTTGAATAGAGTCCATAATCAGATTTCTATGACACTGTAACTGCACAGGTCATTCAAGTAGTAAAAAATGAATGAGTCCAGATATCATTTTGATAGAGATTGACAATAACTATTTTTCCAAATACCCAAAATACTAGAGATACAGACTATTTGAACCATTAAAAAAGGTTTTTAATTGCTAACTAAAAGATATCGAACATCAAATACTAAAACTCTAAATAAAAGTTTAAATAAATTTTTGAAAATTAAATTGGATTGGATTGGTTCTCTTGTAGATGCTGATACTAACACATGGTGTTGTAATTTAGTCAATCCATTTAAATTTATCTATAATGGTATTTTTCTATAGAAAAGTTGAAATATGTCAAGCACTTTTGTTGTATATCCTTGGATCTCTCCCCTTATAGCTACACTTTTCACTACTTAGATTGTCTATCTTCATTATAAGTCTAGGATCTAAGGGATTAGTTTTATTTCGTGATGTCATATGATATTGGATATTTTTATTTCTCAATACTTCATACCCTTTTCTAATGACTACAGATCTCTTGCTTCCCAAGACTTGGGTGTTGTAAGTCTCTACAAATGGTTGTGCCTCTTTTTTTTTAATCCTTGAGAGTTTTTCTCTTCACTTGATTCGATCCAAACCAACAAGGGGACATAGATCACTCAAAAAATTAAGGTGGTGTCTTATGAGAATTGCATATTTTTATTTCTCAATACTTCATATCTTTTTTTAATGATTACATATCTATTACTTTCCAATACTTGGGTACTTCAAGTCTCTACAAATAGTTGATACCTCTTCCTTTAAATCCTTGAGAGTTTTATCTTCTTTTGATTGGATCCAAGCCAACATGGGGACATAGATCACTCGAAAGGTAAAGGTGATGTCTCTAGTGATTCATCTAGAGAGTCTTCATTTCCTCATTTTTGAGTAAAATGGAATTTCTCTACATGAACAGGCAGAGTTCCCTTATTTCCCACTATTAGCCTTACATTTCTCCTTGATAAGTTGTTCACTGACCCTCAGGATTTCACCTTCTCTATTTCACTCAAAGGGCAAGATACAATGAGTTAAGGGCATTCAATTCTAGCATGGAGAATTAGTAAATAAAATGCACACTGATCCATTAAACTTTCTATTCAAGTAACTTTCATTGATTTTCATAGAAAATAATTTACATTGATTCAGTGAAGCTTTCACATAGATTGAAACAACCTATGGACTACATATAGTGAAGAATAAGGTAATTGCACCTTGCCAAATTGTATGATTTCATGTGATTATTCCTATTCAAATTTAATACAATCATTACATCATAAAAATATAAGTGATTTTTTTCAGATTCATGCTTCTGACAAGTAAAATTATAGATCCAAACAAAATGACTCAAGAAGAGCTATTCTACTATAGATTTAAGCTAAAAGAAGAAAAAAAAATCAAATGGTTCTGTGAGCTACCTATCGCCTGGGTCACCTTCTGAACCATCATTTTAGGAAAAAAAAATATCATCTTTATAGGGTTTGTGCTAGCTCTAGCTTCCAAAGTTATTTTTGTAAAAATCCAGCATGATCATCCCACATTGAATTTTTTGCCATTGTCTTAACGTCTCTTTTCCTCTTCATGTCATTGTCACAACCAACTATTAATGTCATGACCAAATTCTACTGATATGACCAAGTCTATTGTTACTACCAAATATTATTGTCATAACCAAGTCTATTGTAATGACCAAATATAGTTATCATGACCAAATATTGATATCATGACCAAGTATTGTTATCAAGACCAAATATTACTATCATGACCACGTTTGTTGTCACTATCAAATATTATTGTCATGGCCAAATATGTTATCATGGCCAAATATTGATATCATGACAAAGTTTGTTGACTTGACCAAATCTATTGTCATGACCAAATATTATCTCGATAGAGATCTCTATCACGACCAAGCCTACTATTATAATTAAGTTTGGCTTTCTTCTTTCCTAATGGTTGTGACATCATTCATTGGTTACTTCTTGATTTTAGTTCTTCCGATTTTTGCCACGGCAAAGTTGATTTTTTTGAAAATTTATTTGAATTATATAATTTCTTAGATTTCTACTATTATTTTCTTTCTTCTAGCTAAAAACCTACAAAATCATGAGAAAAAAAAATTTTATAACCTTTAGCCATAAAATTCATCTCTTAAACATGAAAACATGCTAGGAAAATGGACTAAATTATCAATAACTTTTTGGCTCATCAAAATTCCCCCAAACTTGAAGTTTTTTTTGTCCTTAAGCAAAGAAAACATATGATGTTAGCAATTAGACTAAAGTAGACTCCACAAAAACAAAACTAAATTATAGAGTTTCAAAACAAATCATCACATCATTTAATTAAGTGAACTTGTTGACTTTTATTATGGTTTAAGTAAGTTTGGAAAAGAGAATATTGGAAGGCTTTAGAAAATTCATTTTTTTGCAAGGTAGCTTTGACATGATATAAGAAGGTTCACAGTCCATGGGGGAAAGGTTGTGATCCTTCCACTCTTGTTCTTGTTGATTTCTAATTTCCTCCCATTGTTGCTCTTTTCTTTTGAATTTTGCCTTCCAACTATCTTCCATGAGTTTCTGATTTCATTCCCACTTCTTCTCTTCTTTTTCCATATCTTTGTTCATGAAGATTAGAATTTTTCTAATTTCTGAGGTAGTCTCCCGAATTCTTGAGTTATCGACAGCTTCCTAGTTTTCTATTCGAAATGAGGGTAGTGAGTATACAAAAGTGTTTCTTTCTTTTGGTGGAAAGGTTCACAATCCATGGGGGAATGATTGTGATCCTTCCACTCTTGTACTTGTTGATTTCTAATTTCCTCCCATTGTTGCTCTTTTCTTTTGAACTTTGCCTTCCAACTATCTTCCATGAGTTTCTGATTTCTTTCTCACTTCTTCTCTTCTTATTCCATATCTTTTTTCATGAAGATTAGCATTTTTCTAATTTCTGAGGTAGTCTCCCGAATTCTTGAGTTATCAACAGCTTCCTAGTTTTCTATTCTAAATGAGGGTAGTGAGTATACAAAAGTGCTTCTTTCTTTTGGTGGTGTGAGCCCAGTTCTAATGGGAGTAGGGGTTCTTTCCTCATCCTATTGTAAATTTTCTGTCTTGTGAAGAGTGTGGACTCGTTTTGATGCTTGTTCAAAGCTTCTTCATTGGTTTCTTCCTCCTTTGAATCATCCTTTTCCCAAGTATTTCCTTTTTCTTCATATTTCTTGGCCCTTTAACCATCCCTGTTAAAGTTGTTTCTTCTCTCCTTCTCTACTTCACCTCAGCTACAAACTACAACTTGATGATTAATGCAGAGTGGAGATTCAACCATCTTATGCTTCCTTGATGGTATCCCAATATCAAGTTCTCAATGATTTCCCCAATATTCATTTTGTACCCCCCCCCCCCCCCCCCTCCCATAATGGCATGCAGCAGCAATGCTTTGGTTCCTTGATGGATCTCACTTACTTAGTTGGAGCTATAAGTGCTAAAATGAAATAAAATCAAATATAAGCCTCTTCTGTAAGATCTCATTGTTTAATGGCCTCATATGTTTTCCACTTGATACTCTCACACTTTCCTTTTCCATTTGTCAATCTTTTAATCACCTTGTCATGATATGGGCTATCCTAGACATGGATTCATGTTTCTTATGCTCGATTTGATATTGTTCATTTATGGTTTTCTCCCCAAAATAGAACCAATACCCCTTTGACTTAAACCATTTTTCTTCTTCATTGCCACCAAATTTGAGTATAACTATTTTACCATAGAAGCATATCCTACCCTCTGATGCTCACAAAAATATCTCTAACCCAGTTGCATTATTTTGTTCTCAAAGAATGGAATAACCTTCCCAAACTCTCTCTCTCTTTCTTTCTCTCTAATAAAACTTGTTTGAGAGTAATATGTCTTCCGGGTGGAGTTTGCTTTGTCAGAGATGACGGCTTCACCTTCTTCCTACTCATCGTGTACCTAATCTCTTTTTCTCTTCCCTTTTCTTTCTATCAGTAGCTCTGATTCATTCGAAGCTGCTAATTCTCTCCACAAGCTCATCTCTATTGGAGGTTACAATTGAACCTCCTCTTCTTATTGCTTATTTTCTTCCATGATCTCCAAAGGTTTGGGATGAATTCCTAGTTTTTAGCCATTTGGCTTTGGAATACGATTTATCAGGAGTGTCATGATGAAAATGGTGATGGTAAATTTTTTTTTCTTCGGTTTGAAAGACTCGCAAGCATGATAAAATCATTGGGTTGGAAATAGAAGAAATATAAGTAGATTAGTTGAGGGAGTTTAAAATTTAAGCTCGCATGTAGGGCTCAAAATTCAAGTATGTGTGTCACAATGTTAATCTTGGTTGTATGGCAAGATTAATGTGCACATGTCATGTCATGACTTAATAATAATCTAGTTTAAGTGTCTGGACTTTATATTTTATTTTATATATATCTTTTTTTATAGGCCATATACTTAAAGTCATATCTTTCATTCAATTATTGTGTCACAACACACCTATGTTTGTCACGACATAAAGTAACCTTCTGAACTTAATTTTTCTTTGTTGCAACTTACTTGAAATGGCGGCCAAGTCATGATATTCTTTCTTTTGGTCAAAACATAAGTTTCTAACATTTTAGTTACTCTGTAAAAAGAACACTACTTTTTTATGACATTAAAACTTATTTGACTTCAAAAATAATGTATCGACTGAATTGTATTGTGACATGAGTTTACCTTGTCTAACAATTATCAATATGTCCTCAGAACCTATGTTGCAACCAAATTTGTCTCATGTCACTATTTTTTATTGTGACAGATACTAATTTGTTGTGACTTGTTAGGCAATTCCGCATCCATGTTTATGATTTTAGAGATTCAGAAGAAGAGAACAACAAAAAACAGCAAACGATATATATATATCCACAACCAAAATCCAACAAATCCACGGTAGAATCAAAACAACAGTAGAAAATACGAAATAATGTGGTTCACTAGTCATTTAACATGACTAGCTATATCCACTAGAAAAATGGATATACATTTACAGATTATAACCAAATCAGAAAGTTCTTACAGTTTGTGAGCAGAAACAATCACAATGAAAAATCATGCAAAAAGGAAAAAACATAGATAAATATTTCCACGAGCAAAAGTACAACAGCCAAAAATAGAAATAAAGAAACAATTTATATCTATACAGTTTTTCAGTTTAATTAACCAGAGTGGGTCAGATCACTCGGACAGACTAGGTTCTACTCCAAAAATTTTTCAGCTCGCTGGCAAGATAACAGGACCTTCGTTATTGTGCTATTGCTGCATTCCTAGCCTTTTAATATTTTTTTTCCTGCACTTTCATAAAAATATTAAAACATAAACATATAATCAAAACAAATTATATATACAACATGACTAACCAAAGTGTCCTTATTTTTTTTCTAAAAATTCATGCCCCCTAACTCACAGTTAAGCATTTCTTTTTAAAATTTACTTCTAAGGGAAAGAGAATATTCACTTTTCAATTTGCTCTTTTATTTTGGCCCAATGAATATTTCTTTTCAATCAACTTTTCATTATGTGCTGATTTGTCCTTGGTCCAAACTCACATGGGTTGCCTCCCATCAGCTACTTAGTTTTTAGTCCTTAGCTGGACTGTACTGACTATTGCTCCTTGATTTGACATTCATTCCTTCTTTAGAAATTTCCTCTCATTTGAACTCATTCTTTTCTAAGGTAGTAATTAAGTCTTTAATTATTCACCTTAAACTCTTCTCCAGCATTAATTATCACTATTTCTATCCCAAAGGTTATTCTTGTTACTATGGTATATGAACCACTCTATTTTAACTTCTTTCCTGGAAATAGTTTTATTCAAGAATTAAAAAGTAGAACTTGATCTCTTACCTTGAATTCTTTTTTTAAGATCCTTTAATCATGTCATTTATTTATTTTATCCTTGTAGATTCTAGCACTCTCATTGGCTTCATTTCTCAATTCTTCCAGCTCATATATATGGAGTAATCTCTCTTCTTAGCCGCCTTGAAGTCAAAGTTCAATTGTTTGATGGCCCATATTATTTTGTATTCCAATAATACAATAGTATGGAGACATTCCAATAAGAGACAAAAATGCACTTTTGTAAGCCAATAGTGCATCATCCAGCATTAAAGACCAATCCCTATTATGTGAGCTCTCAGTTTTTTTTCTAAAATCCTAATAATTTCTTATTAGAAACTTCTACTTGTCCATTAGTTTGAAAATGATATATCAACCTTACATATGTTTAATCTCGTATTTTCTCATTAGTTTCTCAAAAACCTTGTTAGGAAAATGGTTTTCTCCATCACTTATAATAGTTCTAGGTGTCCTGAATATGCTTAAAATATTGTTGTCCATGAATACCACCACTATATTAGCATCATTAATCCTTAGAAAAATAGCTTCCTCTACCGACTTTTATACATAATCAATAGCTATGAGTATATATATATTTCTATAGGAAGATGGTAAGGGTCTCATGAAATCTATACCTCAATTATCAAAAATTTGTACCACAAATATGCCTTGTAGAAGTGTTTCATTCCTTTTGCTGACATTTCCCATACTTTGGCATAGATCACATCACTTGACCCATTCCACGTAATCTTTGAAGATAGTAGGCTAGTAGAGACCTAATTAGAGAATTTATTAGTTATTTTGTCTCCCAAAAAATGCTTCCCATATGGTGATGTAAGATATTCTTTCAATATTGTCTTGTTCTTTTTTTGGAATACATATTTTGATAATCATTTCAGCTCCTCTTTTAAATAATAGTGGTTCATCCCACATCTAGTATATGTTTTTAGTTCTTAGTTATTTTCTTTGCTAGTAACTAAATTTTAGCGGTAGTACTCCACAAGCTAGATAATTCACTATATCATCATACTAGGATATCTATAATGACTGTTGAAATAACTTCTCATCCAAGAAGTTTTCAATAACTTTAGATTTTTTCTCATTCCTAGTAGTTGTCTCCATTCTTGACAAGTGATCGGCTATTATATTATTAATCATTTTTATCTTTGATTTCAAGATCCAACTTTTATTGTAATAACACTCATCTGATCAGTCTTGGATTAGCTTCCTTCTTTTTCATTAAGAATTTAACTATTGCATGAATAGTATGGATAATAACATGAAAGCCTATAATGTAAAGCCAAAATTTTTCACATGTAAATATCATAGTCAACATCTCCTTTTTAGTAGTGAAATAATTTTAGTGAGCTTTAATGAAGGTTTTGCTAGCATAGTAGATGACCATGAATATCTTGTCTCTTCTTTGTCCCAATATTCCTCTCAAATAAAAATCACTAGCATTATACATGATTATAAATATATCATTCTAGTCTAGTGTGGTCATGATTGGAGCTTTGATCCGTTTGGTTTTGATCTCTTTAAATGTAGTCTAGAAAGACTCCTAAAAATTGAATCTTGTGTCCTTTTATAGCAAACTACATAAGGGTCTTGATATTTTTGAAAAGTCATTGATAAATCATCTATGAAATCCAGAATGCCCAAAGTGACTCCTAATTCCTTTGACTTTAGTGGGAGAAACAAAATTTTTTATTATGAAAATTTTTTGCCTTATCCACTTATAAACCAACTGTATAAATTTTATGCCCAAGGACAATGTCTATATTACCATGAAATGATATTTCTCTCAATTCAAAGCTAAATTCTTGTCCTTGCATCTTTAAAGTATGATTTCCAAATTATATAAGCAATGATCAAAATTAAATTAATATACTATGAAATAATCTATGAATATTTCTTTAACCTCTTCCATCATATTTGAGAACATATACATGATGCACCTTTGAAATGTGGTAGAAGCATTAAATAACCCAGATGGTAACCTTCTAAAACAAATGTGCCATAAGGACATATAGGTGTAGTTTTCTTCTAATCTTCAAATGCAATAGTAATCTAGTTATATCCTAAATATCCATCAATAAAATAGAAGTGGGGATGTCCTGGAAGCCTATCCAACATCTAATTAACGAACGGAAATAAAAAGTGATCTTTCTTGGTTGATAAGTTTAATTTTCTATAATCTAGGCACACTCTCCATCTTATTACAATTCTTGTAGGAATTAGCTTTTTTTTTTCAAATCTGGTCATAGTAAATCTACCCTTCTTAGGAACCACATAAACAAGGCTCACCCAAGAGTTGTCTGATATTACATATATAAATCTAGCATTCAACTACTTCAAAACTTCTTTTCTAACAACTTCCTTCATTATAGAATTTAGTCTTCTTACTGATCTATTAAAGTCTTTGTATTATCCTCCAATATAATTTTATGCATACAGATTGATGGACTGGTCCCCTTCGAATTTTCTATAAACCAAGCAATAGATTCTTTATATTTTTTTAACATCTATAATAGATTTTATTTTTTACTATTAATCAATACAGTAGAAATTATCATAGGTTTAGCTCTTTATGATTCTAGAAAAGCATATTTCAAGTGGTTTGGAAATTCTATTAAATGAAGCCCTTCTGTTCTCTTTCCTTGTTGAGTTACCGTCTTTATACTACTATAGGAATCCTCACTACTATGTTAATTCAGATTCAAAATAGTTTCTATACACTTAAAACTAGAAGTCACAAAATCAGCATCAGCATTTTTAGGATATCAGAATTTCATCTCAATTTTATTGATTTAAAGTGGAACATTTCAATCTTTTTCTAGTTCATAACTACTAGAGATACTATTTTCTATTAACATGTATTCTTTAGCATCAGCATCTATTTGATTAAGGCTCTTTTCAATGTTTAGTGAACTGCTTCATTTCCAGCCCTTTGAGTAAGTACTCCCTTCTACATATCTATCAAGGTAGCTCCAGTTGCAAGGAATGGTCTACCTCGAAATAGTGGAACTTGTGAGTTTTCTTTCATGTTTAGTATAATAAAATATTTCAGGAGAACAAACTTTCTCACTTTGACAAGCACATCCTCCAAGATTCCTTTAAATTTAGTCATTGTTATGTCTACCATTTGTAGGGTGATAAAAGTGGAGACAACTCCCCAAATCATAACATGTTAACCACAAACAAAAGTATCAGATTAATGCTAATACCCAAGTCACAGAGAGCTTTCTTAAATTCAACTTCTTTAAAAGTGCATGGAATGGTGAAGCTTTCTTGATTTTTCACCTTCTTTGTTAATATTTTTTAGATGACTGCACATCATGTGGTAGTTAAGTTGACTACTTATTTTTCAATAAATTTTTTTTTCTTACTTAGGATGTCTTTCATAAACATGGCATAAAGTGACATATATGCTACCACCTCTTGAAAAGATAGACTTATTTCCACTTTCATGAAGATCTTTATAGCACTTTTCCATCTCTGAGGAAATAAAACTTCATTCCTAGATATCTGAGTTGTTTCATCAGGCCCCCTAGTTCCTTCATCATGCTGTTGTTGCGCTGATCCTTCAACTTCTTCAGTAGTATTCTCTAAATTGTACTTCTTATTTCTGCTTTCATCTTACTTTGATTTCTCCAATTCCTTCCTACTTCATAGTTGCACAATCATATAATCTCAATGATTCTTCTTGGTATCACTGAGAAAAGTATCTTCATTTTGACCTTGCAATTTCATGAGCAAAGTGTATTCTTCTCACTTATTTGTCTATCCTATTTATGAATGCAACAAGCTTGGCCTCAATAGTAATCATTCTATTCAGCTCTATCATTCCACTCCCTTTTGCTCTACTTTTGCTCTGTGTTGAGCAAAATGGAGCTCTCATGTTGAACCTATCAAGAGCTTTGATCAGCTGTCTTGTTTCATCTACACTTCTTCTTTTAAAAACTTCATAGCATATTGCATCGATTATTCCTTTCGAGGTATAATTTATCGAGTGGTAAAATATGTCCATTTACATCTTTATATCTATTCTATGCATTGGACACCTCTTCAATAGCTTCATATATCTTTTCCAAGTAGTATATAGACATTCCTCATTCTCTTGTCTTTAGATTGTGATTTCTACTCTTCTTTCGAATGTAATGGATGGGGGAAATAACCTTCTAAGATATGCTTCCATCAACTCTTTCCAAGTATTGACTGAGCAATATGGTAGAGATTCAAACCAAGTGACTACTATATTTCTTAGGGAGAATAAAAATATTGCAACTTTATTACATTTAGCCTTAAACCATTTAGTTTTTTAGTGTGAGTCATTCTCAGAAATCTACTCAAATGCTCATTAGGGTCTTCTAATGAATGGCATGTAAATTAATTCTACTTGACAATCATAATCAAAGCTACATTAAGTTTAAAGTTATTTACCTTAATAGTTGGTTGTCTCATCGCTGAATATTTTTCTTGGATGATTAGTCTCTAGAAATCTTCCATGGTGTGTAGCCATGGAGGTCAGGCAACATGATCTTGGTCTATTATTGGAGCTATTCTTTCATCTATCATTACAATTCTAACCTTTCTTTGATGTTTTAGTGATCTTTCAATCTCAGTATCTAGAAGAAACAGATCTGGTTTTTGTTTCTGAAATTGAAACACATAAAATCAAAAAAGATCTGTGTTATCAAATAATATTCTACATATATTTATCCATGAAGCTCAAAAATATTAGTATCTTAATAAGACCCTACTATTAATTTTTAATTTTTAAGATTTTTGAAATTTTTTTCAAACATGTCCAAACTAATGTTTTTATCTTTTATCTAAAGATTGGCTTAACTATTTCTTTCAATCCCAAGTAATGGTACCATACAACTTGACAGTCTTTTTCTATATAAACCAAATCACTCTCCTTTGAATAGAGATCATGATTAGATTTAGTATATGATACTACAAGTGCACAAATTATTCAAGTAGTAAAAATGGATGTGAGTCTAGATATCATTTCCTTGAAGATTAATAAGAACTAAATTGCCAAATACCCAAACTACTAGAGATCTAGCCTATTTGTACCATTAAAAAGGAGGTGTTTAGTTGCTAACTAAAAGATATCAAACATCAAATACTAAAACTCTAAACAAAAGGCCAAAGGAAATTCATAAAAATAAATTAGACTGGATTTGTTATCTTGTAGAAGCTGATATTAACACAAGGTATTGTGGTATAACCAATCGCTTTAGACTAGATGTGTCAAACAGGCTAGGCCGACCTGGCCTGGCCCTTTTTTTTTTTGAGCACGGGCGTGCTTTCGTGCCAGGCCAGGCTCGGCACGGTTACTATACCATGCCATGCCTCGCCCGCTCGGGCCTAACCTGGCCGTACGAGCCAAACAAGGACTATGTGTCGGGTCCAATCAGACCCGACCCGCGGTCTTTTTTGCGGGAGGGGCGAAGCGTCTCTCGAGCTCTCATTGGATGATGAAATTCTACCAAGAGCTGAGCTATATTGATTACTCTTTCCATCAAGAAACAAATTAGATTCATTGATGAATTAATTCTTGGATTTGAAAGAATAATATGCTCATTTCATGGATTAATAATTTAATTTCCAAAAAGTTCTTTACTAGAATTATCAACTTTGAATTAGCTAGTGAAATTTGGTTCGATCCAAAAAATGTATCTAACAAAGTGATGGCTCAAAAATTTTCTAGTTATGTAAAGAATTCATGAATCTTAACTCACAACACCCAATAAGTGCTTACTGTAAGAAGAAAAGGAAATTTAGGAAGAACTAAGCATGTATAAGTATGTTTGTTCATGTAGAAATTGTATGTGTTGGTGCTAAGATCTTCAACTTCTATGAACAAATGGAACATGTTATATCATTTATAATAGGGTTCTACCTTATTTTTCTTGCAAATCAAAGAAAAACAATTATTTATGGCCCCATTGGCTCCAATTAGTAAAGTTTTCCCCTTGTTTCTCAAGAAGAATGGCAATGAAAGATAGATACCCATGTTATATAATCTCTCAACATTATTGCCTTTATTATCAAATCTAAGTCACCTATAGGAAATGGATTTAATACTTGTAATTCCAATTTTTCCAAAATTAGAAACAAATCCTATTCAATAAATTACAAAGGAAAGACAAAGGAGACCTTTTATGTTCATTATCAATGTCATGAACATATTGTTGATAGCTAGCACTAAGTCCATAGATAATCCCTCCTGGATATCAGCCTAGGCAAGGTGTTAATGCAGCTTTTATTAATACTTCAACAAATGTTAATGATTCTAATGCCAAATAAATGGATGTAACGACTAGATTTTTAACACATGCACCTACTTTTCAGTACTAAAACTTGGTAGCTGGTAGCAAGACATTTCTCTCTAATAAATTTTTTTATTTAGCATTTATTGATTGCTTCATTGAGAATAGTATTTAGTACCAAATCTCTTTTTTATCAAAGCTTAAACAAAATTCAGTTTTGGAACTAAAATATATACTTGCTCAATGTGCCTCTTGTTCCCTATTTCTTTCTATATTCATTTTGCAATTTTTGAGTGACTATGAAGGAGGTTTAATCAAAGCCTAAACCATTACCTTTTAGATCAACAAAACTCCAACTGCTTTGTTTGAAAAGAAGACTATCATGATCTTCTTTACCATTCACCAATGAATTAAATACCTTTTTAGTTAATTGGTTGCCTCCACTTTGAAGATCTACTAGGCCACAAAAATTCTCCCCCACATATTCAAGATTTCCATTGCAACCACATTAATTTGAAGATCTACCATGCGCCAAGTTAGTGTTCCTTCTACCAAGAAACCTCAACTTCATCATCGAGTTGTTCATTTTCCTCAATGGTGGGTTGTTATGCATGTTGAACATGAAGCAACAAATGTTAATCAAACTTGAATTAGTTTGCCTTCTTTCTCCAAAAAAAACACACCATTAGTTGTCAATGGTTTTGCATTATCATAAATATCATACAATTGGTTCTAATAATAGACATGTAGAACATTTGATTTCCAAGCATTATGCCCAATAATAGGGTCATTTTCAAGGTTCTCATGACATTAAAAATTAGTCAACAATGACATCTTGGTAAACTTGATGCCAACAATACTTTCCTTCATGTTGACTTATATATGGATTTACCGCTAGAATATTATCAAAAAGAGTAGAATGCTTTTCATCTGATGTACATCTTATCATCATGCCTCATTACTAGTTTACACACTCCATAAATTTATCAATGATTTAAAACAAGCCTCACAACAATGCTAACCTAGTTTTATTTGACTTCACTCATTCAAAGTCAGATTACTCAATTTTAAGAAACATTCACATGCTACACCTATAGATTTTATTTGCTATGTAAGTGATATTCTCATTGTAGGTTCTAGTATAGATGTCTTGATTTTTTTTTGAAATAGTTTTTGCACACATTGAGTTTAAGTTGAAGTATTATCTTAGTCTTGAAATATTATCTTAGTCTTGAAATGATTTGGTATGATAAATAAATCATGCATTTTTAGTGGCATCATGCTTTCTTAGTGGCATCATGATTTCTTAGTGGCATCATGCATTCTTAGTGGCATCATGCTTTCTTAGTGGCATCATGCTTTCTTAGTGGCATCATGCTTTCTTAGTGGCATCATGCTTTCTTAGTGGCATCATGCTTTCTTAGTGGCATCATGCTTTCTTAGTGGCATCATGCTTTCTTAGTGGCATCATGCTTTCTTAGTGGCATCATGCTTTCTTAGTGGCATCATGCTTTCTTAGTGGCATCATGCTTTCTTAGTGGCATCATGCTTTCTTAGTGGCATCATGCTTTCTTAGTGGCATCATGCTTTCTTAGTGGCATCATGCTTTCTTAGTGGCATCATGCTTTCTTAGTGGCATCATGCTTTCTTAGTGGCATCATGCTTCTAGAAGTATTTAGATATCTTGATATATCCTAAAACCTAAATGTTTTGTTGATGATTTTTATATATTACCAGATTCCACTCCATATCACTAGTTTATTGTATGATGACTATATCTTTTTTTATCTTGACCTAACATCACTTTGTTAGTCCACAAAATAACTACTTTTTATTCCATCCATGCGTGCCCCATTTAAAAGAAACTTGTCCATTTTTCTCAAAATTCATCTTAACTTTTGCCAACACGTACATGATTTTTGCATCTTTCTTAATAACTCATTAGGTTCGTGTAAAATAAAGAAGCAAGCCACTATCACTCATTCATATGTTGAAGATAGATATGTAGCTTTTGCTTCCATCACCCAATAAACATATTTGACTTGATTTTTGATTTCCATATAATTCCCACTTCTCCTAGTATTCTTTCATGAAAAATCAAAAAGCGAAGCACATTTCTTCCAATCTAACCTTCCAAGAGCATATCAAATATGTTGAACCTATTTTATGTGGGATCAATCATGGTATCACTCTAATGTTCCTTCATGTTCATCCTCAACAACTATGCGCCTATTTCTTCTCATTTTTCTTCAAGATGCCTCTTACTAACATTTCTAGTCCATATGCAGAATGAGTTTTACATCTATTGATGTGCTTTGATATCATAAAGCCAAAGATGAATGGTGATGACTCATTATCAGACAATA
Source organism: Sapria himalayana (assembly GCA_029783825.1). Classification (NCBI taxonomy): domain Eukaryota; kingdom Viridiplantae; phylum Streptophyta; class Magnoliopsida; order Malpighiales; family Rafflesiaceae; genus Sapria; species Sapria himalayana. The sequence continues at coordinate 1,882,105 of JAREIK010000588.1, forward strand.
AGATTAAACTCAGAATATAAAATTGACTCACAAGTCACATCTAATATCCTACATGTGTTTCATTATATTGAGAGGCTTGACTAATAGTATGACCTCCTTGTTGATGTAGACTCATAGTTTCCATCAATGAAGTTATATGGAAGAATCTAAAAATATTTATTTAGAAGCACATTTCCCTGTTAAATTTTTTATCTACCAAAAAGGTTAAATTAAATCCTATTTTTTAAGCCATTACAATGATTTAAGTGGTGGTACTTTTGTTTCATATGATTTTGTTGAAGATCGATTCAGCAATCTAATTATATAAAAAATCATTTTACACTCATACATCATTATAATCATCATTATCAAAATATATTTCTAATATTATGAGTCAACTATATCAAATTTAGTTATCCAAACTATAAGGTGTGGTCACAAAATAAATGCAGAAGCATGAAGAGAAATATAAATAGATTAGTAAATAAAGAAATTCTCTCTGGGCACACGTAGGCTCAATGAAGAATCATTCCAACAAACAAGTGAAGATGAAAAAAAACATAGACACCATGGGAATAAGGTTTACTAGATTAGACATACCAAGGTTGTAAGACAATGGATGATGCTATATACAGATCGATGTGGATTACTGCTAATAATTTTCAACAAATAGCGAACAGGAGTCTGTCATCCTTTCTCTACTCTCCATTCCTTTTCCATTCAAGAAGAAAATTAGAGATTGGCTGTTATGGAAAATCATAGAGATAATATTCCTTGGCATGATTTCTAGATCTTTGTCCCGACATGTTGAAAAAAATGCAGGATATAATAATCTTTTTTTAAAATTAAATATATGTGAATTAAAAAAACCCAACAATCTCCACCTTGAATCGAATTCACTGAACTATCGTCGCCATACAAAACCCTGAAGGGTGATTAAATGCTGTAAATACCAAGTCCAAACAATGGTCATACTTAGTAATAGAAAGTGGCTTGGTTAACATATCTGCAATATTCTATGAGGTGTGAACTTTATGCACAATAATCTCACTAGCTGAAATGGTATCTCCGATGTAGTGGTACTTTACACTAATGTGTTTTGTCTTGGAATGGTTGGCATCATTCTTGGTAAGATGGATAGTACTTTGACTATCAGAAAACACAAATGTAGAGCCTTGTGCAGCACCAAGTTCAATAACAATACCTCGTGGCCAAGTGGCTTTTTTCACACTTTCAGTAGTTGCAACATGCTTTGCTTCTATGGTATATAATACAGTAATAGATTGCAATGAAGCCAGAAAGAGGTCTTTGCCTATCAAGATCACAACCATAATCAAAATCAACAAAACCAACAATATCATGAGATTTAATAGTGCGATGGTCAAACACTAAGTCAATATCAAGAGAAGCCTATAAATACCATAGATCCATTTAACAGCATCCCAATAAATTATTTTAGGATTGTGGATATAACGGCCCACCAAACTAACTGCATAAGATAAATTAGGTCTAGTGTATAAACCATGGCATACATATGACTACCAACAGCACTAGAGTAAGGTACACTAGCCATGTACTTTTTATCTTTGGTAGTTCCTGGACAAAGTTCATAAGACAATTTAAAGAGTCCTAGCAATAGGAGTAGAGACAGGCTTACTAAATTTCATATTGAACCTTTAAATAACTTTTTCAATGTATTTCTATTGAGACAGAGACAATGTCCCATCATATAGATCTCAATGAATCTCCATCCCAAGGATCTTCTTTGTAGCACCAAGGTCCTTCATCTCAAATTCATAACTAAGATGAGACTTCAAATTGTTAATCAAGGATTTATCATTTGAATCTATCAACATATCATCAATATACTATAGCAAATAGACAAATATACCATTGGAATTCCTTTTGAAATAAACATAGTTGTCATAATGACTCCTAGTAAACCTTGCTAAATCATAAATGAGTCAAACATTTTGTACCATTGTCTCAGAGCTTGTTTCAGGTTCAAACATATATATTTCTTATTCCAACTCTCCATGAAAAAAAAAACTATTTTTAAATCAAGTTGCTCCAACTTCCAATCAAACAATTCAACAAATGCAAGGACTCGAATGGAGGAATGGCGCACAACAGGTGAGAAATCCTCAATACATTCGATACCTTACATTTGATTAAAACCTTTAACAACGAGGCATACTTTCCATCTTGCACCTTCAACCCCAGAAATTCCATCCTTTAACTTGTAGATCCATTTACAACCCATTGGTCGATGGTGCTTTATCTACTCAACCAAATCCCAAGTATCATTCTTTTTGAGGCTTTCAATTTCATCATGCATGGCCAGTTTCCAATTGGATGATTAATGACAAGAAATTGCTTCAGAATATAAAGAAGGTGCAACACCTTCAAAATTTTTTTGTGCAACTATCAAAGCATAAGCAATCAAACTATCATCATATCTAGCAGGCCATCTAATTTTTTTTCTAGGCCAATCTTGAGCAATAGAATATATGTCCTATTGTGATTGGATAAGATTGGTGGTACTTGGTACTGGATCATGAACATGATCATCAATGCTTGGTTGTGTGGCTGATGAAGAAACAACATTATGAGGGATTGATGCCTGTGACTCCACCTCCACCTTCTCACTAGTGCAATCTTGGTTACCAGCACCAAAAGAAGAAGCAACAATAGAATCTTATCTAGAAGAAAGAAATACATTTTCATTAAATGGAACATCTTGACTAAGAATATCTTTTTGAGACATAGGGTTAGAACACCATAAATGATACCCCTTTGCTTTTGAAGCATAACCAAGAAAAATGTATTTAACAACTCTTGGTGCTAACTTGTCATCATTAACATGAGCATAAACAAGACAACCAAATATTTTTAAATTAGAGTAAAAAATAGGTTTACCCGACTAAACATCTTCTAGATTTTTGAAGTCAATGGATGAATGTAGAGATCTATTCACCAGATAACAAGCAAAAAAAACTATTTCAGCCCAAAACTCATGATAATGCCACAACCCAACATTTGAGAGCATACACCTAGCTCTCTCAATAAGAGTTCTATTTAAATGCTCAACAACCTCATTCTTATGATAATAAAAATTATAAGATTTCTTGTCCAGGTTTCTTATGATAATGACAGTTCATATTAAGAATTACATCTCTTAGATTTTGATCTAGATTTCTTTTTGTCGATACTCCCCTTTTCTGATGATCTACCTCTAACTGGCAAGCTCTCGGCTCTATTTTCAGAATGAACTTCAAAGTCAAATATTTTTTGGATAACAAGTTAGACTTGACATCTTCATAAGACAATGTATTATTGTTCCCATATTAAAAAATTTCTTTGAAGTGTTTATATGTAGAAGGTAGAGAAACAACTAATAATATAGCTTTATCCTCATCAATTTTAACTTCAATATTTTCTAGATCAATAATAATAGAATAAAATTCATTTAATTGAGATTGAATGGGAATACCTTCATACATACAAATTGTGTACAATTGCTCTTACAAATGGATCTTGTTTGCTAGATTCTTGGTCATATAAAGAGACTCCAGCTTGAGCTAAAGTCCAGCAGCAGTACTCTCATGAACCTCCTCACAAAGAACCTCCTTGGATAAATAGAGTTGAATTCCTGATAGGGCCTTTTCATCCAACTCGTCCCATTAAATATTTGTCATCATTGCGGGTGTATTGGCCTTTCCATTCAAAGCCTTTTTAAGTCAATTTTGCATGAGTATAGCTTTCATCTGACCTCTCCAAATGCTGAAACTAATATTGCCATCAAATTTCTCAATGTCAAATTTGGTCACTGTAGACATAATGAACCAATCCCTCTGATACGACTTGTAAGGCATAAAGTCGCGAAATAAATGCAGAGGCGTGAAAAGAAATATAAATAGATTAGTAAATAAAGAAATTTCTCGGAGCACACCAAGGCAAATGAGGAATCATTCCAAAAAATAAGCAAAGATGAAAAAAACATAAACACCATGGGAATGAGGTGCACTATATTAGACATATCGAGGTTGCAAGACAATGGACGATGCTATGCAGATTAATACTGCTAATAATTTTCAGCAAACATGTACGAAGAGTGCATCCTCCTTACTTTACTTTCCATTACATTTCCATTCAAGAAGAAGATTAGTAGATTGGCTGTTAAGAAAAATCGACGAGACGAGAATATACACGACATGATTTCTAAGTCTTTGCCTCGACTTGTTGAAGAATAAAAATGCAGGACATAATAATCTTTTTTTAAAATTAAATATATGTGAATTAGAGACAAATCCAACATTAGATTAAGTCCTAATTTTTAAGTCATTGCATTGATTTAAGTGCTGGTATCTTTGTTTCATATGATTTTGTTGAAGATCGATTCAGCAACCCAATTATATAAAAAAATATTTTACACCCACACATATCATTATCATCATCATTATCATTATCAAATATATTTTTGATATAATCAGAGTCAACTATATCAAATTTAGTTATCCAAACAATTAATTGATCATATAAATTCTCACATGACTTTAACTTATGTATGTATATTATGTCACTACATTGATTTAAGTTGTGATCGCTTTGTTTCATATGATTTTGATGAAGATCGATTCAACGACTAAATTATAAAAGATATAAGCTACACACACACACACACACACCATCATCATCATCAAAATATATTTAGATATATTCATGGTCAGCTATATGGAGTTTAGTTCTTCAATCACAGAGATCATTGCACAAATTCTAATAGAAATTCAACTCATATATATCATATTTGACTATTATTATCCAAGTTTTTGATATCTACCTCATCTACTATATCCACCACTAACTTGCAATCTGAATATTTTTTTTTAATTGAAATAGTATATGGTCTCCTCTTCTCATATCTAAATCATGTGAAGATATCTTTGTTTTATTTTATCCTAAATAAGTGTCGTGTAAATAATTTTTGATATTCTTATTTATAGTTTTAATATTTAAATTTTTCTTACATATTCATCTTTATATATGCATCTTTATAATGACCATATTATGATCAACATATCATGTGACATAATATTCTATTTCATAAAGCATGACTAGCTTCAATATTATCTAGTGACATTTTCTTTTTAACCTTGTTGAAATTCATTTGTCGAATAAGATTTCTAACATTGTCCTTTATTTAGTCTACTTGATATGAAATTTATGGTCCACATCATTTTTTATTTCGTGATTCTTTCGAATTATAGATCCTAAATATCATAATTAATCAAATTTTAAGAGTTTGATTCAATCAATTTCAATTAAATGAATTTCCATCTCATTTGAATGTTAAATCACATACTAGATATTTTATCTTCAATCAACTAATTTTAGAACCTTTACTTTTTAATGCATCGTGCCTTCTATCTATTTTGAAATAAAGACCTTCTCTTGTTTTATTGATAATGACATGAAATATTATATATGATATTACTCAAGTATGGATATTCCCTAATGCTATAACACTTATTTTCAATAAAAAAAATAATTGAAATCTGTGTAGAGACTAATTACTTGTGTTATGGCATCTTTTTAGCACTGCAACAATGTGATATATAAAAAAATGAAGGCTAGTATCACATCCACCCACAATGCCATTGATACTTGAGACATATGAAATGTAATTTTTTTTATCAGGCTTATTTCACAATGTCATAGCCATATAATACACATGAGATACCTTCTTTAGTACCATAAATATATTAATCAAGAAAGACAAATACTAATGTCATAACTATTTCACAACACTATGGCCATTTAATAATATGAGAAACCATTCATAATGACACAACCTTTCCTAGGGCCAAAAACCTTTATGAAGAATAAGGAAATAGATGCACAAAGTCATGACCACTTCATAGCACCATGAATTTGTGTTACAAATATATTAAGCCCGAGTCATAGTCATTTTATAGTTTTGCAACTTTGTATTATAGAAAAATTGGGATGCATTCTAGAATTACAACCATTTTTTAGAGTTACTATCTCAAGCTTAAAAGATAAAAGCTAAAGTTGTAGCTTTCTTCTGAAAGTCATGCATTCCTACTTAAAGTAATATAAAAGTAAAAGAAAGAGAAATTTTTTGACATCTTTTATTTTCTTGTTCTTTGTTCACACAATAAGTAAAGTCATGATATATCTACCAAACCCTATAGCTGAATTTCACACCCTATAGGAGATCCACAGGAAAGAAAGAAATACAAGACTTAATATTAATCCATAGAGTTAAGGGGAATAACTCTCAAACCCTTCTCTCTAAGTTAGATTTAGAAATTTTTATCAAAATAGAATGTTGCCTAGGATTTGAGTAATTTCTTTAATGTAATGTGACATTGATTTTACATTAATAAATGTGTTGGGTTTAAATAATATTATGGATATTGATAGATGGGTAATTAAATCAAACTTGAACTTAGGTTTCAAGCATTAGTAGGTTTATACAAGATTATCATCATGAAAGGTGATAGGTAAACTATGAGGCTAATTCACATATATGATAGGAAAGAAGTAATAAATCTTTCAGCTATGTTACATGAGATAAATCTACATGTTAAAACATAAAATTTGGGTATATTAATCATTACAATTATGATACTTATGAAATTGAATGTGTGAATATTTTTATATGTTAGTCTATTATACATATCTTAGAAGAACAAGTTCTTGATGTGGATGAATATTATATAAAGTATTTTTTTAATAGTTTCACCTTTAATGTTTGAGTTTCAACATAATCAAGGACACTAATAGGATATCCATGGGATATGTGTGAGTTTATTGGGACTCACAAGATAGTGATAACTCTTGTGAGTTGATTTCACTCATATGATTTCCACCTGTGAAACTTGAGAGAAGTATATGTTAATTGTATAGTATAATATTTATGAAACTAAAAGTGTCAGTACTTATAAATCATATCAATTATTGGTATTTATGATAAATGAGATATGAGAATAAGGGTGTGCATATAAATTAACCATCAAGTATAGTTGACAAAGTTACCTAAAAGTTATGAGATTGTGACTTTTGAGCAGAGATAATTTGTTGTCACAGTGTTGACATAATAAGTGGAAAACAATGAGGGGACTACCCATGGGATAGGCTTAATGCTGAAAATCAACTTGTACATGATTAGGATAAGGATTCATTACATGATACATCAACCTTTTTTCTAAGTCCACACCTAATAAAATTCGAGCTAATTTGAATAAATATCATATAAATTAAATGTATAAGCTAATAGATATAAGATTGATTCCAAATTTTAAATATCCATTTTACTTGAATTGGGTTGTCTCACTTTTGAATAACTAAATTATCAATGTAATTTATGTGGGATCAATATCTGGTTGAACATTTTCTTTACAACTTATATGACCCATGCACTTATAGATTAAAGAAAACTTTTAAAGCTTGCTCTGACATGTGGTCAAGTTAGAGATGTCACATTATCATTAACTCTTCCTTTTTTCTATTTGATTCAAAATATTTATTAACATTAAGTATCATTGCCAATTTTAACATGAATAAATTTACCAATAGCTTTCCTTCCTTTATAACCACATGCATTTCTTTCATAATTAATATCATCTTATTCTCAAAATAGGTCTTGCATTCAATATTATCCATTTGTCTTTAAAACAATAGATTTTTTTAAGTCATTAATATGTAGTGCCTCAAGAATGATTTGAATCATATAATTAAAGATGTTTATTAATGATAGTATCAATACTAATAATCTTAAAAGCATGATCATCACTCATCTATATAGAAACTCTTGAGATTGGTTCATCTTTGTGAAACTATATTTTCAAAGATATCATGTGACATGATGCTAAGGAGTCTAACAACTAGACTATAGCAAACTACATTCTGCTTTCAGCCATTATTATTGTCTTATTGTATAGAATGTTATCATTATCATTGATAATTGTACATTCCCTTGTGTATTTGATGATTTAGTGTCTCCACTCTTCTTATATTAATAATCTATTTTTATATATTTTATTTCCACAATTATAGTATTCGATATTCTTCTTACTTCTTGGTTTTGATGTATCATGATTGTGACTCCAACTAGTGACATATTCAATCGATATCACTTATATCACTTTAAAGCATATACATACTTTGAACTTTCATGTCTTTCCTCCTTATTTTTGTCCTTGTTACCTTATTCTAAAATAGCAACTATAATATAATTGGAGACTAGATAGTTCATAATAATATCATTAGATAGTTTGATGATTAGATGATAATATAGATTAGATATACTATTGAGTAGAATCTCATCATATTCAGCTTCTTCATTTTATGAACCAACATAATAGTTGAAAAAATAGAGTATTAAAGGTATCGATATTATCAATTTCAACTTTGAATTTCATCGTTGGAAGATTATAAAATATTTATTTTAAGATCTTATTATGAAGTGAATTTTACTAATACAAACTTATGAGATTATCACAAATCTCATCATCATTTTTTAATATTATAGAAACCAATATTTAATTAGTTAGTACGAAAGGTAGATTAGTAAATACATTATCATAAATCTCATTTAACTAATTTTCAAAAATCTTTATGTGTTTTTATAATTTGCATTTATGCAATTATGATTCCTAAAAATTACTTAAACATTTTTTATACTTATATATTTATATACTTATATATTTATATACTTATATATTTATATACTTATATATTTATATACTTATATATTTATATACTAATATATTTAAATAATTATATAATAATATATTTATCTATTTAAATATTTATATAATTATATATTTATAGATTTATATAAATATATTTATTTATTTATTTATTTATTGATATATTTATATATTTATATATTTATATATTTATATATTTATATATTTATATATGTATAAATTTATATATTTATATATTTATATATTTATATATTTATATATAATATACTTATATATTTATATACTTATATAGTTATATACTTATATTTTTATATACTTATATTTTTATATATTTATAAAATAATATACTTATATATTTATATACTTATATTTTTATATATTTATAGATTTATATATTTATATATTTATATATTTATATATTTATATATTTATATATTTATATATTTATATATTTATATATTTATATATTTATATATTTATATATTTATATATTTATATATTTATATATTTATATATTTATATATTTATATATTTATATATTTATATATTTATATATTTATATATTTACATATTTATACATTTACACATTTATATATTTAAACATTTATACATTTATAAATTTATATATTTACACATTTATATATTTAATCATTTATACATTTATACATTTATGTATTTATACATTTATGTATTTATACATTCATGTATTTATATGTTCATGTATTTATACGTTCATGTATTTATACGTTCATGTATTTATACGTTCATGTATTTATACGTTCATGTATTTATACATTCATGTATTTATACGTTCATGTATTTATACGTTCATGTATTTATACGTTCATGTATTTATACGTTCATGTATTTATACGTTCATGTATTTATACGTTCATGTATTTATACGTTCATGTATTTATATGTTCATGTATTTATACGTTCATGTATTTATACGTTCATGTATTTATACGTTCATGTATTTATACGTTCATGTATTTATACGTTCATGTATTTATACGTTCATGTATTTATACTTCATGTATTTATACTTCATGTATTTATACGTTCATGTATTTATACTTCATGTATTTATACGTTCATGTATTTATACGTTCATGTATTTATACGTTCATGTATTTATACGTTCATGTATTTATACGTTCATGTATTTATACTTCATGTATTTATACGTTGATGTATGTATACGTTCATGTATGTATACGTTCATGTATTTATACGTTGATGTATTTATACGTTCATGTATTTATACGTTCATGTATATATACATTCATGTGTTTATACATTCATGTGTTTATACATTCATTTGTTTATACATTCATGTTTTTATACATTCATGTGTTTATACATTCATGTGTTTATACATTCATGTGTTTATACATTCATGTTTTTATACATTCATGTGTTTATACATTCATGTGTTTATACATTCATGTGTTTATACATTCATGTGTTTATACATTTATGTGTTTACACATTCATGTGTTTATACATTCATGTGTTTACACATTCATGTGTTTATACATTCATGTGTTTATACATTCATGTGTTTATACATTCATGTGTTTATACATTCATGTGTTTATACATTCATGTGTTTATACATTCATGTGTTTATACATTCATGTGTTTATAAATTCATGTGTTTATACATTCATGTGTTTATACATTCATGTGTTTATACATTCATGTATTTATACATTCATGTTTTTATACATTCATGTATTTATACATTCATGTATTTGTACATTCATGTATTTGTACATTCATGTATTTGTACATTCATGTATTTATACATTCATGTATTTATAGATTCATGTATTTATACATTCATGTATTTGTACATTCATGTATTTATACATTCATGTATTTATACATTCATGTATTTATACATTTAGGTATTTATACATTTAGGTATTTATACATTTAGGTATTTATACATTTATGTATTTATACATTTAGGAATTTATACATTTAGGTATTTATACATTTATGTATTTATACATTAATGTATTTATATATATAGGTATTTATACATTTAAGTATTTATACATTTAGGTATTTATACATTTATGTATATATACATTTAGGTATTTATACATTTATGTATTTATACATTTAGGTATTTATAGATTTAGGTAGTTATACATTTAGGTATTTATACATTTATGAATTTATACATTTAGGTATTTATACATTTATGTATTTATACATTTAGGTGTTTATACATTTATGTATTTATACATTTATGTATTTATACATTTATGTATTTATACATTTATGTATTTATACATTTATGTTTTTATACTTTAAGGTATTTATACATTTATGTATTTATACATTTATTTACTTATACATTTATGTTTTTATACATTTATTTACTTATACATTTATGTATTTATACATTGATGTACTTATACATTTATGTATTTATACATTTAAGTACTTATACATTTATGTACTTATACATTTATGTATTTATACATTTATGTACTTATACATTTATGTATTTATACATTTATGTACTTATACATTTATGTATTTATACATTTATGTACTTATACATTTATACATTTATAAATTTATGTACTTATACATTTATACATTTATTTACATATATACTTATATATTTATATATTTATATACTTATATACTTATATATTTATATACATATATACTTATATATTTATAAACTTGTATACATATATATTTTTATACTTATATACATATATATTTATATAGTTATATATTTATATATTTATATAGTTATATATTTATATATTTATATAGTTATATATTTATATATTTATATATTTATATATTTATATATTTATATATTTATATATTTATATATTTATATATTTATATATTTATATATTTATATATTTATAAATTTATATAGTTATATATTTATATATTTATAAATTTAAACATTTATATATTTACACATTTATACATTTATAAATTTATATATTTATATATTTATATATTTATATATTTATATATTTATATATTTATATATTTATATATTTATATAGTTATATATTTATATATTTATATAGTTAAACATTTATATATTTACACATTTATACATGTATAAATTTATATATTTATATATTTATAAATTTATATAGTTATATATTTATATATTTATAAATTTAAACATTTATATATTTACACATTTATACATTTATAAATTTATATATTTATATATTTATATATTTATATATTTATATATTTATATATTTATATATTATATATTTATATATTTATATATTTATATATTTATATATTTATATATTTATATATTTATATATTTATATATTTATATATTTATATATTTATATATTTATATATTTATATATTTATATATTTATATATTTATATATTTATATATTTATATATTTATATATTTATATATTTATATATTTATATATTTATATATTTATATATTTATATATTTATATATTCATATATTTATATATTATATCTTTATATTTTTATATCTTTATATATTTATATATTTATATATTCATATATTCATATATTTATATATTTATATATTTATATATTTATATATTTATATATTTATATATTTATATATTTATATATTTATATATTTATATATTTATATATTTATATATTTATATATTTATATATTATATTTATATATTTATATATTTATATATTTATATATTTATATATTTATATATTTATATATTTATATATTTATATATTTATATATTTATATATTTATATATTTATATATTTATATATTTATATATTTATATATTTATATATTTATATATTTATATATTTATATATTTATATATTTATATATTTATATATTTATATATTATATATTTATATATTTATATATTTATATATTTATATATTTATATATTTATATATTTATATATTTATATATTTATATATTTATATATTTATATATTTATATATTTATATATTTATATATTTATATATTTATATTTATATATTTATATATTTATATATTTATATATTTATATATTTATATATTTATATATTTATATATTTATATATTTATATATTTATATATTTATATATTTATATATTTATATATTTATATATTTATATATTTATATATTTATATATTTATATATTTATATATTTATTATTAATATATTTATATATTATATATTATTTATATATTATATATTTATATATTATATATTATATATTTATATATTTATATATTTATATATTTATATATTTATATATTTATATATTTATATATTTATATATTTATATATTTATATATTTATATATTATATATATTTATATATTTATATATTTATATATTTATATATTTATATATTTATATATTTATATATTTATATATTTATATATTTATATATTTATATATTTATATATTTATATATTTATATATTTATATATTTATATTTATATATTTATATTTATATATTTATATATTATATATTTATATATTTATATATTTATATATTTATATATTTATATATTTATATATTTATATATTATATATTTATATATTTATATATTATATATTTATATATTTATATTCATATATTTATATATTCATATATTTATATATTCATATATTTATATATTCATATATTATATATTCATATATTTATATATTCATATATTTATATATTCATATATTTATATATTCATATATTCATATATTCATATATTTATATATTCATATATTCATATATTCATATATTTATATATTCATATATTTATATATTCATATATTTATATATTCATATATTTATATATTCATATATTTATATATTCATATATTTATATATTCATATATTTATATATTCATATATTTATATATTCATATATTTATATATTCATATATTTATATATTCATATATTTATATATTTATATATTTATATATTTATATATTTATATATTCATATATTCATATATTCATATATTCATATATTCATATATTCATATATTTATATATTTATATATTTATATATTTATATATTTATATATTTATATATTTATATATTTATATATTATATATTTATATATTTATATATTTATATATTTATATATTTATATATTTATATATTTATATATTATTATATATTCATATATTCATATATTCATAATATTCATATATTCATATATTCATATATTCATATATTCATATATTCATATATTCATATATTCATATATTCATATATTCATATATTCATATATTCATATATTCATATATTCATATATTCATATATTCATATATTCATATATTCATATATTCTGATATTCATATATTCGTATATTCATATATTCTGATATTCATATATTCATATATTCATATATTCATATATTCATATATTCATATATTCATATATTCATATATTCATATATTCATATATTCATATATTCATATATTCATATATTCATATATTCATATATTCATATATTCATATATTCTATATTCATATATTCATATATTCATATATTCATATATTCATATATTCATATTCATATATTCATATATTCATATATTCATATATTCATATATTCATATATTCATATATTCATATATTCATATATTCATATATTCATATATTCATATTCATATATTCATATATTCATATATTCATATATTCATATATTCATATATTCATATATTCATATATTCATATATTCATATATTCATATATTCATATATTCATATATTCATATATTCATATATTCATATATTCATATATTCATATATTCATATATTCATATATATATATATATTCATATATTATATATTTATATATATATATATTATATATTATATATATATATATATATATATATTATATATTTATATATTATATATATTTATATATTTATGTATTTATATATTTATATATTTATATATTTATATCTTTATATCTTTATATCTTTATATCTTTATATATTTATATCTTTATATCTTTATATATTTATATATTATATATTTATATCTTTATATCTTTATATATTTATATATTTATATATTTATATATTTATATATTTATATATTTATATATTTATATATTTATATATTTATATATTTATATATTTATATATTTATATATTTATATATTTATATATTTATATATTTATATATTTATATATTTATATATTTATATATTTATACATTTATATATTTATATATTTATATATTTATACATTTATATATTTATATATTTATATATTTATATATTTATATATTTATATATTTATATATTTATATATTTATATATTTATATATTTATATATTTATATATTTATACATTTATATATTTATATATTTATATATTTATATATTTATATATTCATACATTTATATATTTATATATTTATGTATTTATATATTTATACATTTATATATTTATATATTTATATATTTATATTGTTATATATTTTTATATTTATACATTTACACATTTATATATTTACACATTTATACATTTATAAATTTTTATATTTACACATTTATATATTTAAACATTTATACATTTATGTATTTATACATTTATGTATTTATACATTTATTTATGTATACATTAAAGTATTTATACATTTATCTATTTATACATTCATGTATTTATACATTCATGTATTTATACATTCATGTATTTATACATTCATATATTTATAAATTCAAAAACTCTTTGGTTCTTTCTTCTACCTTTCTTATATTTATGGCTATTGAATCACCACAAGTTAGCTTTGATCTTCTTAATGTAATAAATTAATTTTTGCACAAAATAAGCTAAATTAAATACCATTTCCTAACAAATTGAGTCAAAGCTAAAAATGAATAAAATATAAAAATATATATCTATAAATACTCAAAAATAAAATTTTGCTTTTTAAAAGGAAAATTAACTAAATATATATATATTGCAGCTTTGGTTTCCTAAAGTTATCCACTTCTAGGACTTAAACTATTGTTCATCCTCAAGTAATTAAAAAATAAATAGCATTTCTTATATAAGTGAAGATAATCATGGTCAATTAGTAGTAGCATTATCAGATCATTAGCCCTTAGAGTTTCTTTCATCCGTGTTACATTTACTTTTTTTTATTGTATACTTATTCTAACTCTTCCTCTATGTGCGTGCGTGCGTGCGCGTGCGCACGCACGCCTGTGTGTGCATACAATAGCTAAAAACTTGCAATTCACCCTGGTTACATGAAACAAAGATCATCAAGCCTATATAACAATCTCATCGACTATTTTATTAAAACTGTAACCACACTAATATGCTGAATAATAAGTAGCATGGGATTGTTTTCATCACAGTCATTCATGCCTTTTGATGTGAATGACAATATTTGTGATGAATACATCCGATCACTCAAGAAAATCACTAATTAAAGTTACTTTGCATACTCATACCTTATGTCATAATTTGATTGAAAAGGACACATATGGCTAGAACATATTATTAGTTACTAACAATCTAAGGTAACATATATATATATATATATATAAAGCTTTTCTCTAGAAAATCATTCATATCTTTTGACATCAATGTGAATATTTATATTAAAAATACTTAATTACCCATCACAAATACTAATTAAAGATATATTGATACTCGTACCTTATGTTACTATTTGATACAATAGTACACATGAGGCTATTGCATACTTCTAGTTACTTACAATCTAAGTAGTAGAGTATTATATTTTTTTACCTTTACTCCTCAAAGCCTTTCATGAATTTTGACATGAATACAACCATTTATGATAAAGATGCTCAGTTTCCCAACACCATCACTAATTAGAGTTGAAAGTTGCATTGCAAACTCATATCTCATGTCATTGTTTGACACAAAAGTATACATGAGACTCATGTGTACTTGTGGTTACTAAGCAATAATATAATGGATTGGAGTGATTTTCTATCTTTTTTGTACATATAACTCCTCATTTTTAACCTTTTATTGCATTGTAAATTATATTCACATACTTGTTATTGCTTAGTTTCTTAATATGATACCATGGTTTGATAACATACTTCTAAAATCTTGTATCACTCCTCTAGTTCAAGGTTCCTAAGATTAATTAAAGGAATTCAATATAGTCTAATGTCCATAGATAGGGAATAGATAGATTTTAAAAATAAGTAAGGGACTGAATTAAAGTTTTTATTTATTTAGTAACATCTTTATTGGGCATCATTGAAACATACATTATTTATTACTACTAAAATAATCTAAAAAATAGTAGATTAAATTGAAATGATAAAAAATATAATGGGAGTAAGAGACTCCCCTCAAACTTACTCATCCTTATATTCTTCATTATTGAGCCCAGCAACATTGTTATTCATAGGCTTCCACTCCTCAAACAACTTTTCACTGAATTCAGAAAAGATCACCATTGCTTTTAGGAGTCTCATTTGCTTAATCCTTTATATAACCAAAAAATTATCAACAAAAACAATAGAACTAAAATATAATAATTTTTTAAAAAAAGAAAACTTTGATGGATTCTAAAATTATGGGGTGCCTTTTACAAAGGCCATGATATATAGTCATTAATGATACTTCCTTAAAAAATTTTGAAGTGTTTTTTATATTGCACAATTATTCGGTACACAAAATACCAAATAAATTGTGTCATTTATGAATTAAAATAAGGAGTATTGCATATATATTAGTAAGTAACAAAGATATTTTTCTAAATACTTATGAGAGGATTAGATGAATATTAGTGAAATCTTAGTTAATTTTGGTAAAGTTAGTAGAATTGGTAGAACAAAAGCTTGTAGGGGAGAGAAGTAATAGAGGGTTATGATAATTTTTATATCATGACTTATGTACAACTTCTATAATAACCTTAAGTAATTGAGATATCCTTTCTTAGGTGTAACTCTACTAAAACAAGCATAGTTCTTTGTATGGCATAACTCTAATACCAAGTTAATATAATTATTTAATTATACAATATAATCATCATGGCTATGACATTTTCCTAGAGTCGTGACCATACTTTC
Source organism: Sapria himalayana (assembly GCA_029783825.1). Taxonomy (NCBI): domain Eukaryota; kingdom Viridiplantae; phylum Streptophyta; class Magnoliopsida; order Malpighiales; family Rafflesiaceae; genus Sapria; species Sapria himalayana. Next base: position 1,899,875 of record JAREIK010000588.1, read on the forward strand.
TCTAAATTACATAATGGTCATGATATAATTTTCACATTGTGGCATATGAGTACCTAAATAGTATAAGTAGTAATAGTATATGTTAGAGTCATGACTTATTCAAGCCAGAGCCAAAACATAAAAAGATATGGCTAGCGACACCATTTTGGCTGTCTTTTTATTCCGAAGAGAAATTAGTCAATCACTACAAATTTCACTAGTGTGAAACTCTACACAATGAACCAAAGCCAAAGTCATAGGCAATTCCAACACTATGACTTTATATTCTAGCAAGTATTTACATTGTTGAAGCTAATTTCATCAACATGATACTCCACTCAATGAGTCAGAACCAAAGCCATGATGAATTCTTATTATCATGATTTCACGCCCAAGAGAACAACCACTTGGTTGTAGTAATTCCAACATCACGACATTTTGCTTACACAGTCAAGATCAAAGCTATGATTATTTTAGCACCATGATATTATGTTATAGAGAGTTAAGCATTACTTATAGATATTCCAAGTATCATGACATCTTGTGATTTTGAGGAGATATGAAGAGATGACAAATCATGACCTCAATTATATTTTATGACTTTCAAGCTTAAATTAGCATGAATCCACAAAGTATAAAAGCTACACTTATAGAAGAAATAAAAAAAAGAGAAAGAGAAGAGAAGGTGAACACCATACAATGCCCTAGGGTGATAAATAATACGTTCTGATTAAGAGAAAATTTAAGGTGAACTACAAGCAACTTCAATTAGAATTATAGTTTTGAAATTATTTTAAGTGTTCATTGAGATCCCTATAATCCAAGACATACCTTCTAATATATCTTATGTGATTTTACACCTAATATTTAGCTAAATTAAATTTTAGGGTTGGTGATGTATTTATGTTATGATGAATATTTTAATTTATGAGTTTATATTTGTGTTAATCTTGTGGTTAGATATTGATAGATATTGATACAAATTAAAATCAAAAATTAATGTTTTCATGAATATGTTAGTTTTTGCTTGTCAGCCATAGCAGATGATGATAGGTTAGAGGTGTCAAATTAGTCAAGCCTTGGCGGCATGACCCATTATAGTGTGGCATGGCATGGGAATTAGCTTGGAGGCCCAACATGACATGATTTTCCCACACATTGTAGGGCTGCGTCAAGCCTGAAGTAGGCCATGCTCTTTGGGTCATCTCCTACCAGCATAAACTAGTTCTTTTTTTTTTTTGGTCTTTTGAGAGGCTTGGGCTTGGATAGTTGGAATTTAATTTTAATATAATTTTTAATTCTAAATCATGATGATGCAATCATGACTTGATATTCTATTTCAATTGAAACAAATAAAAGATTACAAATTTTATTTAATTTTAATAAAGTGTTAATGGAACAAATACAAAATCTAAATAATGTAAAAATTATATTGAAGAAAACATCAAAATGAAGATGATAAATATTGTAATCCAACATCTAATACATCAATAGTGCATAAATCATGATAAAATAAAGAAACTCAAAAATAAACAATCACTAGCACTGTAGCATAGTGACAATATCACATGAATTAATAATCATTAATTTTTAATTGGTGTCTACGATATGGTACTGCTAAAGAAGATATAAATCATTATTATCATAAATGTGTCTGAAGATATTGCTTGTGCCCTCAATTTTCTCAATCTCTCTAAGTCTCATGAATCATCATTCATTATCATCTCTTGTACCTTATCTTGAATGTCCAACCTCAAATCTTCCTAGTCATTCATGCATATAAACGTCACTATGATATTTGGTCGTAATCTTGATTTCCTATTTGAAATAACATTGGCTTTCAAAATTACTTCACATGCATCATTGGGATTAGTAAATTCCATTGCAATAGTTGAATAAATATTTATATGAACATAATGCTTAGCTATTTATAGCACAAATATTTTTTCATGTTTATTCCAAACATAATAATCACTAACAAATCCATTTTCATAAGATGATATCGCACTGTGTTCACATAAAAAAAACTCCAATTTTGACAATTATTAGCATTACATGGATATCTTATTATTATTTCATCCATAAATTCAGGCTATTTTTCAGCGAAGACAATACATATCACAATCCCATTTATAAATTTATTAGTTAAAAACTCATCTTTTGGTCTTATATTCATATATTGATGATATTTTTCATTCCTGTAACACATAACATTAATATATATGGATTAAGGAAAAAAAATATAATAATAAAACTAAAAACTATAATTTTCCTTGTTAAGTTGGTGTATGTAGGCCCAAAATACTAAGTTTGGAGGAAAAAAAATAAATTAATATCTTTTCAAGATCTTTGTAAAGATGTTCACTAGTTACTTCACTATCTGAATTATTTATTGTAATAATAATTTTATTCTAGATTTTTTTCATGAAAATCATACTCGTTATTTGATTGTCATACTAAAGAGTAAAGAAAATAAAATAGAGGTGTCAAATGTGACATGTCAGGTCAGGCCAGGCTAGCCCTGGCATGACTCATGCTAGCGCGACCTAACCCAAGCTAGCCCTGGTGTGATTCATGCTAGCGTGACCTAACCCAAGCTAGCCCGAACTTAACCCAAGCTAGCCCGGCCTGACCCAAGTTACCCTGGTCAAGCATGACTTGGACTGGCATGACCCAGCACAACCCGTTCAAATACCATAGCACAACATGTGATAAATACCATGTTGGGCATTATATGGTGGCTTGGATGGGACAAACAAAAATGAGTTGTGCATGTATGCTACGACTCATTTGACATCTCTACACCATGATCTTTTCTAAAAAGAAATATTAAAAATTTATCATTATATGATAACATATATATATGATCCTTCAGATATAATAATTATTGTAACCCATTTTCTTGTGTCATATGTAATTTTTTTTGTTTATTATTTTGTATTATTGTTTTTTCAAATATAATTATAGTTAATGATAAAAGTATCCAAAATTGTTGTTCATTACATAAATAAGATTCCTATATGAGTTTTCGAGAGTTGTATTGTATTTATATTATTAGTGTTATATTGTTATAACATGATATTAGAGTTAAGTTAAAACAGAAAAAAATTATTATCTTTTCATTCCAATTGTGGGGGCGTGCATCATTAGACAGCAAAGGGCATATGATGGTGGTAGAAGACATGCGTGGTGATGACATAAGAGGCATCTGTTGTGATGGTGGCAGCAAAGGCATGCTCGATTGTATCATTGGTGTGTGAGCTTGGAGGCATAGGAATGTACAGTTAGCGGCATAGGTATGCATGGTTGGCGGCAGTAGGCTCTCGGTGACACGTAGTGGTGGTCCTCAATGACTTCTATTTATATCAACCCTAGGTGGGGGCATAGCGGCACACATTAGTATTTTTGAGCAGAAACACTAAGGTAAAAAAAAAATACAATTAGGATTTGCAAGAATAATTTTAATTGAGTGCAGATTTTTTTATTTAAAAGAACTATAATTCTATAATAGTAGAATTAGATGTAGGAGAATCATTATAGTTCAATGTACCTATTGCAAGAGGATGAGTCTAATAGTCCAAAATTTTCGTAGTGTCTACAAGTGATGTTCCTAATCACGTAATAAAAAAAATTGATTTTTAGGTACATATTTATTAATGCGTTCTAACTATAGGTGAAGATGGCTTGATACCTATGCATAACAAATAAAACTTAGCAAAAAAATGAAACAAAATTATTTGGGAAGATATATATGCATTAGGGACTTGTAGGGACAAATAATACGGGCTATTGCAGCCACGAAGAGTAAGAGTTAAGGGGAGTGATTGAAATTAGATGTGTAATCTTAAAGTTTACTTTAGTTTATAGCCTTTATATAGCTAATACTTACTTTAAGAAAAAACAAAGATATTGGAAATTTTTAAAAAATAATTCTAATATTAGGCACAATTTTTTTTTTCGTATTAGGAGATATGATAAAGTATTATAATAAGATTATAAAGTGATATTAGGTGAAAGTATAATTACTTAACATAAATTAGTCATAATGATTATAAAGTGAGATTAAGTGAAAGTATAATTACTTAATATAAATTAGTCATAATGATTATGTGTTTTGAAAGTAGAATCATAATAAAATTTGTCTGAAAACAAAATATAAAACTTAAAGAGAAAATGTTAGTACTTGCAAGAAAAAGATAGATGATAATATTAATTAATTCTTGGACGTAGATCTGAATATATGTGGAATGAAGTGACTAGTTGTGTAAATAAATATTTAAAGATATATTGTGTGTTAAAAAATTTATATGCATAAAGGAAAATTAGTCATTGAAACTTGAGTTTCAACATTTCAATATTTCATTACGAGAAATAAAAAAAACTATTTTTGGAGAAATAAGCTTATATGATAGAAATGCAAAAGTACAAGAATAAATACATTATGATATTGTATAAGGAAAAAAATAATTTAAATGTGTCATGAATATAATTGTATTTAAGGTATGTAATGAATTGTATGAAAGACTACAAAGTAAATAGAAAGAGTATAATTATTATAAGTTTGCTAAGATGTGAGAGGAGAATAGTAGAGAATATATTTTATAATGAAAGTATAATTATAAAAGATAAAGAATTTCAAGAGAGATTGAAAATATATTTTGTTATCTTTTAAGTAAGTTTACTGATTTAAATTTGAATATTATTGGTGATAAAGTTATATAGATGAGATAATACTTATGGAAGTTAAAAAAATTCTTAAAAAGATGAAGGCAATAAAAGTTCCGGCCTTCCGGGGCTCAAGTGAGAAAGATGTGATATTGTTGACTAGCTTGTTTAATAAGATCATGAAAACTATGTAGATGCTATATTAATGAAGATAATATTATAATTATTATTTATAAGAATAAGTAATATATTCAAAATTATAATAATTATTGAGTTAGTTATATTATAAAAATTATTTATTTAGTCAAATAATTATTTGATAAATAAATAAAGAATAAGAAAAACTTATGAATAAATGTTATTGATTTGGAGAAAACTTTAATAAAATCCCAAATAATTTAATTTGGTAGGGTTTATGTAAGAAAAATGTATAAATGTATATATTGAGAAAACCAAAACATATATGAGGGAATGAGATTCAGAGTTAAATTGATTTAATTTGTCACTGATGAATTTTTAATAGTCGTAAGATTTTATCATAAATAATCACCCAGTCCTAATATTTTTGTGTTAAATATGGATAAATTAAAGATATAACTTTATATATATTATTGATAGATGCTACATATTTAGTTGATGAGTATTGAGAAGAGTGATAGAAATCTAAAAATTTGGAGGGTAACATTTGAGTACATTTTTGAAATATGAGATTAATCATATTAAAAGTGGTAATGATTTCGTTTTTAAAATAAAAAATTAGAAATATTAAAAATTAATAATTTCAAATAATGAGGATGTTTCATATACAAACGAGCATGAAATATAAGGTGGGATTAATATTTCATAGGATTAAGATTCTTTGTAATATGTATATACAAAAACATTGACAAGGAAGTGTTCAATTAGATTAATATTAAATGAATCAAATTGAGAACATGTATTCTTTTTAATAAATGAGTATCATATAAATTAAAAAAAATTATATAGAACAAGAACAAGTGAACAACTATAAAACTAAATATGCTTCATGGAAGTAAATATTTGACAACCAATAAGTATCATATAAAAATGAGAAAGATAATATAAACAAGGATGATAAAGTAGATGTACAATAAGATTAAGAATGATAAAAATAAACAAAAAATTATTAGGAAAAATATTTGAGATGATTTGGTAATGTCTAATGCAAATCTTTTAGTACACCAATTAGGAAATGTGTGATTATTTGAGTTGATGATGAAAAAAAAATTACACATGGGGTTAAAAGAAATTAGTTATAAAACTTATAAATAATGATTTAATAAATAAGTGATTGAGAATGTAAATAACTTTTAATTGTGTATTGGAAAAACATATTACATATAGTCGACCAGGATAAAATTTTTATTGAGGTAAAAAATGTGCGCAATTTCAAATGGTTTGACGAAACATAATAATGCAATCAAAACAATTGGCTTGGAGAAAACTTAATACATAATACAGTGTATTGGCGAATCATAATAATGCGTTCAAAACAATTTTTCAAGGAAAATGCGAGTAAATTACAAGTGACTAAGCAGCAATTATAAATGCTGCTTAGTCATTATTGGCTCTAACTTTATTTCCTTTGCTTATTATTTCCTCCTACATAATGTTTTATTATTTTCCTTTGGTTTTGCATTTGAAAAGCTATTTTTGTTATTAACAACAATATTTCTTGAAACTTTGAATGCACGAACAATCAAGTATCATCGTGATCGTACCCCTGGCAAGGGGCACAGTAAGGCAAACCCTTGTGAAAGTTGGATGCATGAACAAAACCGAAGTCCCAACCTGGAGCAACATCCTGCTTCGGCAAAACCTTGTTCCCCTTTGCGTAGTTTTCACCAAGCAATGATGGGAAGGGGTCTATCATCTCCATCTCAACTTCATTGTGATCGCACAAGATACCCACCTAGAGGTAGCAGAGACAGTGGCCACCATTCATATGAGGATGATGGTCAGTGCATAGGTTGGGCATAGTCTCCTTATGGTGGAATTTTCAGTTTTCACATGGTAGAAATGCAGAGGGGGGCGTTGATGATTCTACTTAGCTAGATGCTCTTTGGCTATTTACTGATTGGTAGATTTTTTTTTGTTTTTTTTGTCACTTTTTGTGCGGCAGTAACCATTCGAACCCAATTGGCGGTAAAAAAAATTGGCTGCAAACTATAACCGAGGAGAAAATATTTCTGAAAATATACTTTTTCTTTCTGTAAATCTTGTTTTTTTACAATCAATACAGTGATTTATTTATAGGCAGTAGTTTGCCCTAATAAAAGATTTCATCTATTAAAAACATTATCACCCATAAGAGTAACTATTGACTCTTGATATTTCATCTTCCATATTAAAAGCAGACATTTAATGTTTAAAAAAACTCCCCATTAAAAACAGACATTTAATGTTTATTTAACAAAACTCACCCATAAACTTAAATACTTCTGCCATCTTTCATGCCGATTAATCTTTTGTAGTTGTCGAGTAGTATCGTAGGTAGCGGTTTGGTGAAGATATCTGCGACTTGGTCCCGACTTGCCACGTATACTAATTTTATATTTCCTTCCTTCACTTGAGCACAGATGAAGTGAAAATAAACGTCAATATGTTTGCTCCTCTCATGATTCACTGGGTTCTTGCTCAACTCAATTGCTGATTTGTTGTCAACTCGTATCTCAGTTGCACCGAGTTGTTGCTCCATCTTGCCCAACAAATTTCTGAGCCATATCGCATGACGTACTCACAAAGATGCTGCCACATATTCAGCTTCACATGTCGAGAGTGTCATGATTGGTTGCTTCTTTGAAAGCCAAGTAAATGTCGTGTCACCCATAAAAAATACATAACCTAGTGTACTTTTCTGATTGTCCAAGTCTATGCACCAATCACTGTCAGAGTACCCGACCAACTTGTAATCTACCACATTTGTGTAAAATAACCCGAGCGACATTATTCCTTTGATGTATTGAAGGATTCGCTTTAACGCATTCCAATGTGAATAGACTGGCTCCCCCATGAACCGACTTACAATGCTGACACTTAATGCAAGGTCCGGCCTTGTGCATGTGAGATAGCGAAAGCTTCCCACTAAACTTCGGTATTTGCTTGCATCGATTCATTCTCCTCCATCAAACTTAGAGAGTTTTGCACCTGGTTCCATTGGTGTTGAAACTGGATTGCAAGACTCCATCCTGTACTTCTTCAAAATCTCTTTTATATATGCCTCTTGGGATACAAAGATACCCATCTTTTCTTGTCTTACCTCTAGACCAAGGAAAAACTTTATCAAGCCCAAATATGTCATCTCGAATTCCCGTGTCATTGTGCTTTTGAACTTTTGTATCATTTCATTATTATTCCCCATAAAAATGAGATCATCAACATAAAGAGCAAAAAATAACATATTATCTCTACTCTTCTTCACATAAAGGACATGTTCATAAGGACATTGCTCGAATCCCTTCTCTTTGAAGTATGTATCGATACGAGTATTCCATGCCCGCAATGCTTGCTTCGACCCATAAAGTGACTTCTTCAATTTCAGTACCTTCTTTTCTTCTCCAATTTTCATGTACCCGGGTGGTTGTTTAATATAAACTTTTTCTTCAAGCACACCATTTAGGAATGCCGATTTAACATCCATTTGTAATATCGGCCAATTGAATTGAGCTGCTTGTGAAATAAGCAATCTGATTGTCTCCATTCTTGCAACGGGAGCAAACAATTCATCATAGTTGATTCCTGCCTTTTGCTTGTATCCCTTTGCTACAAGTCTCACTTTATATCATTCTATCTTTCCTTGAGCATTCATCTTTCTCTTAAATACCCACTTGACATCAATGGGCTGAGTTTCTTTCGGCAATTCTACTAACTTCCATATGTTGTTGCGATATATTGCTTTAATCTCCTCGTCCATGACAGTCTGCCACTTCTTGTCTTGCTCCGCCTGTTCAAAGCTTAAATTTTCGGAATATACCAAAAAGATATACAAGGCGTACCTCATTTGTTGAATCATACAAATCTTGTAAGCTTTGTATTTTGGGTTGTCGTGGTTCATCTTCATCATCAATGGTTTTAGAATTTTTCGGTATAGTTGTTGGCATAACAATTGATGATTCTCCAACATCAATGATATCCTCTGTTGCTTTATTCCAATCTCATTCATTTGCTTCATGAACTCGTAAATCATGGCTCACTAGAATCTTCTTGCTTATCGGATCGAATAGCTTGTATCCTATTATTTTCTCATCATACTCAATAAAAATATATCTTTTACTTTTGTCTTCGAGCTTCGTTCTTCGTTGATCCGGCACATGTGCGTAGACCAAACTGCCGAATACTTTGAGATGAGAGATTGTCGGTTTTTGTCCACTCCATGTCTCTTGTGGTGTTTGATCATACAACTTTGCATGTGGACACCGATTTTGAACATAGACGGTGCATTGTATGGCTTCCGCCCAAAATTTCTTCGGCATTTTATTGCTTTTGAGCATTGACCGAACCATGTCAAGAATGGTTCGGTTCTTCCTCTTGGCTACACCATTTTGCTGTGGAGAGTATGGTGCAGTTAAAAATCGACTTATGCCTTGCTCCTCACAATACTCCATGAAAATCATCGAAGTATATTGGCCTCCTCTATCGGATTGTACAAATTTAATATATATACCGGTTTCCTTTTCCACCAGCACTTTGAATTTTTTGAACACCTCAAATACCTCGGATATTCCTTTCAGAAAATAAACCCAAGTTTTTTCGTGAGAAATCATCAATAAAAGAAATGAAATAGCTTTTGCCGCTGAAAGATTCAGGGGTGATTGGTCCACATATGTCGGAATGAATCAACTCGAGTAGTTTCTTAGCCTGCTATTTTGCCTTCTTTTGAAATGACATTCTTGCATTCTTTCCTAAGCACACATTCTTCACAAAATTTTCCATTGTATTCCATGTCAGGTAGTCCGTGCACCATATTATTCTTTTCCAACTTGTTTAGGCCTTCATGATGTAGGTGACCAAAACGGAGATGCCACAATGATGCATTGTCTTCCACATTGACTTGCAAACATTTTTCTCGTACACTTCTCAAATTCATCTTTTACATCCGATTTCTTCCCATTTCAACTTGTGCGACTGAACGCCACTGCTTGTTTTTCAATAGTAATATCCGATCTTTCATAAAAACCAAATATCCTTTCTCCATGAGTTGCCTCATACTCAAAATGTTGCTCTTGAGGTCTAGTACATAATACACATCTTGGATTGACCCGATGAAACCATCCTTTTGTACATAATAAATTGTACCTTGACTTTTTACCTCAACCTTTGAGCCATCTCCAAACAATACAAATACAGCTTCAACCTTTCGTATTTCTTTGAAACAATGCTCGTGCCCACACATATGGTTGCTTGCAGCTGTGTCAAGGTACCACACCATGTCAAGATACAGCTTCTTCCGCATTTCTTTGAATTACAATCTTTCGCATGGTAACGATATTTGCCATACTTGTAGTACTCGAAGTTGGAATAATTTGATCGATTGCCTCTTCCATGACTACGTCCTCTTCCACAACAATTTTGTTGGTTTGATTGCCCCTTCTCCTCATGATACCATTCTTGATTGCGACTTTTCCCACCGCGAATATTTCATCGACCACCACAGCCTCGCCATTTACCTCGAAAGTTTTGATAATAAAATATCTTTTCGTCATTGAATGATGCTTTGGTTTGAAGTGTCTCCTCAAGTGTCTCCTCCTCATTCTTCTCACAATATTCATGTGCCATTAGGGAACTTGCAAGCTCGTCGACTGTGAAGTTTGCTAGATCCTTTGACTCTTCTATGGCACATACCACATTCTCGAAACTATCAGTTAATGACCTCAGAATCTTTTCCACGACCCGCGCATCAGACAATTTTTCTCCATCTCAGTTGAGTTGATTCACCACGGTTTGAGCACATGTGATGTAATCAAACACACCTTCTGACTCCTTCATTTTCATGCTTTCAAACTCATTGCGAAGAGTTTGAAGACGAAGTTGTTTAACTCGGTCGGCTCCTATGCACGTAGTCTCCAAGATGCCCCAAGCTTCTTTTGAAGTTTTTGCACTCTCAATCTTCTCAAAGCCCAACTCATCAACAACTCGGAACATGATGTATAATGTCGTCTTATCTTTTGATCGTGTCTCTTTCAATGCCTTATTTTGAGCCGTCATATATCCTTCGATAGATTCTGGTTCTTCGAAACCTTCTTGAACCACCTCCCAACAATCCACAGAACCAAGAAAAGCTTTCATTTGGATGCTCCAATTCTCGTAATTCACCTTCGTTAATCGGGGCAGTGGGACATTATTGATTATACTCCCAATCCCTCCGATACCAAATTGTAAAAAAAAAATTGGCTGCAAACTATAACTGAGGAGAAAATATTTCTGAAAATAGACTCTTTCTTTCTTTAAATCTTGCTTTTTTTTACAATCGATACAATGATTTATTTATAGGCAGTAGTTTTCCCTAATAAAACAGAAAATTAAAAAATCATTATCACCCATAAGAGTAACTATTGACTCTTGACATTTCATCTTCCCTATTAAAAATAGATATTTAATGTTTAAAAAAACTCCCCATTAAAAATGGACATTTAATGTCTATTTAACATTGGCTTCGTGCTGATAAGATTTTTGGATGTCTTGTTGATATGTTTCTGGACAGGAACACACTACCAGTTTATCTGACGAAATGACTAAGTTGTAACCATTCTGAACCTATGCATATTTTGTTATACTGTCGTCCATCATCAAAGAACCCTTTTAAGAATGACTAAGCACCCATTAACTTATTTATCATAATGCAGATGAATTGCATTTGGTGTGGTTTAGAATTGGATTGGATTTGATTTGTTGTCTTTGATTTTTAAGTTTGGTTTGGTTTTAGTTTACCTTTGGTTTGGATTGGATTTACTTGATTCAAGAGTCTAAAAAATTTGTTTTGGTTTAACATATTTGGTATTTTAGTCGAGAAACAAAGGAAAGATTAGGTTTTTGGTTGCTGTTAGGACAAAAGTAGGAAAGAACCTGAAAATAATACATTTATTTTTAGTGCACTAATAAAAAAATGCTTAGGTCTACTAAAGTATTACTCTTCACAATCTATTAAGAAAAATGAAAGCATAGCAAAACAAACAAGTATTATTTCTTTGCTTAACAATGAATTTATAGGGAGCTAAGATTGACAATGTTAGGGTCAAAACTCAAAAGTCTTGATCCATGTGGAATATACAACTATGGTGGGATTAATACAACTAATATATCTGGTAAAATATTTCTTAATACTCCTCCTCAAGTTGGAGAGTGAATGTCATGAAGTCCCAACTTGCTACGTAAACTCACAAAGTGATATTTTCCTAAGACTTTTGTAAATACATCAGCCAACTATGAGTTTGAAGGAACAAAAGAAGGATCAATCATTCTAGTCTGTACTTTTTCTCATACTATATGACAGTCTTTTTCAATGTGCTTCATACGTTCATGAAAGATAAGATTTGCCGCAATGTGCAAAGCTGTTTGATTATCACAAAATAATGGTATTGGAGAAGACTGAGAGACTTTTAAATCATGTAGTATATAACATAACCAGGTTAGCTCTAAACATGTGTTAGCCATGACTTGATACTCGACTTTAGCTAATGATCTAGAGACATTGGCTTGTTTCTTGGACTTCCATGATATGAGAGAATTTCCAAGAAAAATACAATATTCTGTAACTGATCATCTTGTGGTGCAACAACCTCTCCAATCCAAATCACAAAAGGCTTTCAAATTCAAATAGTTATTAGAAGGAAGTAATAATCCCTGGCCCGGGTACCATTGATGTATTTGAGGATTTGAATGGCAGAGTTCCAATGTGATATTCTAGGCTCTTGTATGAATTGTATCAATGTGTGAACTGAGTAGACTATGTCGGGCCTTGTCACTATCAGATAAATCAATCTTCCAACTAATCATTTGTAATTTGTTAGATCATTTAGCAATGCTCCATTAGTGGAAGTGATCTTCAAATTTTGCTCCATTGGTAAATTATTGGGACGTGTATCTAGGTTTCATGTATCTTGTAAAATATCCAACACATATTTTCTTTGTGACATAAAATTTTCCTTCTTTGAATGTGAGAATTCAATACTCAGAAAGTACTTCAAGTCTCCAAGATCTTTGATATGGAAGTGTTTAAGAAGGAATCATTTGAGGAGTTCCATTTCATGTAGATTATTTTTTGTGAGGAGTATGTCATCAACATATATGAGAATTACCATAAAAGAATTGCCTTGAGCCTTGGTGAAAATTGAATAATTAGCCTTTGATTGTTAATAACCGGCATTTTGAATAGTTTCTGAGAATGTAGAAAACCAGTTTCATAATACTTGTTTAAGTCCATAAAGAGACTTGTTGAGCCGACATACAGTGTTCTCCCCCTGTTGGTGAATACCAGGTGGAGGTTCCATGTATACAACTTCATGTAAATCACCATGGAGAAAAGTATTTTGAAGGTCCAATTGGTGAATATACCAATGTCGTGTAGAAGAAATAGTAAGAAGACATCGAAGTGTTGTAAACTTACCTGTTGGTGAATATGTTTCATGATAGTCAATGCCTGCAATTTGATTGTATCCCTTAGCAATGAGGTGAGCCTTGTAGAGCTCAATGGTGTCATCATATCGGTATTTTATTTTGTAAACTCATTTACAACTGATCGGTTTATGACCGATAGGCAGAGAAACTAAGCTCCATGTGTTGTTGAGCTGTAATGCTTCTAATCATGTATGCATAGCTTGTTGCCAATGTTGATCAAGGAGAGCTTGAGAATAAGTTTTGGGCTCGATGTGATTTGAGATGGTAGCTAAAAGGTAGAATGAGAGGAAGATAAATGTGAGTAGGAAAGGAAATGTGAGAGTGGATATCGAGTATTTGTCTTAGAATTTGATATTGAGTTAGATTGATTAGCCTGAGATGACATCAAAAAGTCTCTATGCCATGTTGGTGATTGCTTGGGTCGTGTTGACTTTCTTGGAGGGGTAATAGGTTCAGAAGGAATGTCTGACATGTTTGAAAGTGTTGGTGTGAATGTGAAAGACTGAGTAGTGCCAGATGGAGCAACATGTGTGATTTGCATATGTGTGGGAGATATGGGTTCATGTATATTTGTTATTTCTATTTGCTCAGGTTGGTGATAATGATTTATAGAAGAAACTGGCGGTATGATAGGCAGATATTTTATTGTTTCAGAAAGAAAATTAGGCATTATAAAATCAGAATTTTTTTGAGGTGGATGAAAAAGGGGAAATGGTTTCATGGAACTTGACATCACAGATGATAAAAATTTTTTTAGTTTTCATGTCGTATAGTTTATATCCTTTTTGCCTAGCCAGATATCCAAAAAAGATATATTTTTTGACATGTGATTCGAATTTATGAATTGGGTTTACAATAGTGGCATAACATAGACCACCAAAAACTTTTAAGTGATCAAGAGAGGGTGGACGATGATATAAAATTTCAAAAGGTGTTTTATTTGAAGGCAATGGAGATGGTAACTGGTTAATGAAATTAACAGTAGTTAAAACATATTCTCCCCAAAAACACAAAGGTAATAATGGGATTGAAGAAGTAGTGCTCGTGCTACAGTGAGAATGTGATGATGCTTCCTTTCAACAACTCCATTTTGTTGCGGAGTGTAAACACATGTGTGTTGATATTTAATGCCATAAAACCTAAAAAAAGTTTTCATAGACAAGAATTCGTAACTATTGTATACTCTGCCTACTTTGGCATAGACATGAAATTGAGTATAAGTAAAATTAATGAAAGATTTCAAAATATTTTGAGTCTTAGATTTGTGTTGCATAAGGAATATCCATGTGCATCTTATAAAGTTATCTACAATGATAACGAAGAATCATTTTCCTGAGTGTGTGGGAATTTGTGAGGACCCCAGATATCATAATGTAATAAATCAAATGGAGCATGAGTTGATATGAAACTTAGTGGGAAAAGAAGTCTTGTTTGTTTTGCCATGGGACAAACAATATAATTATTGTCATAAGAAATATTATTTGAAGATAACAACGAAGAAGCTAACTTAAGGCGAAATGATGATGGATGTCCAAGATGCATATGTCATAGATTGGAAGAGTGTGAAACTTGATGACAGATTGATATTTTTTGCAATGAATGCATGTAATAGAGACCACCACTTTATTTATTCGAGCCAATCAACTTCTCCTTAGCCAAGTCCTGTAGGACAAAAAGGTGGGAAAAAATGGCACAACAATTTAAAATAGTGGTAATTTTGCTCACAAACATTAGATTTAAACGAAAACTAGGAACACATAGAACATCATTTAAGGTGATATTAGAATTGAGAGATACAGTGCCAGTTGAAGTGATTGAGGTTGTAGATCTAGTTGGTAAATTAATGATAGGTATTGATGATGATTATACTTTAGTGAAAAGAGTTGAATTAGAGGTGATATGATGAGTTGCTCCATTATCCAAAATCCAAGGCTTAGTGAATACAGAATTAATTAAAGCATCAGAAAAAAGAGACATACATGTTGTATTTGTATAGGTGTTTATATTATGTTTTGTACTTGTTAAAGATAGGGCACGATAAAGTTGTTGAAGTTGCTCATGGAGAATCCTTGCAAGATATTGACCAGGTCAGGAGTTTGGCTTGTTTTGTTAATGTTATGCGTGAATTGAGGGGATTCTGTTGCATTAGCAGTAGGGAATGAATTTCTTCGAAATCCTCATTATTGTTGTGATTGACCTTGTCGATTGGGTATCCATGTGTCATTTTTGTATCTGCATCTATCCTCAGTTTGCCCTTTTTTATCATAGTATTTGCAATAAAACTTTAGAGTACGACAAAATTTTCAATGGTGTGGCCTTCTCTGTTACAATGTTCACAATGCTTGCCTTTTGATTTATTTGAGTAATTCATTGAATTATTCTAAATTGTAGCAAAAATAAAAAAATATTCAATTGTTTCTAATGTCACTTGTCATAAGATTTCCTCTTAAATTATGAGGGAATAGTCCTGACGAACATTAGGCAGTGGAATTATCATGAGAATGTTGCCATGAACACTATTGTATGTGTCATTAAGGCCCATAAGAAATTGCATCATCCGATCCTCTTCTCTTTATTTGATGTGTGTCTTCATTTGGTTGCAAGTGGGGATAGGTCGATATGTATCTAACTCATCCTAAAGATTTTTGAGTTTTATGAAATATGCTGAGATTGTAATCATGCATTGTGAGAGAGAGACTAGTGATTTTTGAATTTGATAAATTGCTGGTGCATTTTTTTGTGAGAATTGGTCTTTGAAATCTTTCCATACTTGGCATGCCATTTTGGCATGAATGCCCCCCTTGGCTAGATCAGATTCCACTGAGTGGGTAAACCATGATAAAATCATACTATTGCATTGATTCCAAAGGGCATATTCTGTTGGATGATTTGTTTCGGAAGGTGGTTTATTAGACCCATCAATGAAGCTAATTTTGTTTTTGGCTGTAAGGGCATGAATCATGGATTTACTCCATAATGCATAATTGGGGCTATTTAGTTTTGTTGTAACGAGCAAGTGACCGGGTTGACCTGAATGATGGACGAAAAATGGGTTGGAAAAATCCATAATTGAGGGAACATTGTCGGAGATTGGTGTTATTAATATTGATATTAGTTGTGTGTTATTTCTAACCAAAATTCAATCCGGATCACGCCACATGAAATCAAACTAGGTATTTTTTTTCGCGTGCCTCCTCGTTTGTGAGCAGATGTGTGGAGACTCTTCACGGCACTAAGCGGTATCATAGGAGTTCCAAAAAATGGGCTTTCTTCGGTGCTTTTATTCACACATCAAAGGGCGATGACCTGCAGATGTTGATGTCTCAACATGAATCATTAACTTGAGCATCACGAGCCTATAAACTCTCCTCTGTATTTGCTCATTTGGTGCAGATGAGCCGAAAATGTTCAAATCTAATTCTGATTTTGTTGTTCTGCCAGTTCCATCCGTTGAATGGGTGGTAGCATGCAAAGGTATGTACGAGAGGCTGTTGATGCTGCTTAGAGATCTTGACAACTCGAAGCCCTCGTAGCCTAAGTTGGTCAAAACTTAATATGAGCACATACTAGAAATATTATTGTGGAACTAAAACTTTGGTCTATTAGAGTTGCCAAATTCTTGGTTGTTCTTGAGTATCGCAGTGTGGTAGAGATCGAAGAAATATCAAGGGCCTCCAATCTTTGGAGATGCTGGTTATCCGGGATAGCAACCCATCTTCATCCTTGTCTCTCTAAATATGTAGCAGAAGCAGCCCTTCATCATTGAAGAGCATCTCTGCCTCCACTTCTCTACATTTCTCTGTCCTTCCATCCCTCTGATACCATATTAAGAAAAATAAAAGCATAGCAAAACAAGAAAGTATTATTTCTTTGCTTAACAACGAATTTATAAGGAGTTAAGATTAACAATGTTAGGGTCAAAACTCAAAAGTCTTGATCCAGGTGGGATATACAGCTATTGTGGGATTAATACAGCTATGGTGGGATTAATACAGCTAATATAGCTGGTAAAATATTTCTTTATACAATTCTATCCTAATAAAAAAAATGCTTAGGTCTCCTAAAACATTTACATGCCATTTATGGTCACAGAAAATGGTTTGTGCCATGCTGTAGATGGCATGATCAAGTTTCTTCAAGCCCAAGCAAGCTATTGTGTTGGGCTGGCATGGCCATGTTTGGAAGTTGGTCCATGCCAGCTTGGCATGAACTAGTGGCCTACTGCCTGCTGGTAATCTGGGTCATGTCAGGTAAGATCATCTTATGCAAACTTGACATAACTATGGTACTAGGCATAGGTTGTCCCTAGTTAAGTACTGTTTAACCTAGACTAGTCTGGGTCAGTTGGGCTAGTCTACTTTGGGTTCAGTCCAGGCTTGTTTGGATGTGGGCTAACAAGTAGCTCCGGATCAGATCGACCTAGAGGAATCAAACAGGACGTGCCGGGCTGGCCCGACCCATTTTTTATGAGCATGATCTTGCTTTTGTGTAGGGCCAGGCACGACATGGCTACAGTACCATGTAGTGCATGGCCCGACACGGCTACAGTACCATGTAGTGCCTGGCCCGACACGGTTTATTCAAGCCAGGCTCGGCACGGTCAGCTAGCCTGGCGGTAAAAGTACCACGTCGGGTCATGCCAGTACGAGCCTGGTTAAAAAAATAAATTTTTTTATTTTTAAAAATTTAAAGTTTTGTATTAAACTATATATAAAAATTAAAATATATATTATATTATATATAGATAATTTTTAAAAATTTTAAATTTGTAACTTGAAAATTGTTGAATATAAAATATTAATAAAGTTTAAATTTTTTTTATTAATTTATAATAAATTTAGATTATAATTTATTAAAATTAAATTATAGAGTTTTAAATAAAAAATGTAAACACAAAAATATATTAAACAAAAAATTTTGTTAAAAAATATTACAAAGTCACAAAAACAAAAGCAAACCAAATGTCAAATTGGCCAATAAATACTGAACCAAAGAAAATACAACGTATGGTAAATAAAAAACCATACAATCAATACAAAACAAAACATCGAAATCAAAAAGCAGAATCAAGATTAAATAACACAAATCATTAATTGTATCCGTGACCTTAAGGCATCAAAAATCAAAATCAAGTGGCAATGACAAATAGTATGTGGAATGGCATGGCATTGGCAACTGGCATCTGACAACAGGCAGGTTCAACCGGCAACCACTTCAATCATCAATCGGAGTATCATTAGCATCATCAACCACAACATCAAAATTACTATCATATAGATCATCATCATCAGCAATAAACTCATCCGCTTTCGCAGCGGATGTAGTCCCTATCCTAGCTCTAGCACAATCCTAAATACTAAACCTCGAATCCTCCGAATCCTTCAAATAGGCCAAGGCTTCAATAATATCTAGACGTAATCTAGATCTCATATCCAAAATCACGTTCACTATAACAGAAAAAGTAGACTCTGATGCTACGCTCGACACCGGAGGAGTTAGTAGATCTCATGTCATCCTAGATAGCACGGGAAAGGTGAATTCATATAATTTACACCACTATAATATATCAAGATTCTTAGTATCAGAATGTGATAGAATTGAGTAGTAATCGGTATCTAAGTACCGAGAAAGCTCCCTCCTATGTGATGATCCACCCCGTCGTTTCTCCCTCGCTAACTGAATGGAAAAATAATCATCTCTAAAGATGGTATCCATATCCGTAATCACAGTCTTACTACTACTACCATCATACCTAGTATCGTAGTATGTGAATAAGTCAGTCAACTTTTCGTGAATGAACTCTTTAGGTTGGTCTTACAGGTTAATGCATGAGGAAATGTAAGTCAGGGTGTTTATACCCCTTCCACCTTAACCCTAGGGTCCATGCATGCAGCGAGACAATAAATAAATTGAATGGTGGACTAGTACTTTAAGTACATGGTTTCTATCTCTGCAACCATATGGCTAAGTGTTGGGTCAGCTCGATACTTCCAAAATATCCTAGTAATATTGCATATGCACCTAAGTGCAATGCAAGTCGTGGGAGTATAAATCGACGAACACATATTCGTCGTGTCATTAAAAATTTTCAGAAATTTCATAAATGAAATTCTTGAAGCCATGTCAGTGTCGTCAATAATAAGTTCGCCACTCTTACTATTGACATAGACGGATATCACATATTTGTATCCAACACATCACTCCAACATCAGGTACGTGTAATTCTAACGGTGTCTCACATCCGATTGGAATTTCTTCTTATTAAGATTCGCAGACAAACAAAGACTACCAACCTCATGTTGTCTGCGAGGAGTGTGATATCTAATGTGAAAGATCTCTCCTAATGGTGCATCTCTATAATTCCTAACAAATATGTTAATCGATACTACATTATTAGAAGCGATATCGAATGTGATACTGAAAATTTTATTTTGAATTTTATATTATCTAAAGATTTTCATCATACACTCAAAAATGGTCGGACCATCATGAGGATAGAAAATCTCAGAAAATCCTAAAATTTTTTTATCCATTGTCCAGTTAGAATCTACATAGTGGCTAGTGAGACATGCATAAGATGATTCATCGTGACTTGTCCAGATATCGGACGTCACGGACACCACTCCACTATATGTCATAAATTCATTAATTATTATTTGTTTTTCTAACTTATAAAATTTTAGTATGACATTCCTAGATGTGGACCTAGGAATCCTACGATAAGCAGGCTGAAAATATGTCCGCATGATGCTCACTACCCTTGGATCTTCCGAAAATCTGATCGGAAGACCTATTAATGTGATAAGTTTGGTCATGTCTTCTCTACCCAACTCGCTGCGGTATATGAAGGAAGTAAACTTTGAGACTGAACTCGATCTAGATTCAAAAAATGTAGTGCTAAGTTGGGTTTGCCTAGGATCTAATGCACCATGTGGACTTCTGTAGTTTGGACTCATTTTAATATAATAAAATAAAAAAAATGTTAGGGAGAGGAAGAATAAATGACACAATGCAAATATTGTATGAGAATTTTAACATGTAAGAGTTCGTTTGGGATTGGGAATCTTAAGAGGCATGTCGAATTATGCACCAAAAAACATGGTCCATTAGATTCTAGGCAAATCCAACTTGGCACTGTATTTTTTGAGACTGGATCGTGTTCAGTCTCAAAGTTTACTCCCCTCATTTACTCCAGTGAGTTGGGTAGGAACGGCATGGCCAGACCTATCACATTGATGACTATTCCGATCAGATTTTCGGAAGATCCAAGGGTAGTGCGCATAATGCAGACATATTTTTAGCATGCTTATCGTTGGATTCCTAGGTCCACATCTAAGAATGACATACTAAAATTGTATAAGTAAGAAAAACAAAAAATAATTGATGAATTTATGGCATATAGTGGAGTGGTGTCCGTGACGTCTAATATCTGGATAAGTCACGATGAATCATCATATGTATGTCTCACCAACCACTATATAGATTCTAACTGGACTATGAATAAAAAAATTTTAGGATTCTCAGAGATTCTCAATCCTCATGATGACCCGATCATTTTTGAGTGTATGATGAAAATCTTTAGGGAATATAAAATTAAAAGTAAAATTTTTAGTATCACATTCGATAATGCATCTCATAATAGAGTAGCGATTAACATGTTTGTTAGAAATATTAGAGACGCACCATTAGAAGAGATTTTTAATATCAGATGCATGTGTCACGTGATTAACCTGATTGTTCAAGTGGGTATGAAGGTGTGTTCCCTCGCGTTGGATAATATAAGTAATGCACTAAAATATATTTTCACTCCTCGCAGACAACAAAAGTTTGGTAGTCTCTATTTATCTGTAAATTTAAAGAAGAAGAAATTTCCACTTACCTGATGTGAGACATCGTTGGAATTACACGTACCTGATGTTGGAATCATGTGTTGGATACGAACACGTGATATCCGACTACGTCAATAGTAAGAGTGACGAACTTATTATTGATGATACTGATTAGGCTTCAAGAATTTCATTTATGAAATTCCTAAAGATTTTTTATGATACGACGAATATGTGTTCGTCGGTTTATACGCCCATGACTTGCATTGCACTCAGGTGTATATGCAATATTAGTAGCATGTTTAGGAAGTATCGAGCTAACTCGACACTTAGCCATATGGTTCCAGAGATGGAAACCAAGTACTTAAAGTACTGGTTTACCATTCCATCTCTTTATTGCCTCGCTACATGCATTGCCCCTAGGGTTAAGGTGGAAGGGATAAAAAATACCCTGACTTACATTTCCTCGTGCATGAACCTGGAATAGCCACCTGAAGGGTTCATTCACGAAAAGTTGACTGACATGTTCACATACTATGATACTAGGTATGGTGGTGGTGGTAGTGAGACTGTGATTACGGATATGGATACCTTGTTCGGAGATGATGATTTTTTCATTCAGCTAGTGAGTGGGAAATGTCGGGGTGGACCATCACATAGGAGCGAGCTTTCTCGGTACTTAGATATCGATTACTGCTCAATCCTATCACATTCTAATACTAAGAATCTTGATATATTACAATGGTAGAAATCATATGAGTCCACCTTTCCTGTCCTATCTAGGATGGCACGGTATCTACTGACTCCTCCAGTGTCAAGCATAATATCAGAGTCTACATTTTCTGTTTTAGTGCACGTGATTTCAGATAGGAGATCGAGATTACATCCAGATATTGTTGAGGCATTGGCCTATTTGAAGGATTGGAAGGATTCGAGGTTTAGCATACATGATCATGCTGGAGTTGGGATTGGAACAGGGACTGCAACCCCATCCACTATGAAAGTGGCGGAGTTGATTGCTGATGATGATGATCCATATGATTCTGATCTTGATGTTGTGGCTGATGATGCTCATAATATGCCGATTGATGATTGATGATGATCCATTATATTTTGATTTCGATGTTTTATTTTTTATTAATTATATGTTTTATTTTTATGTTACGTTGAAACTTTAATTTGTTTGGTTCGGACCTTTGGTATCTATTGGCTGATTGGTCATTTCTCATTTGGTTTGCTTTTGTTTTTTTTTTACTTTTAAATTTTTTTTAACGAAATTTTTTGCTTAATTTATTTTTTTGTTTAAATTTTTTATTTAAAAATTTATAACTCTATAATTTAATTCTAATAAATTATAAACTAATTGTATTTTAAATTATAAAAAAAATTTAACCTTTGTAATTTATTAATTTGTATCAATTTTTATTTTATAAAATTAATATATTATACATTATCTATAATTCTATATATAATTTAATTTATTTTTTAATTAAACTAAAATATAAAACTTTAAAAATTTTAAAAAAATTTTTAACCTGGCCCATATGGCCTGGTTTGCCCCTACGGCCAGGTTTGGCCCGACTGGGCCCAGCATGGCATGACACGACTTTTATAAACCATGCCGGGCTAGGCACGACATGGTACAGTAATTGTGCGTGTCTGGCCCGGCACGAAACCACGACCGTGCTCTAAAAAAATAGGCTGGCCCAGCCCAGCTCGTCCCGTTTGACACCTCTATGTGTAGGGTTTGCTTGAATCATGTTGTGCCTTGTTGAGCATGACATGACTACTAAACTGGGCAGTGCCCGGCATGGCACATGCACGATAGCTCGACTACCACGAACCATTTGACACTCTATACTAGAGGGACCTAACATTGGTATCACATATTACATTTGGTACCAAAATCCTCTAGATATATGTTTGTGAGTGTGTGTGTGTACAATACATATATGCAACACATATCAATATATGTTATATATATGTAGTATATATATATACATAGCACATATATGGATATATACAACAAATACATTGCATATATATGGATATATACAATACATATAACTATATATGTTGTGTGTGCCTACACACAACACAACACACACACACACACTTACACACATATATATTCTTTATACAATGATAAGCATCATCATCAAAAAATAATAAATCTCAAATTCGAACAAATATAATCTTTCTAATTTTAAAGGATGAAACTATAAAGATATTAGTTTCTCTCAAATCTCAAATACCATGAAGTTGACAAGATCTCACCATTTTCAAAAAAAAAAATTAATTGTATAGTTGTGTTGACATAAGATGTTGATACATATAGTATTTATATGATGGTAGAGGTATCAAACGAGTTAAGTGGTCTTAGCATGACCCATAATCCAAAAAAAAAAATGAGCCCACATATGACCTAATTAATCAAATCCCTATTTGGGAGAGGCACGCCAACACACTGGCCCAATTCTAGCCACTGGGTGCAGACTACATGTAGCATGTTGTTGTAGCATGCGGCATGACATGACCTATAAAACTAGGTGACGTAATATGTTTGATCATGACATGACCATGCTTGAGTCATATCCAGGGACGAGAAGAAATCTCAACTAGAGTTGGGCTAAACCCTTTGTTTGCCAATGTGTCACATGTTGAACTCTGCATGTTTAATTCATCCTATTCTAAATCATAATTTTTAACTCCATGGATTAAATTCCTAGTTTTTTAAGAAGAGTACATAAGATGTTGGGGTTGCCTGAATTGGGTGAACAAATTTAAATTTTTTTTTGTTTTTTTTTGTATGTATTGAGTATGGTAAACTAAGAAAGAAGTGATTTAAAAGCTATAGAAATTGGTGTAGGAATTTTTAAATCACCAACGACAATGCGTGGTCCCTAGTCAATCTCGGATGAGTGCCCCAATCTTAATTCACTAAAAATGAAAAAAAAACTAGTGTTGGGATTTTTTTGCCTTGGGTTATAGAAATTTTATGTGAATAATTTTGGAGTTTTGTACGGAACTAATTCATTTAAAATAAAAAATATAAAATTTAAGTCGGGTTTTAAAAATAAGTCCAAACTAGTGTGTCTGGAAATAACTTGGTAAAGTCGTCATTGTGAACGGCGGCCATTGCCACACTATTAATTTTTTAAAATCATAGACTAGCATTGTGAATGCCAAATATTAAAAATATTGTAGGGATCTTTATGCCCCTCACCCCACGCCTCACACCCCTCGCCCCTCGCCCCACGCCCCTACCCCGCTCACCCCACTCACCCCTAGCCCCTAGCCCCTCACCCCTCGCCCCTCTTCCCTAGCCCCTCGCCCCTCGCCCCTCGCCCCTCTCCCCTAGCTTCTAGCTCCTTCGTGGAGCTCACTGAAGCTCTGTCGAGCTCCACGATGGAGCTCCAGTGAGCTAATGGAGCTTGAATGTGGAGCTCGATAGATCTCCTCGAGCTCCATGACGGAGCTCCAATGAACTCATTCATGGAGCTCATTCAAGCTCCAGCTAGTTCTAAGTGGAGCTCCGTCGAGCTCCACCTCGAGCTCGCTGGAGCTCCAGGGAGCTCCACGAAGGAGCGAGGGGTGAGGGGTCTGACTCGTAATGGGATCAATATAATATTTTCAATAGTAGACATTCAAAATTCCGGCCTTTGATTTTAAAAAATCAACAGCATGGCAATGGCCGTCGTTCAATGATGGTTTTGCCACATTGTTTCCAGACGCACTAGTTTGAGCATATTTTTGAAACCTGACTTAAATTTTAAATTTTAAATTTTAAATTTTAAATGAATTAGTTCCGTACAAAACTCATATTTTTGTCCAAGGGTTTTAGGGTGATGATGGCTTCTTCTTTTTTTATTCTATTGTGAGATTTTTTTGAAAAAGCTTACATTCTTCTCTCCTTCATGCTAAAGCATTTTTTGGTAGTGTGTTTTATTATTAGTTTGTAATTTATGCATTTTGTATGTATAGATTATAAAACTAACATTTTGATAGTGCAGTGTGTGTGATGTATTTTTTTTAGTGTGGGTATTGATTATTTTTTTTTTGTCAAGTTTGTGTCATAAGGAGTTGAAAGTTGGATGATATTTAGAGATTCAAAAAGTTATTGAACAGGATCTCCTCTTCAATCCTTCAATCAAGATGCAACTATGTTATTGATTTCGAGTCAAAAATCCAATGAACAGACACTATTATCTATAGAATAACATGAAAATAGATTCAGAACATTCACCTCAAATTCTTGTATTTGCGTGTTGATATTGGATTTGAGATTTTTATGATTTTATATCCTATAAAATATATTTTAGTCTAAAGTAAAATTTTAGGTATTTTGTGCTTTATAAATTTTTTGTATGTATAAAGAAATTTCTAGCATGCATTGTTCAATTTGGTTGTATTGTATTTGGATTTTGTTTTTAATATACTAGATTTTTAGAATTTCTGTATTAAAGTATTTTTTTGGATCATTTATTTTATTGCTATCGTTGCTTAATTAGCCAAATTTCATTCCTAATTTTTGTTTCAAATAAATCACTTTCTAAACGTCTTACCCCAATAACTAGTATTAGAGTGAGGATTTTAATATCACTTTAAAAGTAGTAACCGAACTTCTATTAATGAGGATATTCTTCTTTGATACCGAGATGATATCCATTCTATTTATTATTATCATATTAATATTTAATTATTCTGATAGAAATATAATGATTTTAGATATTTTAAGGACATTTTAGTTTGTGTTTACTTGTGATCGATATTATTTTTTGTTATCATGAAAAATTATCCTTCGATAATAATATATACTAGGACCAAGTATTCTATTTTTGAAAAAATAGAATGCATAACTACATTATAGTCAAATATTTGTATGACATAGTAAGGAAAAAGATGAAATTAGAAAAACTAAGTGACGAATAATAGGACTTGCACTATAGGCATGCTTCCATAATTCAATAAGATAAGTAGCAATACTTATCAACATATTGCTAATGAAATGAAGAAAAATAATTTATAGAAGAAACTAGAATTTATATTCGAAAAGAATAGATTTAGAAATAAAATATTAATCATTAGATTCCTAATTAACCTAAAGTTTAAGAATGATATTTTAATGTTGGCACACATCAAAATCTTTCAAGAGCTAGTAGATTAAATTTCATTTGTAAAAATGATTATGAAAGATAAGCCACTAGCATGTCTAATATTGAGCTTAATTTCGAATATCTAAGATAACTATTTGTTTTTTCTAAGTATGTCACCACCTATAAGTGTTGTGTCAATGCACATTGTCTGAAAAAATGTATCATCCAAAGAAGCAAAGGGAAATGATGAGAGAAGAGCTTTTCATGGTATTTTTATTTCTAAAAGATATGGTAGGAGCACCATGAGGTATACATAGCCTGACAGTAGAACTCATTCTTCCAAAGAAAAGTTATAAAGTAGAAAAGTAATCAAGTCTTACCAATTAAATAAGATAGAACATATAATAAAAATACTACTATTTTTGGAAAAAATTGCAACAATAGTGCATGAGAGGAGATAGATTTGATGGAGGGAATAACATCATCTCGAAAGATTATTTTATACTTGTTAGCTATGATAATTTTGCTAATATATTATCTTAGGAGGGTGACTGGCTTATTGACTTATAAACATCATTTTATATCGCCCTGCATATTTACTTCTTTATTATTTTCAAACCTAGTAAATATGGCCTAGTAAAGATGGATAATAGTAGGATATCATATGAACATAATGTCCATTGGCATGCTGAATGACATGAGATATGAGATCATTTTGTATGTCACTCAAATAGGAGTGCCTAAAGATCTGACAAATATTATTAAAAGGTGTCAACTAGGTTGGCAGCCCAGACACGACATGAGGCACAACATAATTCAATCATGCATGACTTGGCACAATTCAACCATGCTTGGCATGACATGGCTAAGTTTAGAATCATGCAAGACCAACATCATGCCGGCCCATGACATGGCTCAAGCCATGTCGGGCTAGAGTCATGACATGAGAGGTGTAACACGGCATGGGCTAACATGATAGTTTATGTGGACCAGTTGGTCAAACAAGAATGTTTGGTCATGACCCAAGCAAGCTAGCCTTGAATGAATAATGCTAGCTTGGACGGACCCAAGCTAGCCTAGAATAAATTAGGCTAGCCTAGGCTGACTTGGGCTGGCTTAGGATGAACTAGGCCAGCCTGAATTGAACTCGAGCTAGCCTAGTTAGGCCTAGAGGTGTCAACCATGCCGACCCGGCTGGCCCGACAAGAGGCACGACATGATTCTGCCGTGCCTGAGCTGGCACGACATGAAAATTTTCAGTGCCCGGGCCCGTGTCGTGCCCGGCCACTGCACTGATCATGCCATGTCGTGTCGAGGCCAATGGGCCTCGTGTTGTGCCTGACTCGGCATGGTTCGGTGACCCGTGGCACGGCCCGTCAGCACGGGACATGTCCCGCACCCCACCCCATCACCAGCGTAGCACCATTCGGATAGGGAAAATGAACGAGCATGGGTTCGATTCCACTTCGACCCAATCTGCGATCCCGCCCGACCCGAATCCCCCCCCCCCCCCAACGGTTAAAAAAATTAAAATTTGAATATCATCCATTGGATTTCGCCTACAAAGGCTAGGGGGCAAAATACGACGGCCCTCATGATTCTACCCCCTAAAAATCAATAAAAAATTAAAACAAAACATAAAAATTACTTAAAATTTTTTTTCCTATATCTATAAAATCCACCCACCTCTCTATAATATTTATATTTTTTATAAATATTTATTCTCACTCTCTCAAAGCTATTGCTCTTTTCTCTCTCGATATGCAAGATTTTGTCATTCAACTTAGATTTTGGGACTCTCGACTTGGGTTTCGAAGTTTGAACTAGACTGTGGTGCACCGTGCACGTAATCTACCACACTGCTTTACCGGGTATTTTAAGTTTTTTTGTTTACTTTTTCTATCTGTCTCTCTCTCTCTAGTCTCTCTCTCTCTAATCCGAAAATCTAAAATCTATCATCTAGCCCTTACCTTCTGTTTAACAAAAATCCAAAAAATGACTAATATTAATGAAACATATTTAAATTAGGAAATAAAAATCTTACACAGAAGTCTAAGGCAGCTGAAACTTTGGTTTCTCCAGTCGTCTCAACCCAAACATCTAAATAACAAAAAACTAGGAGGACTTCTGTAGTTTGGACTCATTTTAATATAATAAAACAAAAAAATATTAGGGGTGAGGAAGAAGAAATGACACAATGCAAATATTGTATGAGAATATTAACTTGTAAGAGTTCATTTGGGATTGGGCACCTCAAGAGGCATGCCAAATTATGCACCAAAAAATATGGTGCATTAGATACTAGGCAAACTTAACTTAGTATTGCATTTTCTAAGAATGGATCGAGTTCAGTCTCAAAGTTTACTCCATTCATATACGCAGCAAGTTGGGTAGGGAAGGCATGGCCAAACTCATCACATTGATGAGTATTCCGATTAATTTTTTCGGAAGATCCAAGGGTAGTGCACATCATGCAGACATATTTTTAACCTGCTTATCGTAGGATTCCTAGGTTCACATCTAGGAATGACATACTAAAATTTTATAAGATAGAAAAACATATAATAATTAATGAATTTATGGCTTATAGTGGAGTGGTGTCCGCGACGTCCGATATCTGGACAAGTCACGATGAATCATCTTATGCATGTCTCACTGTTCACTATGTAGATTCTAACTGGATAATGAATAAAAAAATTTTAGGATTCTCTGAGATTCTCTATCCTCATTATGGCCCGACCATTTTTGAGTGTGATGAAAATCATTAAGAATATAAAATTCAAAATGAAATTTTTAGTATCACATTTGATAACGCATCTAATAATGGAGTAGCAATTAACATGTTTATTAGGAATATTAGAGACGTACCATTAGGAGAGATCTTTCATGTCAGATGCATGTGTCATGTAATTAACGTAATTGTACAAGCGTTGGATAATATACATAATACACTAAAATATATTTGCACTCCTTGCAGACAACAAAAGTTTGATAGTCTCTATTTGTCTACGAATCTTAAGAAGAAAAAATTCCAATCAAATGTGAGATACCGTTGGAATTACATGTACATGATGTTAAAGTCATGTGTTGGATAAGAATACGTGATATTCGGCTACTCAATTGTAAGAGTGACGAACTTATTATCGACTACCCTGACTAAGCTCCAGGAATTTCATAAATGAAATTCCTGGAGATTTTTTATGACATGACAAACATGTGTTCATCGGTTTATACTCCTAGGACTTGCATTGCACTCAGGTGCATATGCAACATTAGTAGCATGTTTAAAAAGTACCGAGCTGACCTGACACTTAGCCATATGGTTGCAAAGATGAAAACCAAGTACTTAAAGTACTGGTCTGCCATTTCATTTCTTTATT
The DNA here is from genome assembly GCA_029783825.1 of Sapria himalayana. NCBI lineage: Eukaryota > Viridiplantae > Streptophyta > Magnoliopsida > Malpighiales > Rafflesiaceae > Sapria > Sapria himalayana. The sequence goes on from JAREIK010000588.1 coordinate 1,929,455, forward strand.
GTCTTACTGCATGCAAGGACTCTAGAGTTAAGGTGGAAGGTGTAGATAATACCATGACTTTCATTCCATCGTGCATGAACCTGGAAGACCCACCTGAAGGGTTCATCCATGAGAAGTTGACTGATCTGTTCACATACTACTATACTAGGTATGGTGGTAGTAATAATGAGATTATAATTACGGACATGAATACCTTCTTCAGAGATGATGATTTTTAGTTTAGTTAGCGAGGGGGGAAACAATGTGGTGGGCCATCACATAGGAGTGAGCTTTCTTGGTACTTAGATACCAATTAATGCTCAATCCTCTCACTCTCTGATATTAAGAATCTTGATATATTATAGTGGTGGAAATCATGAGTTCACCTATCCCGTGCTATATAGGATGGAAATGGATCTACTGACTCTTTTGGTGTTGAGCGTAGCATCGAAGTTTACTTTTCTATTGCAGTGAATGTGATTTCGGATAGGAGATCAAGATTACATCTAGATATTGTTGAGGCCTTGACTTGTTTAAAGAATTGGGAAGATTCGAGGTTTAGCATCCAGGATCATGCTGGAGCTGGGACAGGGACTACATCCGCTGTGAAAGTTGAGGAGTTTATTGCTGATGATGATGATCCATATAATAGTGATTTTGATGTTGCGGTTGATGATGCTCATGACATGCCGATTGACGTGGTTCCTAGTTGCCATTTCCCATTGCCAGACTCCAATTGCCAATGCCACGCCATGCCACATCCCATTTGTCATTGCCACTTGATTTTGATTTTTGATGTCTCACGGTCACAGACACATTTGATGATTTGTGTTATTTATTCTTGATTCTGCTTTTTAATTTTGATGTTTTGTTTTGTATTGATTGTATGCTTTTTTACTTATGTTACGTTGTATTTGTGTTGGTTCGGTATCCATTGGTCAATTGGACATTTGGTTTGCTTTTGTGAGTTTGTAATTTTTTTAACGTAATTTTTTGTTTAATTTATTTTTGTATTTAAAATTTTCATTTAAAAATCTATAATTTAATTTTAATAAATTATAATCTAAATTTATTAAAAATTAATAAAAAAAATTTAAATTTTATTAATATTTTATCTTCAACTATTTTCATGTTACAAATTTAAAATTTTTAAACATTATCTATATATAATATAATATATATTTTAATTTTTATATATAGTTTAATACAAACTTAAAATTTTTAAAAATAAAAAAATTTATTTTTTTAACCAGGCCCGTACGGGCCTGACCATGCATGATACTTTTACTGTCGGGTAGGCCGGCCATGCTGGGCATGGCTTGAATAAACCGTGCTGGGCCCCGACACGAATGCACGGTCATGCTCACAAAAAACGAGCCAGGCCGGCCCGACACATCTCATTTGACACCTCTAGTCAGACCAGAATAATTTGGCATGACTAAGTATGATCTTGCATGACCCAGGAAAAAGGCATGTCAATGAGCCATGCTAGGGTATCCATTTTTAGAGTCGTGTTGGCATGATGCATCTCATGCTAAAAACTATGCTAGCATGGCATATCCCATTTGATGCATCCAAATATTATTTATCAGGAGATCAACATTGGTCTCTGGAACAAAAAAAAATTATTCACATGAGTGAGAAGGGCCTTCGGCTCCTAACTAGAAGCATTATCTTATCATTAGGCTAGGGATATTCTCTTGATTAATATATAAACTATTTGACTGGAAAAATCTATAAAACATCTTCATCCTCTTTCACCTCTGAGGAGATCAAATATTCTTGATCTTATTCATACCGATATCTACTTTATGTAGAGTAGAACAATTACTGGGACTATTTATTTTGTCATATTCATTGATGATCATTCTAGGAAAGTATGGAAAAATATACTAAAAATAAAATTCACATGTATCCTATCTTTTAGGATATTCATGCTAGAGTTGGGAGAGACTAATAGAAAATTGATCTTAATATATTCTGATAAAAAAAGAAGAATATTGAGGTTAGTTTGAAAACAATTATATATCTCACAACATTAGACATGAAAAGATATCAACCAAGATACCATAATTAAATGTCATCATTGAGGAGATTAACCATATTATTGAGGAGAGAGTTATGTGCATACTTTCTCATGCACTCCTTCCCAAATAAATTTAGGGGGAACTATGCATATGCCTATTGATATAATTATATGTCCTATCACCACTCTAATTGGAGATGTTCCCAATATAATTTGGACTAGGAAGGATAACTTATATGATCACTTGTGATTTTTCAGCTATAAAGTTTTCGTTCATATCTCAAAATATGAATGATCTAAACTCGATGATAGTACATAAGTAATATATATTCATTGACTATAGACATTAAGAGTTTATTTATAGACTGTGAAATCTAATTATCAAGATGTTTGTTTAGGACAAAGATATAATTTTTTGGATGACCAATTAGTGGATGGAAGTCATCCGAGATATGAGGAGAGTGATTCCATATAGATTCCTATTTGCATAGATTTGGTATTGGTTCTTTCTAAAGATCAGTCTAATCATGAGATGGAATTGAGCAGTCATCTAGTAATTCTGAGCTATATGATATGCTTGATATTTTCAAGCACTGGGATATGTATATTCAGAAGGTAAGGGACCATATTCTAGCTAGCACTAGGTAGGACCTAGTTATTCATTATGATACATCTTAGTCTAAACAAAAAAGATTATCTAAGGTTCACCTACTATTCTCTAGATTCTATGATTATATATTACTCATGGATGTAGACAAACCAAAGACTTTTTAGGAGGCTTTCTCTCTTGAGAATAAAGAGGAAACATACTTTGGGCTGTATAGAAATAGATGGTGTCTCTTCACATCAATTAACCTAACTTATGATCTAGTATCTTTATTGAAAGGGAAGTGGGCATTGAAAATAAATGGCTATTTAGACTAAACCTCAATGATGATGATTCTCAACTAAGATATAAGTCTTGATTAATAGTCAAAGGGTTTAGTCAAAAAAAAAAATAATTAATTTTGATGAGTAATTTTCTTCCATATTGAAGATGTTTTCTATTCATGGAGTCACATGACTTTTAGCATATATCTTGTGAATATTATATATTTGTTAGTTTTCAATTTGGAGACAATAAATTTATACTTTTATTGTGTGTTAATAACATGATGATCATTGGCCATAATATAGTATAGATTTACAAGCTTAAGGGAGGGATGAAAAAAGTCTTTTATATGAAAAGCCCAGACACAATTTGGTAGATTTTGGGGATGAGTATCATTGGAATATGCCTATAGGCATATCTAGTTATCCCAAGAATGATACATCAATAAAGTCTGAAAGATTTTTTATAAAAGCTGCTAAGCTGATTTTAACTCCCTCATTAGTTTGAATACTAATAAGGAAAGAAACGATATGAGTCATGCCTCATATATCTCAATAGTCAGTAGTCTTATGTATGCTAAGATCTAAACTATACTAGATATAGCATATATTATTGATGTTGTTAGTTATTTTCTCTTAAACTCATGTAAATATCATTCGGTTGTTGTTAAATCTATCTTGAGGTACTTATGGTAACTACTCTTTTATCTTTGTACTTAGGATGATTAAAACTCATGTTTCTCGAGTATACTGATTTAGATATGGTCAATAATTTAAATTCACATAGATTCATCTTAAGTTATCTTATAACCTTTGGAGGAAGAGTTGTATCCTAGAAATCCAAACTATATTAGTACATAGCACTATCCAGCATTGAAGCTAAGTTCAGTGTAGCTATTAAAGCTTGCAAAAAAACTTTATTGATGAAAAGATTTCTTATAGAGTTGGATATGCATCAAGATATATAGATATTGTATTATACATTAGTCAAGTACTATACATCTTTCTAAAAATTCAACCTTTAATTTGATATTGATATATGGTATCACACTATCATTAGATACATGATGTATTAGATAAAAAATTTATTGTACTTAAAAATATATATATAAATAAAAAATATGCCAATATGTTCATGAAATCATTATCATAAACAAAGTTTATTTTTTTAAGTCATGTGCTGATATGAGTCTTCTCACCTAGGGTAGAGGGAAATATTTGTTGAGTATGCCTAAATTGGGGAGACAAGTATGTTTTTTTTTTGTTTTTTTTAAAATTGCTTAGTATGGTTGATCAAGATGGTGGGATAAATCCCATGTTTATTTTTAATAAATAAATATATAAATAAAAGTTGCAAAAATAGGAAAATTCACATTTTCACAAAAGGGCATGTGTGGTACCCTCTTGGATGAAAGTGTGCCCCATCCAAATTTATTAAAAATGAAAGAGAATATAGTGCATGGTTTTTTTTTTTGTTATGGGTTGTAGAAGCTTGAAGTGAGAGCATTTTTGTCTAGAAGGTTTTTGTGTCGTGGCTTCTTTTTTTTTCTTCTTAGTGAGTTTTATTTTTGAAAAGCTTGTATTTTGGTTTGTCCTTTATGGCTCTCTCATTCCCTTCTCTCTTATCAATGTCTTGGCTCGGGAATGTTTTTTATTATTGGAGCATATTTTATAATTGTTAACTTATTGATATATATATATATATATATATATATTGCAATTTTAGTGTGCAAACTTATATTGTACATTATGTATTATTATTGATTTATAATTTATGCATTTTATGTGTGTGGATTATAAATTCAATATTTTGATAGTGTAGTAAATGTGATATGTTTTTTATAGCATGGTGCTACTATTTATTTTTTGTTTGTGCAGATTATAAAACCTTGAGGAATTAGAGCTTGAATAACATTTAAATATTCGAAAGTTGCATGATAAAAAATCTTCTTTTGTCCAACAATAAGTTACAACCACATTGTCAATTACAAGCCAAGAATCTGATGAACCAATGCTATCAATTAAAGAATAATATAAAAAGAGATACATTATATTCACCCCAAAATATCAGATTTATGAGTTTGTATTAGATTTAAGATTTCTAGGATTTTATATTTTAGAAAATTTATTTTAGCCCAAAGCATAATTTTGGTATTATGTGCTTTTATGAATTTTTTGTATGTGTAAATAAGTCTTTAACATACATTGTTCAATTTGGTTGCGTTGTATATAAACTTTGTTTTTACTATATTGGATTTTCAAAATTTCTATATAGAAGTTTTCCTTATTTTTCAGTCATTTAATTTATTACTTATGTTGCTTGATTAACCAAATTTCATTCTTGATTTTTTGCAATTTCTAATAAACAATGGTTTAAATGTCCTACCCAAATAATCTTTTAATTCTTTTTTTTTTAACATCTATAAACCAAGGTCATCACAATTCTGAGCTCCACAAATTAAACTTGCAATTTTGGGTATTTGAAACATGTATCAAAATTTCTATTTATTTCCTTTTTTTTTAACATGTTACATTTGTATACCAAAGTTATTTCAATTATGAATGCCATGGATTCAATCCTCACCCCCGAACAAAGTATGAAAGTTGTGTTTGCATTGGGTTTTGTGTATCAAATCATCTATTTAATTCCTTTTTTTTAGTTGTTTAAGGTTACAATTGATATTTTTTTCCAAAAATATTCATGCTGAATTATCATAAATTTGTCTATTCTTTAGAAACATTATTTTTTATTCTCATCTTTTTGCATAATTATCTACCTCATTCTACTCTTATCAATAATTTCTCCAAAAATAAATAAATGATTGTTGAAAATACTAATCTATCCTTGTAGGAAAATTTAAATAAATTAATAATAATAAACAATGACTTAGTAAAGAAATCTATAATTTGAATGACTCTTATTATTGTAATAAAAAGGTGTGGTGATAATTAGAGAAACACTTATATCTACCAATATCCAATGCAACCATACAATCATAGTATTCGTATTGGATTATCATAGAGGGGAATTTGTCAGGCTTGATTGGTCGGCACACCCCACCCAAACATTTTAGTCTAAAGGACTAGACCAGGATATTATGTGAACTCTAGAGGGTTGTTTGTTTTTATTATCTCAGAAAAGATCTTAGATATACTGTTAATACATCGTTAGGGTTTGGAATTTGTAGTTTTGTATTATTATTTGGGACATTAAATAACTATTTTCAACTAACACCTAACTACCCAGTAAATTAGCAAAACAAAGTGAGCTACAGTGCAATAGTTTTCCTTGAAACCCTTTAACCTCATCAAAAAGAGTAATTAACATCAATTGCCACTTTTCTTTACTTGCAATTTTTTTGTGCAAATGCAACTAAATATATTGATTTTGTAAGGACTAATTGATCCTATTGATTTTTCATTTAAAATAAAACTCTTAAATGCTTATATCATTTTGTAGAATGACTAAAATATTTGATTCTAATAGATATTATGTTGCAAAGTTTTATTGTGTGTAATGTTACTAAATAATATCAAACCTCCTCAATAATTTTTTACTTTTCTAATTGGGTGTATCAAATATATAACATAATTATTGACAAAGGTATTTTTCCTCATATTTCTTCTCTTATAACATTGGTTCAAGTGAAGATTCGTAAGAAGGTTTGTTGGGTGCTTTGTGTAGAGGATGTGTAGAAGACATATGGAGCATGTGCTGAGGACATGTTGTGAACCTATGGAGTTCAGCTCGAGACTCTCGGGTACTTGGAATTATGCTAGAATCTAGAAAGAACAATATAATGTATTATGCCAGAAATACAATTTATTTGCTCTGAATTTGGATTTGTAACTTTTAAGTTTTTGATTGAGGTTTTCTCTTTCTATCTTTTTTCTTCTCTTGCAATATTGGTTTATGTGGAGGTTCATATGAAGGTTCGTGAGGTCGTTTGTATGGTAGTTAGTGATGAGGACATGTAGAGGGCATGGAAAGGACATGCCATGAATGTCCTTTACACAAGGAAATGCGGTGGACATGCTATGAATGTGGGGGAGCCCAAGTGTGTGGAATTATGCCAAGAGCTAAAAAGACCAATGTAAGATGTTATGCCGGAAATACAATTTATTTACTTTCAGTTTGGATTTGTAAGTAAATTATTATTGGAATATTATAATTTGGATATGATTTTTAACTATGTTTGTTAGTCTATTTTACTAATTTGGGCATAATAATAATTAGACATATTGAGTTTATTCTCAAAATAATTCAGATTATTATTTAGAGAATTGGTATATATATATATATATATATATATATATATATATATATATATATATATTTGGATTGAATATATATATATATATATATATATTGTATGTGAAAATTGAAACTTAAATTTTAAAATAAATGAATTGGACAGAATTAATTTAATGTTTTTGGGTTTTGAAAATTATAAAACTCAATTCAGATTTTAATTTGACCTAAAATTAAAATCTGTCACATTTTTAAATTAAAATAAAAGTAGAATTTTAATTTAAATGATAAAATATATATTTTTGAAAATCAAAAATACTATGTAATTCATTGCATTTGATAATGATTTAAAGAAAAAATTAAAAGATTTTAATTATAAGAAAATTAATGAAACCTAATTGTGGGTCTGGGAAAAATTTTTGAAATTGGGTTTTATATTCGGGTTCTATCTTATTTACTGAAACAAGTAATATTAGAGTGGGTTAATTAATTTATGGGATGATTATATATTTTTATTATTCTAGTAACTCAATTATTTTCTTCAAGATGAAAGAAGAAAATATTGGAATTATAAAGTTAGAACCATCTCATTATTCTACTAGAAAAATAATAAAAAAATCTTTTAATTTTGGTTTTAAATAATCCAATTGTTAGTGAATCAAAACCATAGAATTCGAGTAGTATTAGATTGTCCAATGAGTCAGTCAGAAGAGTGACTAGATTGTAGATTTGGCAACTACTTTATATGTCATTTTAAATCATGATTGGTTTGTGATAACTATACCTGAGAATTATGGATTAATCATGATATGCAATGGTAGAACACCGAGGAAGTTTGGTTTTGTAGATATTTATCTAGAGATAAACATGAGATACAAATTGATTCTGATAGATATCCAAGATATTCGTATGAACATACTATCCATGTGAATATTGGACAGTAAGGATCATGTGGAGAGATTCAGAGAAGACTAATGAAATTTGGTCATATGGTCACTAACCATAATGAGGGATAAAATGGTACAGTTCATATATGTTATTTGAGCAAAGATTAATTCACACAAGGTAAGCACCTTGTGAGAAATGGCAAGCACTGAATTTTAAAATGCATAGACTCGAGTATGTTTATGTGGATGATTTGTTTTTTTTTTTTGTGGGAAAGTAGATCCCACTTACTATCACAAAATCACTTTGCATGTGAGGATAGTCTGCACAACTCGAAAGAGGTATATAATTGTGTCACTTTCACAAACTTTTTCAAATAGATCGAGCATGATTGATCTTGATACATCAAGTACTTGTTCTGAGATAAGTAGAATTCTTAGAGTAATCTCTTAGGGTACCACTTTTATTTTAGCTACTTATAGAGGTTAGACAGATCAACGTGAAGCTTATAAGTTGAAAAGATCTCTATAAATCTTAAGTTTTTGACATTTATTTTTCTCCTTTCTTTTTTCTTTTCTTGTAACATTGATTCATGCAGAGATTCATACAATGGTTCATGTAGTGGTCCATGGAGGACGTGTAATGCTCTGTGTGGAAGATGTGTGGTGGTCTGTGTGGAAGATGTGTAGTGGTTTATGTGGAGGATGTGCAGAGCTTAAGTACTTGGAATTATATCAAAAGCTATGAGGAGTGTTGTTATGTGTTATGCCAAAAATACAACTAAAATTCCCAAGATTATTAGTTATTTTTATAACAATTTATTAGCTTTGAGTTTGAATCTGCACATTAATTATAATTAGACTATTATAATTCTGGTATGAATTATTAATTATGTTTGTTAGTTTATTATACCATTTTAGCATAATAGTAATTTAGGAGTATCAAATTTATTTTCAAAATAATTTGGATAATTATTTTAAGAAGTGATATATATATGTTTTTAAAATATATATTTTCTATGGATGTGAAAATTTAAATTTAAATATTAAAATAAAATTAATTGGGAAAAATTAGTTTTATATTTTAAGGTTTAAAAATTTTCAAAACTTAATTTGAATTTTAATTTGAGATAAAATTTAAATTTGTCATGTTTTTAAATTAAAATTAAAATAAAATTTAAATCTAAAAGACAGAAAATATATTTTTGAAAATCAAAAATATTTTGTTGTTCTCTGCGTTCAGATCAACTTCAATTTAAAAGAAATACTAAAGGTTTTAATTGTGGGAAAATGAATTAACTAATTGTAGGTACAAAACAAATTTTTAAACTAGACTTAATATTCAGGTTTTGTCAAGTTTATCCCAACACTTACGAACTAAAGTGGATCATCTCTAGCATTGGACATTACAAGAATAGAATGCAAAAAAAAAATCATCTAATAGCTAATCACAATGTGATTAAAAAAATTTAAGAAAATATCAAATGAAAGTTGACAAAGAAAACAAATGCAAAAGATAAAAAGAAAAAGAAAACAAATACAAAAGATAAAAACAAAAAGAAAACATAGAAAAAAAAATGATAGAAGTCTAGGATTTTTAATATTATATGATGTAATCTTAAGGGGCTTATGTTATTTAGTCTTACACAAAATACAAGAACATAAAAAGAAAATAAATAAATAATAATACAAACTAATCTACCTTGATAGAGAAGCATAAGTCAATTAATAGTAATAACTTTAACATGTTCCACCTTTAATGGATGCTTATTCTAGAAGCATTATTTTTTATCAAATATAGTTTGTGATTTAATAATAATAGCACATTAATTTATTTCTTTGTTCACCAATATTTTATTCCTTATTAGAATTTGTATTAGTTATCTGTAATAATTTCAACTTGATGAAAATTGTATCTATTTTTATCTTAAATTCTAGTCATGCTGTTGATATTTTTTCATTTCTTTTGTTTGCACCTTTTGTAACCATATTCAAGAATTTGAGTGCTATATATATTTTTTCACTTTGTTCGATTTATATTCATTATAGTTTTTTTTTTCTTAACAAGAATTTGAGTCCTAAACTTACTTCTGTGTACTCTCAAAAGCATAATTTTAAAATAGAATTGATGTGTTTCAATAATAAAAGTGGTATTTTTGAAAAGATAAGAGAACATAAAAAATTAATTAGGGCTCCAATTAATTATAGGATACATCACACACACCTATATGAATAAATAAGATAGTTCAATTAGTTCTTTATTGTATAGAATATATGATGGTTCTTTTATTGTATATTCCTAATTTTAAAGACAATTGAACTATCTTTCACAACATAACTAAAAAATTTGGTTGAATGTTTTGTTTTGAGAATTAAAATCAATACATGTTTTAAATTTGGTTGTTCAATATAGTGATTATGAGTGGTCAATCCAAAATAATAGTAGAATTAAAATCAAATGCTAAAATATCTATCAACTATCAAATCTTTATTTTTTAAATCATTTATTTTGAATTTGTTATGGAATATCAACTATGGTATTTACTTTATTCTTATTTAATAAAAAAAATTAATTAATTATTATCTTGAAGTATATTGTAATTTGAATTCAATGCTAAGTAACAAACTTATTGTATTTAGAGTGTATTTAAGGCTTTTTAATTTTATTTTGGGATCTTTAATAAATCTAAAACAATCAAATAATAACATTTTAGTTCATTATTTTATAAGTTTTTTATTCATGTATTCTATTAATTAATTTGAAACTATATTTTCTTTAAATGAGATAAAATATAATATTATTTTTATATAAAGAAAGTGTTATTAATAAAATAGTGAGACAATATATACAGGATATTGCTAGCATATTCTCATAAAAGTATCTAAGAATTTATAATTATTTTTACATATTAGACAATTAATGTTTAAAAAATCTGCAAACCCATTATGATATTCTAAAAAAATAAAAATTATATTTTCATATGATAAAATATTTTTAAATGACATGAATGTGCACTTCTGTGGTTCTGCTCCTATAAGGTTTTTGCACAAACAACAAATCTCATTGTTTGGTTTTCTAGGTTGGGAAGACTCGGTCTATTAAATCAGTTTAGCAAATGGGTTAAGTAAAATTAAATTTGATTTAGCTTTTAGTGGGTTCAATTTAACAAATGGTGTGTGTTTATTTTGATCCTTTTCACATTTTTTTTTTAAATTTTTGCATGAATATTGGAATGACACAAATTAATTCGTGGTCATATTTTTGAAGATTTTCTCATGTTTTTCAAAACTTAATGTGAAGAGAAAACACCCGCTGTTTTTTCTTTTATTTTGGAAAAAAAAAAATAGAACCATTCTTGCTATTCTTCTAATTTTGATTATATAAATTCAACTCTCTTTTTTGCTTCTAAAAACATGAAGGGTGTACAACTCAAGTGCTCGGGTTTGGTGTATAGATTAAGAAAGAAAATTAGACTGATTTGGAATTAAGAGTCAATTTAGTCTTTTTCTAAAAAAAATAAAAGATAAAATTTTAATTTCTTTTATTTCTCTCTCTATTTCATCATTTTTTTTTTATTTTTTTTTATTTTTTTTTATTTTTTTTTCTTTTTTTGTTTCATCTCACGGCTCACTTTTCTTTCTTCTTTATTTTTTTACCAAAGTTCTTCAAATAAAGTCATAAATTCATAAAATTTGGTGAAAATCTATTATAAGAATAAATCAAGCTCAAAAATTATATTATTAAAAAAAAAAAAAATCCAAGAGAGGCTTATAATCACAACAAAGAAGGTTAGGGTTGATATGAGTTGATTTATTTTCATCTTCTTACATAATTTATTAAATTGGGCTTGATTTTGCTCAAATTCTTACCTCTATTTTCCTATTCTTTTAGTTTGAAGTTAGATTAGGTTATATAGTTCAATTTGAAATTTTAGAGCTAGAGTTTGAGGATTAAGGCTTAAAAAAACTTGGTTGAAGTACAAAATCATAGAAATTCATGTAAGAATCTAATACTATACATTATTAATATACATTTACTTAGCGATGTGTGGAGCTATAAGTTTTGTGATACACTATTATTTTGGTTTATTTAATATAAATTTTATGAATTTTACTGATTTGATTGAGATATATATTGAATTCATGGAAATTCATAAATTTGATGCTATGAAATATATTTTTTGATAAATTTAGAAACTTATTTGTTCATGCATTTTTATGAATAATATATTTTTAGAAAATACCAAAGTCATGGTTTATGAATTATATGGTTTATTTTAAAATTGAAATATCGTGTCGGATATTTTGATGCAATAATAACTATACAATAATTTGGACCTTATATAAATATTTTTTAGAAAATACATATCTTGGATATAGAGTTTTGGGGTATCTATTATGTTTGGCCAAGTCATGAAGGAATACCACTTAAAGAACATCAAAGAAATAGAATGAGGTTTCTTAGAAATAATGACCCCAAACCCCTTGCATGCATGTGATGAATTCCATTTTGAAGAGATGGTGGTCACCGGGTAAAAAGTAAATGATTTAGAAACTAACACATTCATTTTTTTCCTTTTTATATCACATTGTGGTTTGATAAAGTCTAAATATGCAAAAAGTATGCTTATTTTTATAAATGAGATAAAAAAAATGTATATTTTGAAAACTTGCACACATATATTGGGAAAATGTGTGTTGACCTTTATATGTATAAGTAGATGTATAATTATTTCAAAGCACATTCTCGAACTTTTAAATTATATATTAAAAAAAATATGCGGTTACATATTTAAAATATGGATCTTCCTTTTTTTTTTTTGACATTTTCTTATTGGGCACTTGTGCTGATCTTTATTTTTCCTCAAATATAGGTAATAGTGGAAAATTTTTATGAAGTTGTTAATGGCTGTCTTCGAAACTTTGGACAATCTAATAGGTATTTTTGCATGTTTGGATATTGTTGTTTGGGCACTTATGACCAAATTTTATAAAATTATTTGAAAAAGCCCATTTACGCCATTAAAGCATATTATAATACAATTGTAACTAGTTGGAGGTATACTTGGTGCTAATTTTGTATAATTAAATCTATTTTTTCAGTTTGGATATGACCTCAATTGTTGTGCATGTATTATTACTCAGAAAAATACAATTTGGTTTAATTGTTTGATTTAATGATAATATGCCCCTCATATTGGTTTATAAAATTAATTTTAGTCATTTCCATATTTTCAATATTTAAATTGTTGATTTCTATCCTTTCCCTTCCTCCTCTTTCATCACAATCATTAGATAGGGAGAGTCTGGATTTTAAATGAGAGTGCCAAGGGGTTTCAATAAATTTTTGTATCTGAGATTCTTTTCCCAAGTTATAATGTCTATGGTCTATTGGGTATTATTAATGTGGTAAGTCATCTTTTACTTACGTGATTGTTTTCTTGAAATACTAAGCACTTAATTACTTTATTATAACACCCTTGGGAGTGTTTTTGTTTGTTTTCTTTGTGACGTTCTTAAGGAAGAAAGATTCCATTTTTTTTGTCCATCTAACCCATCTCATATTATTCATCAGGCCCTAGGGTCAAAGTTGGGAAGGCCCTCATCCTAGTAATTTGAGTAAAGTGATTAAAAAAAAAATATCCTGGAGAAGCATATTTGATGTCTCTAGGGATCAAACTTGTGTCCTCAGGATTGAGTGATCTTTCTCATTTGCCAATTAGGCTGCCTATACTATTACTAAGAATCAATTTTTGAGTTGTTAAAAATTAAATCTTGATTATTTTTATATAGTAGTACAAGATGAGATTTAGATGAGATATTGGTAGAGGATGTCCACTTTTGGCATGGAGTACTTCACATGAGCCACATTAATCATAAGGGAACATGCATCCAATAGTAGTTTGTGGAACTAGGCAGAAGGAGTGGGCAACTATGCTTCGGGCAATTTCAGAATTCCCGAACATCTTTGGCCAGGCTTCACATGGAAATGCCATGGTTCCCAATGGAATAACACTATTTGATCCTCAATTGACATTGGAGGAAAAGGAAATGAATCAAAAGGAATGATTTTTAAATGAATTTTAAATAAAACTATAACAATAAATGTAATGGTTTTAATATTCATATTTTAATAATAATTAAAAATAGTTTTAATATTTTTATTATATATATATATATAATCAAAATTAATATTATATAAATCTATTAATTATATTTAACAATCAAATTAAATAATTTGAATTCAATAAAATTAATTAATTGGATCATACATTTACATATATACTAAACAAATAAAATCTTTAAAATAATTTTTTATAGCTCTAGATAAGGCTATGAAAGGTACCCTGGCTTAAATAAGTTCTTGGACAACAAATGTAATTTATATCACACAATAATTTATATTAATTATAATTCATATTACTATAAAATTGTAATTACACTCCCTCACTTGTTCAAAATAATTCATGTCTTTGTAATTTAACACTTATTAAACTCTTTATGTTAGACTATATATACCAATTAATTCAATTTAATTATTGATAATCTAATTCAATTAATTTCTAATTATTTTTTCGAGACTATCCACTTATCTTATATGAAATGCTATATCTAAATCAACATGGAGGGTTTGACAATATCAAAACTTATAAGCTTTCTCAAGGATGTATCATCAATCTTTCTAATAGGACATGAATTTCATTAGTAACTAGTATTCACCATACACTTGATAAAGTTATCTAATTTATAGAGTTCATAAATTTATTTCTAGATCTCGCTCTTTATGAATCAAAGCAACTAATAATAAGTGCATATAATTATTAACTACTTTAAGGATAAGAGTAATATTATTTAAAATAATAATAGTATATTCTATTTTACATGTCAGTACAAAATAAATATACCAGTGTGGACCCATTCAATATACACAAGTATATTAGCACAAAAAGTTAGAACTTTACCATTCTTCATAGTCAAGATGGTCCTACTAAAATCTTGTACTACAATATTACCAATAGATTATCTAGTACTATATGAATTATGAATAACAAACTTATACTCCACAAGAACCAATGAATAAATATTTTGTGCGTAAATTAAACTATATGCATCAAATTATCTACAATACAAAACAAAGGATATATGTATTTTCACAAATTTAGCTTATTGCACACTCATTTATTAAAATAGGAAAATGTTTCAAACCAACTAAAAGAAAATAATCAAAAATTAATTTTACCATAAAATAGGTCCAACAATCTTTCATTTAGACTCAAAGCCATGATACCACATGTCTGACCCCCATTCCTTCCACTTATATATCAAAATCTTTAGCAGGAAGGTACTTCATTTAAGGATCCACCAAGTTGTTTATTTATGCTACTTTTTTCACCATCACATATTCATTTTTTATAATATCTTTTATTAGATAATATTTATGCTTAATGTATTTTGTCTTCTTATGGGTTCTCGGTTCCTTTGAATTAGCAACTACTCTACTATTTTTTTATAATAAGTGTAATAGACAGTTGCACATAAGGAATGACCGCGAGATCCATCAGAGAAGTTTCTGAGCCAAACAACTTCTAACTGCCTCCGAAGCTATCACATACTCAGCTTCCATGGTGAAATCAACAATACAAGATTGTTTAATATTTCTCCAGCTTATGGCTCCACTTCTCACGGTAAACATATAACTCGAGGTTGATTTTATCAAATCTTTATCTAATTGAAAATCTATGTCTGTATACTATATAGGCACAAGATTATCCACTTGGTATACTAACATAAAATCTATCATCCCTTTCAGGTAGAGGTGTCAAACCAGATGGGCCGGGCGGGCCCGGCCTAGATTTTTGAGCACGCCCGTGCTTTTGTGCCGGGCCAAGCACGTCACAGTTACTATATTGTGCCGTGCATGGCCTTGCATGGGTTATTCAAGCAAAGCCCGGCACGGCCCACTGGCCTGACGGTAAAAGTACCCTGCCGGGTCATGCCCGTACGGGCATGGTTAAAAAAAATAAAATTTTATATTTTTAAAAATTTAAAGTATTGTATTAAACTATATAATATATATATATATATATATATATATATATATATATATATATATATATTATATAGATAATGTTTAAAATTTTAAATTTGTAACTTGAAAATTGTTAAAAATTTAATAAATTACAAAGTTTAACTTTTTTTATTAAAAATTTAATAAATTACAAAGTTTAAATTTGTAAATTTGTAACTTGAAAATTGTTATAAATTTGTAACTTGAAATTTGAAAATATTAATAAAGTTAAAATTTTTTTATTAATTTTTAATATATTTAGATTATAATTATTTATAAATAAATTATAGAGCTTTAAATGAAAAATTTAAACACAAAAATAAATTAAACAAAAAATTGCTTTAAAAAAATACAAAGTCACAAAATAAAAAGCAAACTAAATGTCCAATTGGCTAATAGATACCGAACCAAAGCAAATACAACATAACGTAAATAAAAAAGTATACAATCAATACAAAGAAAACATAGAAATTGAAAAGTAGAATAAAGAATAAATAACACAAATCATCAACTGTGTCACTGATCATGAGACATCAAGAATCTAAATCAATTAGCAATGACAAATGGAAATGACATGTGGTGTGGCATGGTATTGGCAACTAGCATCTGGCAATGGGCAGGGAAAACCGGCAACTACGTCAATCGTCAATTGGCATATCATGAATCATGAGCAAAATCAATTGCAATATCAAAATCACTATAATATTGATCATCATTATCAGTAATAAACTCCTCCGCTTTTGCAGCGGATGTAGTCTATGTCCCAGCTCCAACACGATCCTGGATGATATATCTCGAATCCTTCCAATCCTTCAAATATGCCAAGGCCTCAACAATATCTGGACATAATCTCTATCTCCTATCCAAAATCACGTTCATTACAATAGAAAAAGTAGACTCCAATACTACGCTCGACACCGGAGGAGTCAGTAGATCCCATGCCATCTTAGATAGCATGGGATAGGTGGACTCATATGATTTCCACCATTGTAATATATCAAGATTCTTAGTATCAAAGTGTGATAAGATTGAGCAGTAATCGATATCTAAGTACTGAGAAAGCTCGCTCCTATGTGACGGTCCACCTCGTCATTTCCCCCTCGCTAATAGAATGGAAAAATCATCATTTCTGAAGAAGGTATCCATGTCCGTAATCACAGTCTCACTACTACTACTACCACACCTAGTATCGTAGTATCATGCACGAAGAAATGATAAAGTCAGGGTGTTATCTACCCCTTCCATCTTAACCCTAGGGTCCATGCATGCAGCAAGAGAATAAAGAGATGGAACAGTGGACTAGTACTTTAAGTACTTGGTTTCAATCTCTGCAACCATATGGCTAAGTTTTAAGTCAGCTCGATACTTCCTAAATATGCTACTAATGTTGCATATGCACCTGAGTGTAATGCAAGTCATGGGAGTATAAACCAATGAACACATGTTCGTCGTGTCATAAAAAATAATCAGGAATTTTATAAATGAAATTTTGGAAGCCCAGTCAGTGTTGTCAATAATATGTTCGTCACTCTTACTATTGACGTAGTAGGATATCAAGTGTTCGTATCCAACACATGAATCCAACATCAGGTACGTGTAATTCCAACGGTGTCTCACATCCGATTGGAATTTCTTCTTATAAAGATTCGCAGACAAACAGAGACTACCAAACTTCTATGTTCTACGAGGAGTGCGAATATATTTTAATACATTACGTATATTATCAAATATGAAAGAACACACCTTCATACATGCTTGTACAATTAGGTTAATCACGTGGCACATGCATCTGACATGAAAGATCTCTCCTAATGGTGCGTCTCTAATATTTTAAACAAACATGTTAATTGCTACTCCGTTATTAAAATGAGTTATCGAATGTGATACTAAAAATTTTATTTTAAATTTTATATTCACTAAAGATTTTCATCATACACTCAAAAATAGCCAGGTCATCATGAGGATATAGAATCTCAGAGAATCCTAAAATTTTTTTATTCATTGTCCAGTTACAATCTACATAGTTGCCGGTGAGACATGAATAAGATGATTCATTGTGACTGTTCCAGATATCGGATTTCACGGACACCACTCCACTATATGCCATAGATTCATTAATTATTATTTGTTTTTCTAACTTATAAAATTTTACTATGTCATTCCTAGATGTGGACCTAAGAATCCTATGATAAGCAGGCTAAAAATATGTCTGCATGATGCACACTACCCTTGGATCTTCCGAAAATCTGATCGGAAGACCCATCAATGTGATAAGTTTGGTCATGCATTCCCTACCCAACTCGCTGCGGTATATTAAGAAAGTAAACTTTGAGACTAAACTCGATCCAGTCCCAAAAAATGCAGTGCTAAGTTGGGTTTGCCTAGGATCCATGTTTTTTGGTGCATAATTCAGCATGTCTCTTAAGGTGTCCATTCCAAACGAACTCTTACAAGTTAAATTTTTCATACAATATATGCACTGTACCATTTCATCTTTCTCATCCCTAACATTTTTTTTATTTTATTATATTAAAATGAGTCCAAACTACAGAAGTCTTCCTAGTTTTTTGTTTTTTCGATGTTTGCGTTGAGACGACTGGAGAAACCAAAGTTTTAGCAGCCCCAGACATCTGTGTAAGATTTTCATTTTCTAAATTTAAATATGTTTCATTAGTATTAGTCATTTGTTTGGATTTTTGTTAAACAGGAGGTAGAGCCTAGATGATAGATTTTAGATTTTCGGATTAGAGAGCGAGACTAGAGAGAGAGAGAAAGTAAACAAAAAAACTTAAAATACCCATTAAAGCAATGAGGTAGATCACATGCACGGTGCACCACAGTCTAGTTCAAACTTCCAATCCCCAGTTGAGAGTCCCGAAATGCCGAGCCGAATGCCGAAATCCCAAGTCCTGCGAGAGATAAGCGCAAAAGTTTTGAGAGAATTTTGAGAGAGTGGGATATGAAAATATAAATGTTATAGAGAGGTGAGAGCAATTTTATAGATTAAGAGATTTTTTTTAAAAAAAGTATTTTTATGTTTTTTTAATTTTTTATTGAATTTTAGGGGGCAGAATCATGAGGACCATCAGATTCTGCCCTCTAGCTATTGGAGGCAAAATTCAATGGCTAATATTCAAATTTTTATTTTTTTTAATCGTTGGGGGCTGGGGGGTTTTCATCAGGAGGGACAGTGGATAGTGTCGGATTGGAATCAGACTCGTGCCCGCACATTTTCCCTATCCGAACTAAATGGCGCTGGCGATGGGGTGGGCGTGGGGACGTGGGGTGCCATGTGCGAGAGTATGCGGGACATGTCCCATGCCGGCATGCCGTGCCACGGGCCACCGAATCATGTCGGATCAGGCACGGATGAGTCTCGATTGGCCTCGACATGACAAAGGCCCGAGCATGAGAAATTTTTGTGCTAGGCCGGCCCAAGCACGACTGAATCGTGCGTGCCTCATATCAGACCAGGTCGAACCGGCCCTAATTCATGTACTTGATAACATGTTTTACTTCTATCTAATATTTTTGTCCAATGTTAGATTGATATCTGTTTAGCATGCCTATAACATAACAAAATTGGGTCTAGTACAAATAATTTCATACACGAGACTTCCTACTACATATGAAAAATGAACTACATTTATTTTCTCTATTTTATTGAGTGTTTTGAGACTATTTTTTTGATAGAGTATATCCATGTTTGAAAGGAAGAAAACATTTCCTATAATCTCACATGCTAAATCGAGTCAATATATGATTGATATAAATAACTTGAGACAAGCCTAATATTCTCTACCTATAATCTTGCAAAAGCTTAATCCCAAGAATATGAGCAACTCCTAAATCTATCATATCGAATTGATTGAATAACCAAATCTTAATTGAAGACTTTGAGCTCACATTATTGCCAATGAACAATATATCATCAATATACAATACCAAGAATACCATAATGTTATCAACTCTCTCTATATATACACAATACTCAACCTAATATTAATCAAAGCCATAAGACTTAATGGCTTGATCAAAGTGAATATTCTAAGATCTAGAAGCTTATTTCAATCCATAAATAGACTTATTCAACTTACATAGCATGTGATCTTAGCCTTTTTTCTATGAAACAATATGGCTACATCATATAAGTGCATTCTTCAAGATGTCCATTCAAAATTATATTATTCACATCCATTTACCAAATCTCATAGTCATAATGAATTGCGAGAGATGAGAATCTGAATTGACTTAAGCATGGCTAGAGGTAAAAAGGTCTCCTCATAATTGATTCCTTCTTTCTAAGTAAAACCTTTTGCAACAAGCCTAGCCTTATAAGTCTCAACCTTACCATTTATTCCTCTATTTTTCTTATATATTCACTTGCACTTTATAAGTTATATCCCTTTAGGTGGTTCCATAAGATCTCATACATAATTGGATTTCATTTCTAATTCAATACCCCTTTGCCAATATTTTGCATCTCTATCTTGAAGTGCCTCATCATTATTTTTAGGATCAGTATCTAGTTCATCAGTGATTATATCATAAGACTCTCCCAAGAGCATATATAATATAGGTTGACAAATAACTCTCCCATTATGATGAGAGACTCCTCTCAATTGTATACTTTTAGCGAAATGCCAGGTAGATATTAATCTTTATGAACCATTTGCTCATTTCCTTGTGGATGTACTATTGGCATATCAATTATTGCTCACAAGTTTCAATATCAATAATGTCATGAATAGTTCTCTCATTATGATGAGACAAATAAGTATTGGAGGTTTCACCTTGTGGTGTTTCTTCTAGTATTGAAAAAGTTTCTTCTAGTATTGAAAAAGTTTGGATTGACTTATCTCATCTTAATAACATCTCTATAATAATTCTACTTATGGGTTTCTGGTTTGCTATATAACCCTGTTCTAGGAATTGAGTATTAGTACTAATAATGATATTTTAATCCTTTAGACTTTAAAATAAACCACATTTAGTCCCTCTAAAATATTTCATTAATAAACATTCTATTATTGTTTCTAACTTATCTATCTTCACCTTCAACATATGTGTTGGAAAAATCCACAAAAGAAAGTGTTTTAAATTAGGCTCATGCTCAGTCCACAATTCAATTGGAGTTGCAAGTATCAACTTAGATGGAATGAAGTTTAAAATATAAGTTGCTATTTCTAATGCATATCCCTAGAAGGAATCAAACATATCCGAATAACTCATCATTGACATTACCATGTCCATACGAGTCCTACTTTTTCTTTTTACCACACCATTCTACTATGAAGTGCCAGGTATAAAAAATTGAAAAGTAATTTTTTAAACCAACATATAATCTTTAAACTCTCTACATAGGTACTCATCACCATGATTAGATCATAGTGTTTTGAAACATGTATTATGAAGTTTTTCTATTTTTATCTTATACTCTCTGAATTTCTCAAAGGCATCAAACTATTGGCATATCAAATAAATGTATTCATACCTTGAGTAATTATCAATGAAAGTAATAAAGTACTCAAAATTATCTTTTGTTTGGATAGTCATGGGCACACATATATTGGAATGAACCAACTCTAGCAGCTCTCTGCTCTATAATCTTTGGCCACAAAATAATTCATTTTTCCTTCTATGTAGCTCTATGTAGGACTCACATAGAGCTACGTGGTTATTTTTCCTTGAATTAGCAACTCTAGCAGCTCTGGATAGTCATGGGCACATAATAATTCATACGTGGTTATTTTTCCTTCTATGTAGGACTCACATGCTATAAGTATTTTTACTTTTAATGACCCCAAAGATTCATCTTTAACTAGTATTGAAATTCATTTTAGATGTATATGACCTAGATGTAAATGCCAAAAATATATTTGGTTCATATCAAAAAGATGTTTTCTTTTATGTGGTATGACATTAATGATATTCAACTTGCATTATTATAATAGAGCAGAAATAATTTTAATAACATAAAGATTATCTTTTAATATACTAAAACAAGCAATCCTTTTATTCAAGTAAATTGTTATAAAATTATGAAATAAAAAGAAGAATTTATCTTTAACTAAACTAGGGTTTGAAATCAAATTTCTCTTGATCGAAGGTGCATAATGATAATCTTAAAATTAAAATATTATTTCTCTCAAAATGAAGCATGCAATCTCTCACTGCAATAACTACTGCCTTGAAACTATCTTTCATGTGAAGATCAATTTATCGATCACATAGTTGTTTAGTTTTCCATAACCAATGCAAAGAATTATAAACATAATTAGTGGAACCCATATCTACGTACCAGGTATCCATAGATACCACTGCTAAACATGTTTCAACTACTAGTAATTAAGATTTATATTGATTGTTCACTTTATCAAGATAAATCAAACACTTCTTCTTCTAGTGTCCTAACTACTTGTAATGAAAACATATTTATTTTGACTTTTTGACTCCAACTTATGACTTTGGAGCTATTGATGAAACTTGAGTATGTTTTTAAAATTTCTTATTCTTCTTTACTTTTGGTTCTGAGAATCCACATCAATCTTAGATATAAGGATCTCTAGTTCATTCAAAAGTCCAATTATCTTGAAAACATGATCCATCACTAGGGTGTTTTCAGACATTGTAGTATTTATCAGATCTCTTGTGGCTTTCTGCCTAGTAGAATGAATCTAATTCTCAAATAATTCTTTGAAATTAGATATCATATCATAGGCAGTACCCATGGACTAATGTTGATGTTGAAGTATATTTGACATAGAAGCCAAATTATAATATCTAGACATATCATCAGTATTTGCCCATTTTTCATTAAGACTTGCCTTCTTCATCAGTTGCCCCTCAATGAGGTTTATCTAGGCATAGATATGTGAGTTCAGTTCCTAGTAATCAAGATAATATCAAGATTTATTTTACAATTAAAGTAATTAATTTTATTGAGTTTTGTTATTTTTGAGAATGGTTCTGAGTGGGTTGAAAGAAGAAAACATAATTTTCACCGAAGTTTTTATCAAGTCTAATTGCAAGAGAAGAACAACAATAAAATAAGAAAAGAATGTAGAAAAATAAAATACAAACCTAAAGACGAACCTTTTTTGGGCCATACCAAGCTTATTTGTAGATCCTTGTATGTACCATAGTATCACACCCTGGGTATTCCTTGAAAAAACCTACCAAAATTTGCATTAATTACATCATGGCACATGGTAAGTGTGCTCCTAAAGCACTTACCTATATGGCCTAAATATGTTTTTGGGAGTTAGAATGATTAAAAAAATAATTAATTAATATTCCATCATATTTATTGTTTAACATCTCCATGTGGAAGTTAGCATAAAA
The DNA here is from genome assembly GCA_029783825.1 of Sapria himalayana. Taxonomy (NCBI): domain Eukaryota; kingdom Viridiplantae; phylum Streptophyta; class Magnoliopsida; order Malpighiales; family Rafflesiaceae; genus Sapria; species Sapria himalayana. The sequence goes on from JAREIK010000588.1 coordinate 1,952,878, forward strand.
TCTCATATCTCTATCAAAAGTTGAAAATAGTATATTTGATGAGTCATGAATTCAAAATTCATCATCCTTAGATGAGATCAATTATCTTCACATCAAAGTATGAACTCCAATATATACAATCAATATAAAAATATCACAAGTGTTCAATTATCTTAATATTATTTTCATTTAAACAAATTTAACTTTATAATAAATTTTTATAATATTGAATAGATTATTATTTGCATGATTACACATTTATAATAAGAATAATTATTATTGTGTATATGTGTGCATGTGTGTGTATCATGTTTATTAGAAAAAAATTTCAAAAATATTTTTCTAAGTAATATATATGCATACACACATACTAATAAAATATTTTTCAAAAATAGTTTATAAGAATACTTTAGGAAATATGGCTTTGAGTGCACCAAAATTCTAAAATTAATTTTTGTATATAATTTTCACTAAAATATTCATTCTAAAAAAATTAGCACAAAAAAAAATCATAAAACATAATATGAATATTAATGATAATAATAAATAATTAAGCGAGTAGAAGAGCATCAATCTAGGGCAATTTGGGTGTAATATGGACATGTGTAATAATATTTAAATTTTGTTAATGATCTAATATACTAAACATTAGATTGAAGAATTATTCCAAATCTTTATAAATTTGAAGCTAAAATTTTAATAGTAGCACATTATCTAGCTGTCATTTTATACATATTAGCAATATAATAAAAAAAATAAAGTAATTAAATTATTTTTAAAAAGTACAAAATAATCAATTAAATTAATGAAATTAAATAATTAACTACTACTCTAGTTGTTTTTATTCAGAAAACTAATTATTTCTAGAGTATTTCTTATATATTTGTGTTCAAACTCACTTGTACAATAATTTTTTATTACTTAAAAAAATGAGTCTCTTGTCAACAACCATAAGATGTATTTATGTAAATCACTTATAATCTCTACATCATGTTGTATTTCTAAGATTTAGCTCGGCAAAGCTAAATATTTCAACTCATATTAATAATTTTCATTTAGAAGAAAAATATTTTATTATGTAAAATAATTTCAAAAGATTATAAATACAATCATTTTATAACATATGTTTAATTTTTATTTGTTATTTGACATTTTTATAATATTCTTATATATATATATATATATATATTTCCAATAATTTTTATGGTTCATATTCTACATGTTAAATCTAAAAGTTCAAACAAAAATAATTTAAAATTTAAAATCTTAAGAAATTCAAAAAATAATATTTTTTATCAATTTTTTTTCTGATCTTGATTATTAAAAAAACATTAATGGGTTAAAATAATAATAAATCATTAGAATAATTCACTATTATTCTAATGATTTATAATAATTCATCAATGTGGGATAACATAAATACAAACATACAATATATCATAAGAACTCATGTGTTAAAAAGTATTTGGACAATAATAATACTAAAACAGTTAATTTTTTGAGAAATATTTATGCTATATCCATGTATTAAAGTTCATGTCTTGGTATATTAATAAATATCTTCATCTAAGAACAATAATTCTCAAGTTCAAAAGTTTTGAAAACACAGCCTCTCTAATTTTCAGGATTAAGAATATAAAGATATCAACTTTTTTCATATCTCATACTAAATCAACTACATTAAATAAATATTTATTGTTTCCATTTTATTAAATAATAATTAAACAAATAAACATTCATTAAAATTTTTATTAACAAATAAAATATATAAAAAAATTATTATTTCATTTAAAAGAAAATACAATACAAAAAAATTATTATTATGAATATTTTCATTATAAATCAGCTTATAAAGATACATAAGAATATTTATTGTTTTTTCCTATCTTATCTTCTTAGTTCTTTTTTATCTACTTACTTTTTTTCATCACTAAACTTGAGTATTTATTTTTTGCTACATTTATAAATCATGCAATATTATATTTATATGTTTAATTGCTATAAATTCTAAAATCATAATGTTAAAAATTGGTAGGATATGGTTAATTATATTTTGGATTACAATGATGATTTTGATGTTACATTCAATGGGTTTGAAGAACATCAAGCACAACAAACTCAAATAATTTTAAATAAAAAAGCAAGAACTAAACGAATTAAAAGCATTACTAACTATGTTTCTTGCAATATGAACATTTATTAAGTAATTATCATGATGTATGCTTTTGGAGAAGAGCAAATCCATAATAATTAGTCACACTTAGAGGATTAAGTGTCTGATCGAAGGCGAAATATCCATGAGAAAGAAAATAAGGGAAACAAAATCACTACTAAGAGAGTGATTGTTAGAAAAGAACTCGAGAATGACTAATAAGAGGGTTTTGATTTTAAAGTTGAGATTCTAATTCCAATACGGTAATAAAAATAAAATCTTCATGAGACAAGCTTCCAGATTTTCCACCATAATAAACAATTATAACAATTCTTCTTAAAATTATTAAGTAACATTGACTTCAAATTACAAGTGAGATCTCCCTCACATGGACGCATAAACTAGTCTTAGGAGGTATGCATTAAGAGGTAAAAGAGTAAATGTATGATTCGTTGCATGCAAAGTGACATACAAATTTTCATTACTTCTTAGATCACATAAATTCAATTGTAAGAGTAATCGACTAGACCTCAATTATGAAATGATGAAGTTGAAATGTTTATCAGTAATTATGGATTGTATTCATGCGGGAAACAGATCCTCTTTTAGTTGGAACCTGGTTACCAGAGGCATCGCTTCCATTTGCATAGCTGCCGATTTACCAAGCAGTAAGTGAAAATGTAAAATACGTATGAGTGTTCATTTGCAAACATGCCGAAAGGAATGAGGAGAAGAATATACCGATGAGAATTAAAATGGTGGTAACGAGGCAATGTTGAGATTCAGTAGCCAAAACTTTTTCCTCTTTCTCACTGTGGCTGCCTGGCCTAGAGGCTCCATCACCTCCGTATGCAAAAAGAATACATTTTGAAGGATTCTTTTTAGGTTTTGATATTTGAGTGCAACAAGAATTAAATACTTTGAATTTAGAATACATTTTTGTAAATATACATCACTTAGTTTCCCTTAAAAAACATTTAGTGTATGATGGTGTACAATAACTTTAAGCATTGACCAAATAATCAATCAAATGCTAACGCAACATGAGCTCTTCAAATTAAAAGAACATTGATTAGGTTATGTATCATGGTAATCCATGATTCAGATGATACATAAAATAGATGAATCAAAAAGGCAAGAACACCGATCAGAATTAGAATGATGAAGCATAACATGCTACCAAAAACATTTCGTAAGCAGATTGCTTCAATGATGCTACCAACTAGACTCATACGACTTGCCCAACAAAGTGATGAAATAATGTTCTCTTACCTAGTTGGATATACCATATTTATTTGGTTTATGTTCTAATGTTCATGTTTAACTTGTTTTACTTTTTAGAATATTAATATTTATTTATTATTTTTAGATTTAATATTTTATTTTAAATTTAATATTAATTTTTATTTTCTTTTTAATTTACTATAATAATTTACTCAATGCTTTTATTCTTATAAATTTTAGTAGAAGCAAAAAGAAAACTTGAATTAAAATTAACTAGAGTTAGTTTGGTAGTACTTTTCATAAGTGTTAATAGGGCTAAAAATAATTGTAGGTGTGTTAAGGACAAAAAAATATCTTGAGAAATATTTAAAAAATATTTTTATACCCTAAAAAAACACCTAAAGTATTCTTTTAATAAGCACTTGGAAATAATTTTTTTATAGCTCATTAAAAGTTTTTGGATATAATTAAAATATCTATTTATTTATCCTTAAATATCAATTTATTATCTTTAAAATTTTATGAAAAATATGATCTTTTTTTATGATTCAAATATTTCAAATCTTTTAGTAATAATTTTTATAAAAGATTCTATAATCATTAAAATATATTTTTTAATTTTTATTAATATCAATATTTACTTGTTTATTCGTTAATTCAGATTTTTTATAAATATATTTTTCATAATCATACAAATAATGATTTTAGGTTTTTATTAATACAAATATTTTTGTATGTTCATATATTATTTCAATATTTAAAAAAAATATTTATAATTATAAAATTAATTATTTAAAGTATTTATTAATATAAATTTTTAAATATCCTTATTAATTAATTCAAATAATATTTTGTATATTTTTTAAAAATTTTATAATCATGAAAATAGTTATTTTAGTATTTATTTATACAAATTTTTATTCGTATTTATATATATTTGTAATTATTTTTTTATAATATCCTATTTTTATAATTATATGAGGAGAAGATATCTTTCAAGGATCACTCATTCATTGACAATGACAAACCTTTAATATACAAAATTACATCAAATATTTAAATAAATAATGTATAAAATAAAAAAATAATAATTTAGTATAGATTAATGATGGAAATAATCTTGAGCTAAATAGCAAGGAAAATATCCCTAACTCAATGCATATATTTTATGAAAATTATAATTTAAAGACTAATCACTTGTTATTAATATATAATTGCAAAAAAATATTTATAGATCATGATTTAACGAATAATTTTTTTAAGCTAATTAACTAGAAAAAAAACAGTTTCTAAAGTCTAAATTTCCTTCCAATCTTTGTTCCCAATATCTATGACAATATTAGCTACGAATATTTTTCTATCAAAATTTTTTATTTCTAATCCATCACAAATACATCACAAATTTTTCATTCAATTTAAAATCAAATATCTCTCGCTATTCCCTAGCTAATACTTCACAAATTAGCTAGGTACTATTTCCCTAGCTATATTTCCATAGCTAAACAGATAATTTCTTGTAGTGATTGTTATATAGTTGTGGTACTATGTGGAGGTCGCAACATTGGCCTTTCATCTTTTTTGATATGTATGTGGTTGTTATAGTGTAAACTTGTCGTGATACTTACACTTAGCTTATACATACAAGTTATAGCTATGCCTTTCTTTGAGGACAAAAGTTGGCTCGAGTAACCCAGGGTTATAGCTTTGAATAATTACTATGACTTTGGCTCGAGTACTTATGGCATTTAATTTTCTATAACTCAAATGTAATGGCCATATGAAATAGCCACAACTCTAACTTTAGACTACCATGCCATATAATGATAAAGTCATGACTTTATGAAATTAGTCATGACCTTAAGCACTGGTGAGATACTTTGTTAATGTGATGGAGAACTAATGTCAAAACCATTAAAATTTTATAAGCTAGGTATAATTATGATTCAATGATAATATTGTAGTAATTAAGAATATGTTGCATAAAGGAAAGTTTGTCAAAAAAAAGAGGGTCTGATCATGAAAAACAAGAATTTTCCAAAAATTTTTTAGATAGAGTTTTAGCGAAGAATATATGCCAATACTATAAAAAACTTATAGACTTGACTCCTCTGATGATTACCTCTAAAAACTCATTAATTTTACAATTATTCATTAAAGTTCTCCAATACATCAAAATTATAAAATAAAAAAAAATTCATCTCATTTCCACATATACATATCATTCTAAACCATCAAAATATACTTGAATATTTGGTAAATTGAATATTGAATAGTTATCAATTGGATATCAAATGTAAAGAGCTTAGAATTCCAATTATAACCACGCAAAGTGATCAGAAAAACTATCACTTGGAAGATAATATTCTTGCACAACTTATGGAGACAAAGAGGAATGATCTGTATGAGAACCAAATGGAACTTATAGAAACAAGTCTAGAACATACAAACATGACAATGAAGATTATTGAGAATTAACATAGGCAACTAGTGCTATCAATGAAGGAGAAGAATGTAAATGGATTAGCAAGTGATGCCAAGGAAAATTCAAAAAGGTACATATCAATAACACTTAAAAGCATCAAAGAATTAGAATGACAAAAATTGGAAGAGAACTCAAAAAGAGATGTTGAAGTAAAGGAAGAAGTTATGACTAACAATATCAGAACTTTGCCCAAAGTCATGCCACCCAGCATCATGACTTCCAAAACCATGAAATTTTTCAAAGCTATGATAGTACTGGAACTTATTGTTTAATTTAAGCCACTAGCAATTATACATATAGAAGTGGAAAAAGAAGAGGTGATATGGATTAACTAAAGTAATGAACAAAAGGATGACATGCTAGAGAACAAGTATGCTTATGATAAAAAAAAAACACTCCAACCTAATGCTAGAAAACACATACGAAGATTCCTCAATATCTTTTAAAAGTTGGGAGTAAAAATTCTCTTCATTAAAGCTTAATCCCATATGCCCCACTATGTGAAATTTATGAAGTACATCATGGGTAGCTAGAATAAATTAGAGACTTATGGAGTGGAAAGCATGATCGAGAAGTGTAATACTATCATTCAATATTAAATTCCAAGAAAAAAAAACAAAAAGATCCAAGAAATTTATGATCAATGTGCTATTGGAAAGGATACCTTTTGAAAGACATTATATTACTTGGAATTAAGTGTCAACTTGAAGTCATTGTTCATAGTGTAGATGTTGAATCTTTGTGAGATTACTCCAACTTCTCTCTCACTATGGATGGCTGATCAATTGATCAATTTTCTAAGGGGAAGTATCAAAGATGTGATGATAAAGGTTGACAAGTTTATTTTCTCTACTAACTTTGTTGTATTATACATGGAGGAAGGCCAACATGCCTTGTTGATCTTGGGATGACCAATTTTAGTGATGAGGCAAGAGTTGATTGATGTGAAGAAGGGATAGATTATGCTTCATGTGGGTGAATATCAAGTAATTCAACTAATAGGAAAGGATGCAGATTATATTTGATTATGAAAGAAAGTATAAGAAAAATGCTAACCTCCTATGCACTGCCAAAAAAAAGTAGATTTCAGATTGAAAAACTTTTTAAATAATTATTGGCCCAAAGGATAAAGAGAAATTAATTAAAAAAAATGGTATAAGTATGTCATGGCATATACATAAATTAAGGTATTTTATAAGGTGGTGACAATTCTATGAATCATTTCCTCTTCGATAGTATACATAGGCAAAATTTATAGAAATATATATGTTAATTAATGGTAGTTTGGTGCTTACAAAATCAAAAATACAAATGTAATTATTACTACATTATTTCATGTCTTTATGACTTTAGATGTTAGAGAATATGAATGAATAATTGAAGTAGTCATCAATGGTAAACGACATATTGCTTAAAAGAAGTAGATGTGTGGATAACCCTTGAATGACAGAGATAAAGTTTTGATGGTTAGATACTAAAAGGCATAGTTATGAGAGGACCATCATTGGTAGTGAAAATCAAAATATGACGATCATGTTGTTTGCCAAGAGGGAAAGTGATAAATCACAAAAATATACTATTTGTTCAACAGTCGAGCATATCACTGCCCTAATAATAAATAAATCTCATCATAGATAATAAAGTATGCCAACACTAAAGTCTAAGTATGATTTTGAAACCCAAATCTATATACTAAACATGAGAAATTAGTTCATTATTGGTTAGTCAAACTGCTTACAAAATTCTTATGATATCAATATCTAGACTTATGTCTATCTTTATTACTTATACGACGCATACATTTATGGATCTCTATTTTATGAAATCAATCATTCAATGATCTTTTAGAACCATATCACAAATGATAAGTTTTTACTATACAACCTGAAAAAAAATAATATGATATTTTGAGAATAAATGGCAGAATAGTAATTTTTTCGTAAGAAAAATTTGAAAATTTTTAGATTTTAGATGATAAAATAGACTTCACTGTTGAATTCATCTTGTAAGATATAGTTACCGTGATAAATTTAATCAAATTCTAAGATAGTTAAGATTTAATCAATTCTTGTAATATTATTTTATTATTTTTTATTAAAATAATAATAAAATAATGAAAAAAATTGGAAACAAAAATGAGAATACGTGGCTGCATGCATGAGTAGCCATATGTCCCATTTTTGTTATTGTTATTATTATTATTATTATTTATTATTAATTTAAATAATAATAAGATATAAAAAAATGTGAAATAAAAATGGGAAAACATGGTTGAATGAATGAGTAGCCATATGTTCCATTTTTGTTAATATTACTTAATATTAATAATAAAAATAATAATAATACCGTGAAAAATGGGAAGAAAAATGAGAAAATGTGAATGTACGTGTTCTTCTTCTCCAGTGCAGAAAAAAAAACTAAATGATAATGTTCTTTTCCATTTTAATTGGATATTTCAGAATCAGGATAGAAGAGTCAAAAAAATGAAAGCTACTCCACACAATGAGAGCTTTGTGTAAGTACCAAAATTAAGGAGCTTTGGTGCTTTATATTCTGAGAGGTGGGATTTTCTCCTCTTGGAATCTCTTTTTATTTAAGGGTCATAAATGATCATGAATATAATCTATTTTGAAATTATTTTAAAACCAAATTATGAATTATTAATGGTTAAAAATTACTTTGTTTGGATGAATAACATGTTGTAGTGTGATTTATGTTCATGTAGTTATAATTGTGCATATAACATGGTTTAATCATAAAATAGCATACTTGCATTTCATTTATACGCAAATAAATAGATATGTGCATGGTTGTTAGTTAATAATATATTTGGTATTAATTATACAAGCTCAAAATGGGACAACGTCCAAACTGAGTTATGTAATTTTTTCTGAGAATATCTAATATTCAGAGAATATCTAATATTTTTTGGAGAATATCCAATATATATAATATGTCACAGTTGGCGTGGGCATATGTGAGGGAGTAAGTGAGACTAGGGATATGGGCACAAAAATATTTTATCTATATTTATAGTCTTGTAAATATTATACTTAGATATGTGTTGAAATGTGTGTATGAGTTTTTTTACGTGAACTTAGTTGGGGAGTAGCCCTATATGAGTTTATCTCTATTGAGTTTTGTTTACTCTAATGTTGGATCCCATTTCAGGTATAGGGTCTAGTGCAGGTGATAAACCCACATATGAAATCGCATGTGTAAAGAAAGATGGTTGCGGCTATATTTATGTTATATCTATTTTTTTATTTCACTGAGCAGCCCAAAGCATGTATAATTTTTTGTGAAAAAAAATATTATTTTATGGCAAATTTTCATCATGTGATGAATGAATGGGACCCCTTAGGGATTAGGGTGTCACATTGACACTATAATAAAGTCATAATAATTACATTTTTTGTCACTACGACATTTAATTGTAGATATTAATTCCTCAAATCATCATGACATTATTTGTTGCAATGATATTGTACTATAGAAAAAAAATTGAGTCATGATATTTTTTAGCATCATGACCATATTTTTATGCATCCATATGATATCACATTATCCCTCATGGCATCCCACAACATGATGATCCACAAAAGAATTGAAGTTTATTTAATGTCACGACTAAAACCTAGTTTCATGACATTGAATTCATTAAATTGCTATATTACATAATGGGACTAGAAGATATAAAAGGTGAATTAAAAGAATCTCAAAGGCAAAAAAAAAGATATCTAAGTGATGATTGGAAAAAATAATGCAATCTAACTTGGGGTTTTCCTAATTCTTGGGGGTCGTAGGTTGGATGTGGTAGATAATAATAGGTAAATCATGAGACACATGTATGGGGAAATGTTTCATAAGGTGGTTATAGCCTTTTCATCATTTTTCTATAGTATGACTTTTATAAATAAAATTTCTATGGAGATGTATATTAATTGATATGATTATTTCATTAATGATGCCAAAAGTATAAATGTAATAAAACTCACCTATTTGCATGTCTTGATGACAAAATGGCTAGAGAATTGACATGCATAGTTAAAGAAATCATCAAGGATAATTTATATATGTCCTAAAAGGTATGAGAATATAAGAGGCTGAATGATAGGTAGATGTTGAACTTTGGCATATGTGACAAGTATACCAAAGGCACAACCACAAAAGGACTATCCACAATGGTGACATCCTATATATGACAACCTCTTGAAGCACAAGGCATGAGAAATCCTATATTATTCTATCTTACATCCAACAAACTGGTGCGGTATTGTTGCAAAACAAGAGATATTTTATCATTTACAAAAAAATAAACAAACCCTTGAGTCTAAGTATATGTTCGAGACCAAAGTATATCTTCTCACCCAATCCAGTAATTAATTTACTATTGATTGGTCAAATCAGCATAATAATTATTATAAGATTGATATCTAGATTTATAGTCACTATATTATTTGTATGACCAGCTACATTTGTACTTATATTGGGCATAAAAACTCATCTAAAAATCTTTTGGTATTATGCTAAGAACAAGTTTTGTCATTGTAACAAAACTATAACAACATTTGGAGCATGAAGTCTTTGTAGGATTATACATCTATGAGTGGCCCATAAAGGCTTTCATATCATATTAGAAAATGTTATTGAGCTGAATTCATCCCCAAAAGCTAGCTCAAAAAGAGATGGTAATTATTGCAACTTTGTTATAATATTTAATTTTATGGTTAGGTGTATCCCAAAAACTTGTTGGGCAAGAGACTCTCATCTAACATTATTCCATAAGTAAATAGGTTATACAAGTAATAAAGTGAATCATTAGTTTAGATATTGATCTTACAATGATTGCACCCTCATGTTAGATTAGTTAACTATAATTAACAACCATTCTAGTAGGCATGATAAATAGGATTCAAGTCATACATTCTAGATTCTAGAGATGATTTATATTTTTATTTGTGATAAAATTCATAAATATCTTTATTGTGATTATGCATAGTCATATAATTCAGGTCATAATATTATACAAAGTGGTTATCAACTATTGAGACTCATTAAATAATATATCATACAATGTTAGATTAGTCATTCTTACTGATGGTTCCCTCATAGTTGTTTCCTTAGTACTTTTTTATTTAAATAATATATCATCTCTACTCAAAGGTCATTCACAAGTCCTCACTTTGTAGGAGACTCACTAAATACTTTTGATGGTTGCTTCAAATATGCATTCTTATTTCCTAACTTATAGTATATTTCTCTATAAGAATTGATGTGGGAATAAACATATTTATACTTTTAGCTTTGTTAGTACCATAATTGAATAATTAATATATACTTTCCTTTGGGTTTCACTAATAACAGTCACACAATTGAATATAACATATAGGACTATCACTACCATATAAATCACATTCATTCATGCCTATTATATGACTTACCTATCACTATCTCCCACTATGATATGTGACTCACACCCTAAAGGTGAATCTCTTAGGAACATTATATTTACTACCCAATAATAATTGAGGATTAGTTTGTTTAAAATATACATAATAGAGTAGCTTATAAAAGTATTCATTATTTTGGTTTCGTACGTACCATACTCACACAATGATTAAATATATTTTAATTTCAAGTTTTTACATAAAAGTTTGTCTCATATATCATGGTCAGAAGAATTATTACTTTCTTCCTACCATACATATGAATGTATTTCATGGCTTACTTATTACTAGCCCCCACTTTAATTACACATAAACCCACCAACAATCAAAACCTTAGTCTTAGTTCTATTTAATTACTAAAAGATTCATAACCAAATAATATCACAACAAAAAATCACATTAAACTATTAAATAAAGTATTCATCATAATAAACATATTACATCATCCATAAATTATTTTTTTATCCTAATATATGTATCTGTTACTTAAATTCATCCCTTAGGAGAATCTAGGCTTTTAAATCTAAATACCTAAAAACTCACTCAATTTCACTTTGATTTTTTTCCCTATGAGGGGGCTAGAATGCATGCCGACCTTCTAGTATTTATGCTTGTACCTTATATCACACTTGTTGTTCATGGATCACTCCAAAAATGGAGTTGTGGAGCCCATTGGGTTATCTTCCTTATAACTCTCATGGATCTCATCTTAGCTTCTTAGGATTTTTCTTATATACCCAAGCATCTAGTACGTGTTTTTTAATTGGAAGTTTTGACATTAAATAAAAGTCATGGCTTCGGCCTTACTATTCTACAACACAAAGTCACAACCCTAGAAACTAGATGTGGCCCTTGCCTCTTTCCTCTACCTGATAGGCATAATATTGAGAAAATTCATGATATCTTATTAAACCTCCATAAGACAAAGTTGTGGCATTGAAATGTGTCCATGACTTATGTTTCTAGTCTCAATAGCCCATTTCATTGGTGTTAAGTGTGACTATGTTTGTGTATTTCACTTCTATAACACAAAGTCAATGATTGAAGAATGACCAACTTTGGTTTCTTAGTTGAGCCAAGAGCATGATACTTTTGTTTGTCACAGCTCATGTTTGGATTACTATAATATTATATAACTAAAAGTTGTGATGATAGATCATCATTATGGCCCTGGCTTAAGTATTTTATGATTTGGTGATTGAAAGGTTATGACATTTAGAGATTGCCATAGCTTTTAGAACTAGTAGGTTACTTGGTTTGTTATGATGTGAAATTAATATTGTAGCTATAAAATTTTTTTTAGCTAGTTCAACTATAACTCCAAGAAATATTCATAGCTAAAAAATTTGTCCACAACAAAATGATTGTGTCAACATGGTCATAAAGTCATGGTGTACGAAGATTCCCATGACTATGTGCGTAGAGTTTTGGCCAATAATAGATGTTAAAATCAATTTATAAGTACTCAAATATGTAATCAAGTCATAACATGTTAAATGTTACCATTTGCATGAATTTTTGATTTCCTTTTAGTCACCAACTCTACCAAGCCACACATTTCACATTAAAAACTTTTGATTTTACAACTATAATAAAATTCTCTAAAACCATCTTTTTATGAATATATTACAAATAAATTCCTCTTTCTTGGAAAATCCATTATGAAAATCATATCAAATGACCAATATTATTTAATATGTATCATATCGAACAAAACTCATAACATATATAAAAACCATATTTTACTTAGAATTTTTAGGTGTGGAACAATTTTTACACACCCTCATCATTTCTAATACAAAATTAGAAATTGGGTTTGGGTTCCTTTTTCTTTTGAGCAAGCTTTTAGGAATGAGTTTTAACTAAGAACATTTTCTAATATGGTTTGAAAGCCTTTATGAGCCACCCGCATATATCTAGTCCTGCAAAAACTTCATGCTCTAGATGTCTAGCACTAGGCACAAGGAGGGTGAGTTAAAATTGTACCACGTCAAAAAACATTGAGTTAAAATATGGTGTTTATATATGGTGTGGGAACCTTGTCCTTTTAAGCTAGCTTTTGGAAATTAGTTTAGTTCAAGCCAAATTTATAATAATGGTGGAAAATGTAGTTGCATCTCTCTTATCTAGTGGAACTTCACATGAAGGGCCGCTAGTCTTCATTTAGAGAAAACAAGATAAATAAATGAAGAATATGATGATGAGGAAATTATTATCAAAGGTTGCCATTGAAACATAAAAATTTGTAGCAATGATCATGATATCAATGAAAAAAAAACAACATTGCTAAACTATTTCTTTGTCATGAATCAACACTTGGGCTAACAAGCCCTCTGATTCTAAATGTTAGGATATGAAATGCTTCGATATCCAATGTCAGGATCGGAACCAAGAAAGGTTTGATGCCAAAATTTAAGAAACAATAGGATTTTGTTTTCGATTCTTTGGACCTACCTTGGCTCACCACCGAGTGATAGGGAACTAAATTAGTCAAGGTAAATCCATAATGTGATTGATGTCGAAATTATATATAAGCTACAAGAGAAAGAATAAACCCAACCATATACACACAGAAGAGGAGTGACGAGGAGAGCACACACACAAGAAATTGCATAATTATATCATCTATTCTACATTATGTTCATCCCACTCATCTCATGTTTCTAAAGCTCATTTACTAATCACTTAAATACATATTATGAATACAAATAAATGATGTCACAACAACACATTCCATGTTGTGGTAACACTGAAGACAACAATCCAATTTCTTGGTAAGAAATGGAGTCACAACAATATATTCTCAGTCACAATATCAAAATGATCATGACAATATGCTTTCATATCACAAGGCCACTTCCGTCATGACAATATATTTCACATAGCAAGACCATTTCAGTCATGACAACATATTTTATGTCATGAGAATAACTTAAGTCATGACCTAAAGAATAAGGTTATGACTTTTCACAAGTTAAGTAGAATATTGATTTAGTCATAATGCGAAATAATCATTTCGAGACATCAACATGTAATGATGCCTATTTTTTAGGATATGCCATCCTTTTCCAAAATATCTTTCTTCTAGGATTCCATATGATGTAAGAGCCAATCCTATTATTCTACCATATGGTAAATATTTAATCAATCATATCTTACATGTACACCACCAGAACTTCTCAATATTCACTAGTTTTAAGTAGTTCAGATAGTATTTTGGCTATCTCATTGGAACATCAAATTCTTCTCTAAAAACTAAGCACTTCATATAGTTGTGATATCCAAACGGCTTCATCGCATGCATGTGTAAGAGCCATGTACTCTACCTCAATTGAAGATAGGGCAATAACAAGTTGTTACTTACTTAACTAGCTAACCAATCTAACATTCAAATTGAATACAAATTTCATGTGGATGTTATTATATTCATATTTCTACCCCAATTAGCATCTACAACACTATTAACTTCAAAGTTAATTCCATTCTCATTTCCAATAAACTACAAATCAAAATCAAAAGTCCCACAAAGATACCAGAGCACCCTTTTCAAGGTGTTCTAGTGCTATTTTTTTATGTTAGTTATAAATTTACTGAGAACTCCGACTATATGTGAACTATCGGGCCTTGTATACTTGATAGTATACATTAGACTACCAATTATACTAGCATATAGAACAATGATCATTTCTTTCATTTTAATTCCATATAGATGTATAGTGGTTTATATAAAAATTTAACCCATCAAGCATAGATGTACTAAGTAATTTATAGTCAAACATGTTTAACTTCCAAAGTATGCAAGTATGCCTTCAATGTAATTATACTACCTAATGTGCAACAACTTGTTTGTTGTGTCCCTTGCAATTTGCATGCCCAAAATACTTCTAGCTTTTCTAAATTTAGTCATGTCAAACTTCTTTGCACACGGTAAAGAACATCTTCATATTGTTTTCAACTAGAAGCATATTATCCACAAAAAGAGGAAGAATTAGTGTCTAACCTTTTTCTGTACACACAATGTTCTATTTCACTCCTTCTAAAACTCATCTAAAGAATGTAAGTATCAACTTTCCTTCCCTCTTACCTTGAATCCTTCTGGTTGTCTCATAAAATTCTCTTCCTCCAGGTCACCTTAAAAAAAATATTATCTTCACATGTAGTTTCTCCACCTCTAAATCATATCATGCAATTTTAGCTAAAACCACCTGAATAAATATCTTTGGGGCACTAGGGAGAAGATTTCATCATAGTCTACCCCCTCAATCTGAGAGTAACCCTTGGCCACCATTCATGATTTGTATTTCTTAAGATTACCATCTATGTTAAACTTCTGCTTAAACAATCATTTGGACCCAATTACTCTTCGGCACTTGGATAACTCCACAAGCTTCTAGTTGTTACTATACTCTAGGAATTGTGTTGCTTTTTACATGGCTTACTTCAACTACTTTGATTTCCCAAAGACTATGGCTTCCTTCACAATATTTAAATGATTCTATGTGACAAGAAGTGCATGATATGCACTATCTATATACCAAATTGGTTTGTTTATGACTCCTTTAGGCCTTCTCAGTATATGTGAATACTCGACAACTTCCTCATCAAATTCTCCATACACTGATAAAATTGAATCGGCACTATCCATTTCTTGTTCATGATTATAAATAATGACTTAATCATTTGTTATTATAATATTGTCCGAGGCATGATGCCATAGTTTCATGTCATGAACTCATTTCTCCTTAGAGAAAAATAAAAGCTACCAAGTTTCATGTCATAATATTGAGTTAAGTCATGAAAACCTTTCTGTATGTTACCCATTTGAGAAGAGTCGTGACAACTAAGTTTCATTTTATAATATTGAGTTGAGTCATGATAACATGACTTTGTGTCAGCCCTTTGAGAAGAGTCATAACAACTAGATTTCATGTCACAATGTTGAGTTGATTCATGATAATATTTCTTCATGCTGTGACATTGAGGAGAGTCATAATATTAAGCTTTCTCCATGGACTCCATGACCATGACATCTCTAGAATAGATAACTATTTTGGTCTCCATGTTTCACAATTTGTAGCCTTTGATCACTTTCCTGTAGCCAATGAACATGAACTTCATAGATTTAAAGTCTATCTTTTTTTTTCTTCTTTCTTGACACTTGTGCATAAGCACCACATCTAAAGACCCAAAGATAGACTAGACTTGGATTTCTCCCATACAATATATCGAATAGACTTTTTCCCTCAACAATATATGTGAGAATATGATTCTTTAGGTAGCATGCTGTGGCAATAACTTCTATCCAAAATTTGGCTCCAAGCCTACCTAGCTTCTTATCACCTCACCTTCTTAATCAATATTCTATTTAGTCTTTTAGTTATACAATTCTATTGGGGTGTCATCCAAATTGTGTTCTACCCCACAATCCCTTACTCAACATAGAGCAATCCACTAGAAAATATTAAACTTTATTATCTATGCACAAAACCTTTATCTTTTTGTTGAAATGGTTCTCTACTAACACATTAAACTCCTTGAACTTCTCTAGGACCTTTGACTTCATTTGAATGAAATATACACAAACATATATAGAAAATCATCAACAAATAAGATATAGTTCTCCTAGGTGGAACTTCACCTCATTTAAAATAAGATATATTTTTCATACAAACCTACTTCACAAAATCCAAACCCTTGGAAACAATATGAAACATATTTTTGCATGTTATTTGTGGATGCAAACATGTAACTTTTCTCACATATGTGGCCAACTCTCTGATGCCATGACACTATTCAATCTCTGACCATGACTTCTTATCACATGTTGTAGGGCCATCAAAAAATATAGTCATGACTCCTATTTTCTAAGTTGCCACACCACATGAGTTATGACCCCATTTGATCTTGTCATGACTTTCAGAGATCTTTTCCTTTTGTTCTCTAGAGTCCACATACTTACTATAAGATTTTTTTCTTCTCAGTGGTGTCCTCCTTTTCTGAAATGAAGGAGCAACAATTAGATCTAGGAATGGTGGAAATTATCAACTTCTATCGTGATCCAACACTTATTCTTCGAGCAATGCCCCTTGCCCCATGAATCATTATACATAACTTATTATAACAAGTGAAGATCAAGCATGTAACTATCATTACTCCAACTGAGAAAATGTTTCTTCTAAAGCCCATAACATGCATTACACTTGAGAGCTTCTTCAAAGTCTTTTCATACATTTTAATCTTCACTTTTTCATGACCAATAATGTTAAATACATAGTCATTGCCCATATACACCCTTTAACCTTCATAGTTTTCATACTCACAAATCATTCTCGATGTGAATTCATATGATATGAAGCTATAGAATCAATAAACCATTTGTTCTCATTAGTGTGAGCAACACATGAAGTTGAAAAGTAGATGTCTATGCCATACTCTACATTTTTCATCGATTCACTTATACCATTTCTAGCTTTGAAAATATTTTCTAAGTATTCCTTTCTATAATGCAATAAAAATGTTGTATTTTTAGCACCTGACCTTGAACATTTACTGCTCTTCAACCATTCTCTAAATCACGATTTTCTTGCTGACCGAGGTGAATTAATTTTATTAGTTTTGCCTCTATCAAGCAAAACTTCACTCATGGATACTCTCACATTCTACCTCCTTATATCCTGAGAAAATGAGATACTATTGTATCCTCATATGTCAACTTTATCAAACTACTACTAATAGTGATAAATTAGATTATCCCATGAGTCATACAAAGACAATGTATCATCACCATTCAATCATCATCTTTGATTTTATAACCTATAGATATAGGTTAATTTATTAGTAAGTTGAACTCATTTAGGTGACTAGAGAAAGGCATTTCATCCTTCATACATATATTATACAGCTTCTTTTCTTAAGAATATCTGTTAAACTAATGACTTGTTTTGAAAGAGATTCTTTAGTATCAACCATAATTCCTTTGTCATTTATTCTCTAGTGACATTCACAAGAACAAAGTTATTCAATCATAGTTGAATCAAGCATTAGCCCTAGCATCTCACATTCACCAATAGCAGTTGACTTAGATTATAGATTTGTACCACTCATAGATGGATTTAGATTCATGATTACAAACCATAAATCCCCACCCATCAACAAGTTTTCCATTTTCAGCTTCTAGAGTTCAAAACCCTTGCTTGAAAAATTTTCTATATCCAATTTCAATGACCTAGTTACTTATAGCTAGAATCTTTCCTAATAGATCTTGTGAATGAATTTTCGAGATAACCTAACTCTAATACTAAAATGTCAAGAATTAGTACTTGGATTAACAAGCCCTTCAATTCTAAATGTCAGGATACCAAATGCTTTACTATCTAATGTTAGTATTAGAACCAAGTAAGGTATGAGCCAAATTGTTAAGACAAACATATTGCTAGTAGGATATTGTCTTCAATTCTTTGGATCTTCCTCAGCTCACCACAAGTCATAAGAAATGAAATTAGACATAATAAATCCATGACATGATTAACATAATGGTTATATACTAGCTATATGAGAAAGAACAAACATAATCATACATACATAGAAGAGGGGGAGCAAGGAAGAGAGTTCACATAAAATATTACAACATTATTTTGTCTGTTTGACATTGTGTTCATTCTATTCATCTTTTTTTAATAGTCTATTTACTAATAAATAAAATACAAAGTATGAATACAAATAAATGATGCTGAAAAAATACATTTTATTTCAGGACAACATCAAAGAACAATTCAGTGTTTCAATAGAAAAAAGAGTCATGACAACATATTCTCAATCACGATATGAAAGAAACCACAACAATATGCTTTCATTTCACAAGAGCACTCCAATTAAGACAATATGTTTCATGTCACAAGACCAATTTATTAAAGGCAATATGTTTCATCTCGCGACAACAACTTGAGTCCCAACCTATTATGACTTTGTTATAATTTCTAATGTTTAGGATTAGGTAATTTCACAAAAGCATGTTGAGCGAGAATCTCTTATCTAACATAGTTCTACAAATATATAGAGTGTATAAATAGTAATGTAGACTTTTATTTAGAAATCAATCAATAAAGAATCAACTACAACTCTAGTCATACAAATAAAACTAGGTTTTTGATAAGACTTTTAAATTATAGGGTTTTCTATTTCATTACACATAATAGCACGTGTAAATTTACACATAATAGCATGTGTAAATTACTTGAGTATTATTATGCTTGGTCACACATAATAGTTTGATTATCATGAAAATTCTCTAGTGCCCTAAAAGTATAAAAGGTAATTGTTACTTATTGGGTCCTCCCTAATGATGGTCATCTTGTTGATATCCCTTTAGTACTTTACCAATCCTTTAATTTACTTCATATATGTATTCTTATTTTTTGAGCTAATCTATCATAAAGATGTGAATTGGTGTTATACTTTTGGGTTTGTAAGTATCAAAATAATCATAATTAATTTACATCTTTCCTTAAATCTCGACCAAAATTAGTCATAAGATAGAAAGTAACTAATAGGATAGTCACCACTTTACAAGTAATCTTCACTCACAATATATCTCATGACTTATCTATCACTATCCACTATGATGATATTTGACTTTCACACTAATGTTGAAACTCTTAAAAAATATTTTATAAAACCCCCACATACATTAAGAGTTAGATTTTCAAAGATTTGCATAATATATTAGCTTATAAAAGTATTTATACTTTTAGGTTTATAAGTATCATACTCATATGATTAAACTCACCTCAATGCCAAGTTTTGACTTTTAGGTTGATCTCACACATTACTATCAAAAGGGATGTCACTCCCTTTCTATCATTATGCATGAGTGTACTTAATGACTTATTTATTACCATCCACCATCAAACATACACAAACTAATTAATAGTAAAAATCTAATTTTAGTTCTAAATAAGCATAATATTTATTAGTAACCATCCCACAATAGAAACCACATATAAAATCTATCAATTATATGTCCATCACATAAAATAAAATACATCAATCCTATACCTCAATTTATCCTTACATTGGAAAGGAATTCACATGAGATAATTCAAAATATATCTCATGAAATTTTAGGTTCCCAATGACAACCCTCAAGATTATCTAGGAATCAAAATCCTAAACTCAAGATTCTCATTAGTGGGTCTTGGATATGCCCCTAGGTGAGAATCAAAATTTGTGCTCTCTCATTAAAGTTTATGCTAATGCCTTGCATTGCCTCTTTGCTCATGGATCTCCTCTAGGGTTTAGCAAATATTTGCTCCAAAACCCTAGTCTTTTTCACCTCTCTCTTGGATATGCCCCATGTTTTTTTAAGTGGGAAGTTGTGGTACTATGGAATATCCATAGATTTGGTCTCTTTCTTGTATTAGCTTACTATTGTATTAGGAATAATCATGATTTATATATTTCCTATCTATAACATGAAGCCATGGAATTTGAACTGACTATGACTCATGCTTTTTCTTTCTATAGCATGAGATTGTGGCATTGGGAATGGCCAATGCTCAAGCATTTCTCTTCTAGGAAATGAAGCCATGGCATTGGAAATAGTAATGAGTTATATTTTTTTTTCTCTATAACCCAAAATCATAGCACTAGAAATAGGTACAACTTTGACCTTTTATCGATAGCAAAAAGTTATGGCTCAAGAAATGGATCTAGCTCAAGTAAATGCTCTCTAAAATTCTTTTTAGTCAAAAGTCATGGTGCTAGAGAAAAGTCATGAATTTTTCCTTTGTATTTGTGGATATATAATGAGAAAGTCATAGCAAAGAAGGATGATATGGCTTTAAGCACCAATGGGATACTTGCCTGCTATGGTATAAAATTAATTTCACGCTCATAAAAACATTGCCAATCTAGTATGATTGTAACTCTCAGAAAGTTTTGTAGCTAAAAAGATAATATTATACAATAAAATAATTGTATCAACGAGATGGTAGAATCATGACATTCAAATATTTCCACTATTATTTGTATAGAACTTCAACCAAGAATATATATCGAAACTATCTTATAAGCTCATGGAGGTACAAAAAAATCATAACATGAGGAATGTTATAACTTTACATGACTTTTCACTTCTCTTCTACTCAACCATTCTACCAAGTCTTATATTTCACAAAAATACTAACCAATTTTACTATTATTTTCATAATCCCACAAGCTTCTTGCTACTTCTAAGTATAATTTACAAGTACTTCTTTGAGTTTATTATCAATATCACTTGGTAGTTCATTAATGTTCTTTCCTTTCACCGATAATACTAATTATCCAATTTGACCCTCTATACTTTTCATTATCACATACATGTGTTTTAATTTTGTCTCAAGCATCTTCATTTGGTCCTCTTGAAGATCTTTTTTTTTCATATTGTTTAATAATGCTATTAATTTATCATTGATGAAAGGCTTTTATGCATTCTTAAAATATTGATAATTTGAGAATGATCCTCATAGGATCATTCTCAAATTATTTCTATGATTTCTTAGTACTTGTCCAATGTTTTGATGCCTATTTCCATAGCCTCCAAATAAAATATTTCTATGATTTCTCACATTTGGATAGTAGTGTATAGAGAATTTAGTATTGGGATAGAACATATATACTTTACTTTACAAACCATTGGCCTCCTCCACTTGATAAATAGGATCAATGTTCATCATTTCTTGTAGTTGCAAAATAGTAATTTCTCCCATTTCTTTTTGTTTCTTTTCTTGAGATTCTAATTTTTTAAAAAATATTTCGATCTTTATCTCTATCATGGTAAATTTATCCAACTCAAACACTCCGACTTGTGTTTTTAAAAAACTACAATCATTCGGAATTTAATAGTTATTCTTTGTTAACTCCTCAAATAAATAATTCACTTCTTTGAGTGACATGTTCATAATCGACCCACCCAAGGTTATATTAATAGTGCACCTCATAATATAATTCACCATGTTGTAGAATGTTTAGGCTTAGAACCACAACTCAAACTCATGTTGAGGACATTTCCTCAATAGTTCCTTAAAATGGTTCTAAGCATCATACAAAGTCTCTAGCTCTTCTTAATATAACCTAATTGCATAAGTTATTCCCAACTCAAACCCATGTTAAGAATATCTTCTCAATAACTCCTTAAAATAGTTTCAAAAATTTGTTTATCTCACCCTATAACTATGAGATAATTTGAGGTGAGAAGAACATTGAGAGAAAATATGTACAAGTTTATCCCAACTTTTAATTGAGCCTTGATATAAGCACTAGAACCAACTGTATGTCTTATCTCTCAAAGAAAAGAGGAATAGTCATGTCCTAATTTAATTTGAACTACCATCATTCATTTTAATTATGTCGCTTAACTCTAGTAATATTGTTACATGGCCATGCGGATCCTTTGTTATCCTCTCATTATACTGATGTTGTTGAACCATTGCTATTATACTTGGCTTCAACTCAAAATAACTGGCTTCAACTAGTTGCATTACAATCTCAGAGTAGTTGTCCATGATAGTAGGCTACAAATAGTGTCACAATGCTATGATAGTTGGGCTATTAGACATAGAGATATTAGCTGGGGTTTGCCAATAAGGCACGATCCAAAACATGGTGGCCCAGGTAGGCAATGGTGCCACGAGAACACAACATGAAAGTCTACCCATTCCATGTTGGCAAAAAAAAAATTAAGTCATCCCAACATAGCTTGATGGCGTAGCTTTACGAACTAGGTATGCTAGTTCTATTGTGTCAGGTAAAGATGGCAGTGGCATGACATTGCCACATACCACACCATTGGCTGGCCCTAGATTTTGGCCCACCCCTAACCAATTCCAACTTGGCATTAGGCATTGGTAATGGGTAAAGTCGAATTATAGACCAAAAAGGCATTCCCATTGGCTCTTTGGGGCTTTGGGTGTGTCATGTGGCCTATTGGGCATGGCCGTGGGCCATGTCTTGAGGGGTGGCAATAACTAGTTAGTAGGCAATACTTTGTTACTAAATAGAAAATATAAGTAAAATTCAAAGATCAAATAAAAAATATTTAAATTTTTAAAAAATACATCAATGAAAATAAACACACTTGTGAAACGACAAATATGATAATCTATAATTACTATTTAGTCTTTGTCAGTAGTTAGTTTCAATTGTCATATTTGATTCTAATGCTTGTGCTAGCTTTAATATCCTTGATATTTTCATAGGAGTTATCATCTACCATCAACTCTATTACTCTATCCTAGATACTTATCTTTGAATCTTTCTAGTCCTTCAAGCATGAAATTACTTATACGATATTTGGTCACAATATGGATCTCCTATCTAAAATAATATTCATAGTCACCAAAAAGTAGGCACTAATATTATGCTAGATAGTAGAGTATTTAATAGATCACATGTCATCTTAGATAGAATATGATAGGTAGATTCATATAATTCCCACAAATACAACATATCAAAATTCTTAATGTTATCATGTGAAAGGATGAATCAATAATTGGTATCTAAGTACTAAGATAGCTCACTCCTATCCAATTGAGTACCTCATCATTTACTCTTAGCTAACTTGAATAGAAAATGCTCCATCTTTGAATATAGTATACATTCCATGTCTATTTTAAGAGTCTCACTAAGACTACCATACCTAGTGTCATAATATATAGATATACTAGTTATTTTTTCATGAATAAAACATTTATTTTCATTTGCTTGGTTCATACAAGTAGATAAGTATCTTAATATATTATCCATCCCTTTTATCTTAATCCTAAGATCCATACAAGCAGCCAAGTAATAAAAATATGGAATGAATACTTAGCTTCTATCTCAATAGCTATGATACTAAAATCAGGGGTTCCTATATACATGATAAACATACTATTAATGATGTATATACACCAAAGTATAATGCAAGTGGTGTGAGTATACATATATGAATACGTATTCATAGTATCATAAAAAAATTTCAAGAATATTTTTTTTAAAATATTATTTTTTAGTCTAGATCGTTAATAATAATTTCTCTACTCTTACTATTAATGTTGTTAGATATCACATATTGATAGCCAATACATGAATCTAATATCAAATAAATATAATTCTAATAGTATCTCACATTCATTTAAAATTTATTCTTTTTTAGAAAAAACTAGGAAACATTGAGTGTGGAACTAATGTTGTATGCTAGGTTTCCTAAGATATTTTAGTGAATTTTTTATCTTTTCTAAAATGGGAAAAATAACTTTCATTTCCTCTTGCATCATTAGGTTTATTATGTGACACATACACCTAACATAAAATATGTCAACTAAGGGTCAATTTATAATAGTTCTAACAAATATATTAATAGGATTAGTATTATTAAAGTATTATTGAATGTGATACTAAACAAATTATTTTGAATGTCATTTTCATTAATGTTTCTCATTAGATACTCACGTATGGAAAAGTCATCACAAGGAGAAATGATCTCAAGAAATCATAAAATTTTTTATTTAGTTTCCACTTAGAATCAAAATAGTGGACAGTGAGGTATGTCAATGATGCATCATCACAACTAATCTAGATATTAATTATCATAGATATCACTCTAATTTATTTCCTAAGTTCAATAATTACTAATTATATTTCTAATTTAAAATATTTTATTCTGCTATTACTACTCATGGAACTAAGAGACTTCTATGATAAGCATATTATAAATATGCATGCATAATATTGACTAATCTATGATTCTCTAAAATTTAATTAGAAGACCCATCACAGTAAGCAATTTAATTATATGTTTGCTCTCAAACTCATTGTGGTAAATGAATGGGTCACTAATCCTGAAATTGATACAACTTCAAAGAACTCGATACTAAGTTTGCTTTTCCTAGGATCCAATGCTACATATTTTTTGATACATTGATCATCATACTTCTTAAGATGGCCAGTGTGACTAGTACTCTTACATGTATATATATTTTTTATAATATATATACACTGATCAATATGCTTCAACCATCCTAATATTTTTATATTTAATTATGTAAAAATATTTCTAGACTTATGAAGTTCACATATTTTTTAATTTTTCAGGTAAATGGGTCGAGATCTTGGAAGAGAACCATTATTTTTTGCATGATTACTTTTTAAAAATTAACTATGCCATGCTTAGAGGTGTCGTGCCATGTGTCATGCCTATGTGACTAGAATGCTTGTTGTGCCAGGCTTGGCATTAGGCGAGACATTTCCTGGTCCAACACAACATAAGTTGTGCCACAAACCGACATAACCATTGCCCAGGCATTATTCTAGATTATGCCATACCAGGCCTAGCATGACTATTTTGGATCGTTTCTTGGGGCATACCTAAATTACCAAGCACAACACATCTTGTTGGATAGTTTTCCCATTACCTCATTGGGTTTCTTTATTGTTGATAATTTTTTCCATCTACTCTTTCTTAGTTCTCTATCTCAAAATTACTCTCCTGATTCTTTCAATTTCTAGGTCCAAATGTGTTAGCTTAATCCCAATATTTTTGCTCATAAAGGTGGTGTCTACACAAAAAAAACATTAAACCATAAGTTACAAAAAAGTAATACAAGATAAGAAATACAAATCAAACAGAAAAAATAAGTTAGTATTATCCAAACTTCTAAAAATAGAAATATTTTTTCTAATGATAATTACGTCAACTAAAGTTGACTAACAAAACTAAACAATCTTAAATTATAGTTCCAAAAATTTATTGTGAGTGTGTTATAATGTCTAATTTTATAGGATTAGACAATATCTCAAAAGCTCATTGGGCGAGGGACTTTTATTCAATATAGTTTTATAAGTATATGAATCATACAAGTAGTAAGTGGACTTTCATCTAAATATTGATTTTACATGGATTGTATAGGTAGTTCATTAAAATAATAGTGAATCAATAATTACTCTAATTGGAAGGTTAAAACTAAATTTTTGGTAAGACTTTTAGATTCTAAGGTTGATATATTTCATTATGCATGATGGTCTGTCTAAATTTAATGGTTGTTATTATGTTTGGTTACAGAATGATATTGGATTATTGTGAAAATATTATAGTGTCCTGCTGGTATACAAGGTAATTATCACTTATTTGCTCCTCTGCAATGATAGTCACCTCATAGCTATTGCCTTGGTACTTTATAACAAAAATGAAAAATCATTCATACTCAAGGGTCATTCACAAGTTCACATCTCTAATACAACTCATCAACTTTTCTTAATGGGTGCTTCGTATATTCATTTTTATTATCTGACCTTGTATATGTCACAAAGATGTGAACTAATATGAAACTAAAAGTATTTATACTTTTGGCTTCATAAGCCCTATACTTATGACAATTAACATATGTCTTCCCTAAAATCTCACTGTTAGAAGTCATATGATAAAAGTAACTCACATGACTATCACCACCTTATGAGTTATCTTCACTGACATGGGTCTTGTAGCTTACATTTTATGATCCATAGTGATGATATGCAACTTCTACACTCAAATTATCATCAGCCACCATAATAACACACACAAATCTACTAATACATCTATCAATAACCAACCCATGACACAAACAAAATATAAAATATATTAATTATATATCTATCACATGAAATAAAATGCACCAATAAAAAACCTTAATTTAGCTTGATATTAGGGAAGAATTTACACGAGATAATTCAAAATACATCTCATGGAATTTTGGGGTTTCAATGATAGCCCTCAAGAGTTCCTATGAATCAAAATCCTAAACTCAATTTTTTTTGTGCACTTTAAAGCTACCTCTAGGTGAAAGTCAATATTCATGCTCCCCCCCAGGGTTTGTGATTGTTCCCTACACCACCTCTTTGCTCATGGATCTTCCCAAGGGTTTGGCAAAATTTACTCCAAAATCCTAGCCTTTTTTGCCTCTCTTTTTCATGCTCTGGCTTTTCATTATATAATTCTTTTCTTTAAGTTTTACTTTTATACTCAAATAGCTTGTTATATATTTTTAGTGTGAACCCATAACACAAGGGAATGGCCGCAGCCCCAGCTTTGCTTCTCTATCACACAGAGTAATGGTATTAGGAATAGCCAAGGTTTTGATCTCTTTCTTATATTAGATTTCCATGGCACTAGGAATAGCCCCTTCTCATGCATTTCCTCTCTATAAAACTAAGCCATGGTGCTAGAAATGGATATTGCTCATATTTTTCATTTTTATAAAATGAAGTCATGGTATTGGGAATGACCATGGCTTGTGCATTTCTATTGTGAAATACTTGGAATGGTCATGACTTTGGTCTTTTTTCTATAGCAAAAAATAATGGCTCTAGAAAAGTCCTTAACTCTAGTAAATAATCTCTATAAATTTCAATTTCCAAAAATCATAGCATTAGATAAAAGCTATGACTTTTTCCTTAATATTTATGGCTACGTAATGAGAAAGTCATGGTGCTAGAGGATGTCTTGGTTTTTAACACTAATAGGATACTGAGTTATTGTGACATAAACCTTATTATCACAACTATAAAAATTTTACCGATCTAGTATAGTTGTGATTCCAGAAAAGTTTCACAGCCAAAAAATTATATTGTATAATAAAATAATTATATTAATGAGGTGGTAGAGTTGTGGCATACAAAGATTATCATGACTATTTATATAGAACTTTAGCCAATAATGGATGCCAAAACAACCTTATGAACTCACATATATGTAATAAAGTAACATATTGAATATTATGACTTTATATGAATTTTCTCTCTTCTCCTACTCAAAAATTCTATAATTCTTATATTTTATACAAAAATAAACTAATTTTACTATTATTCATCATAATCCATCACAACAATAATTTTAAGAAATTGTTATTTTAAAAGTCCTTTTCTATGCAATATATCATACATAATCACCAAAATAACTAGTATTATTCAATATATGGCATAGCATACACAACCTAAAGAATGAGGTTGAGACTTTCACAAGTTTAGTAGAATATTGATCAATCATGATGCTGAAAAACAACTTCGAGACATCAACATGTTCTGATGCATATTCTTCAATTTGTTACTTCCATTTCAATAACCTTCTTCTATGATTCCAATTGATGTATGAGAAAATTTTAATATTCTCTTTTACATCTATCTGCTAGTTAATGATCTTGAAAATTTTAGCAAAAATCATGAGCAAAAAGGCATGTAAAGTCATAACATTTCTCACGTTATGACTTTGTTACACCTTAATGAGCTTATAGGAAAGATTTGACAACTATTCTTGTCAAAATTCTAGATAGATAGTCTTGGTAATATTTGTATGTCATGGCTCTATCACCTCATTAATATAATTATCTCACTATGTAACATATTTTTTTAGCTACAAAACTTTCTTGGAGTCATTATTTCACCAACTCGGTAATTTTTTTATGGTTGTGACATTAATTTTATGTCATATTAGTCAAGCACCCTATTGATACTAAAAAGCATTGCACCCTCTAGTGGCATGAATTTTACATTACATAACCATGCATACTAAAGCAAAATTCGTGGCTTTTCTCTAATATTATTTCTTTTAGCTATTAATAGTTCTAGAGAGCATTTACTCGAGTTTTGGTCATTTCTAGCGCTATGACATTTTGTTTCAAAGAAAAGACCAAATCTATGGCTATTCCTAGTATATTGAGGTTTAGGTTTTGAGAGAGAAATACTTGAGCCAATGTCATTCCCTAATACCACAACTTTGTATTCTAGAAAAGAAATGAATGATTCGTGGCCATTCTTAGTGTCGCCAATTCATGTTATTGAGAGGAAAACCATGAGCCATGGTCATTCCTAGCACTACAACTTTGTGTTATAGAGAGAAAAAGTATGAAGCACAATTATTTTTAGCACTATGACTTTGTGTTAGAGAGAGAAAAAGTATGAGTCACGACCATTCTCAGTATTGGATTTTGTATTATAGAGAGGAAATACATGAGCCATAACTATTCTCATCACCAAAGAAATCTAATACAAGAAAAAGACTAAAACCACAACTATTTCCCAATGTCGTAACTTTGTGTTATAGAGGAAAAGCCAAAGTTGTGGCCTTTCCATAGAGCCATGACTTTTCATTTAAAAAATACATTGAGATATTCAAGTATACAAACAAAGCTTAGAGCTAAAAAAAGCTAGGGCACAAATAAAGAGGCGAAAAGGCTATGGTTTTGAGGTAAAAATTCATCAAACCCTAGGGGAGATCCATGAGTAAAGAGGCAAGATAAGGAATAAGCATAAACCTTAGGTGGGAGTGAAAAATTTGACTCTCACCTAAGGGCATATCTGAGGCACCCAAATGAGAATTGTGGGTTTAGGGTTTTGATTCCTAGACACTCATGATAGCTATCATTGGGAACCCAAAATTCAATAAGATTTATTTTGAATTATCTTATATGGATTCCTCCCCATTGTCAGACTAAATTGAGGTCTAGGTTTGGTATATTTTATTTTGTGTGATGGATATATAAGTGATAGATTTTATATTTGGTTTGTGTTTTCTGGTTAATGGATGTGCTGATTATTTAACTAAAATTAGGATTTTATTATTAGTAGGGTTAATATGATATATGAGATCAAAGAATAAGAATACATATATGAAGCGACTATTAAGAGTAGTTGATGAGTTTCATAAAAGATATAGACTTGTGATTGACCATTAAGCAGGGATAATTCATCACTTTTTTAGTAAAGTATGAATGGGATAGCTATGAGTAGATAATCATTAGGGAATGCTAAATAGGTAACACCCACTTTGTATGCTAGTAGGATAATAGTATTAAGAAATAAAAGGACAAGAGAGTGAGAGATATATGAGAAATATATGAGAGATTTCTTATTCCTTCAAGTATATCCTGACTCATACAAAGACTCCCTATTTATAGGGTTTAATACATGAATACATTAATGTGTATATAAATACGTCAATGATATATATATATCAATACACAAATAAATGTACCAATGAATATATATTAATCCATGCCAATTAATACACATTAATCTATGAATAATAAGAGTCACAAGAATATCAATAGTCAAGAGATTAATGGAGAGTTTATGGACATCCATAATATAAATCATAATACTCCCCCTTGGATGTCCATGATACTGTCTCATTTAAAACATTACCAGGAAAACCCAGTGGAACAAACCATGGTGAAGAAAAAAAGCATACAATATAAAACATCACTTTAAAATCTTTGAGCCCGTTCTTTCCAATGCTATGAACTAGTCTTTCAAATATTATAGTATAGGTAGAGTCTTGGTGAATAAATCTACTAGATTATTAGTTGAATAAATTGATTGAACATCAATATCACCCTTCTTTTGTAGATCATGAGTGAAAAAGAATTTTGGTGATATATGTTTTGTTCTATCCCATCTAATGTACCCATTTTTTAATTGAACAATACATTCAGTATTATCTTCATACAAGATCCTTGGGACTTCCTTCCTAAAAAACAAACCACCTGACCCTCAAATATGATGTATTACAGATCTTAACCTAAAACATTCACAATTTACTTCATGAATTACTAAGATCTCTACATGATTAGAAGTTGTGGAGGCAATTGATTATTTCGTAGAACACCATGAAATGGTTGTATCACCACATGTGAACAAAAAGCTCATTTGTGATTGAGCATTATGAGGGTCAGACATATATCTCACATCTGCATAACCAATTAATTCTGATTTGGGTACATTGGGATAATATAGGCCCATATCCATCATACCATGAAAATACTTTACTATATGTTTAACTCCATTCCAATTTCTTCTTGTTGGACAAGAACTATATCTTGCTAACAAATTTACAAAAAATGATATATCAGGTAATGTATGACTTGTAAGATACATTAGTGCTCCAATAGCAATAAGATATGGTACTTCATGACCAAGAAGCTCTTCATCATCCATCAGAGGTTGAAAATGATCTTTATTCACATCTAATGACTTACAACCATTGGAGTGTTCAATGGTTGGGCATTATCCATATAGAATCATTTCAATACCTTTGATATATATGCTAATTGATGAACAAAAATTCCATTCTCTAAGTGTTTAATCTGCAAACCAAGGTAATGTTTTGTTTTTACGATATTTTTCATCTCAAATTCTTTCTTAAAGTTGCCTACTGCTTTCTGAAAGCTCATTCATAGTTTCAATAATATTCAAGTCATCAACATAAACTATAATTATAATGAACTCAGATTTAGATCTCTTAATAAATATACATGGGCAAAGGGGATCATTCTTATATACTTTTTGTAATAAATATTCACTAAGATGATTATACCATATGCGTCTAGATTATTTCAACTCATTATAGATATCTGCATGATTTTATCGAGTAAAGTTCTTGAGGACCTAAATTATGTGCTACAAGAAATCTTAATCCTTCTGAGATTTTTATGTAAATCTCATTGTCAAGTGATTCATATAAATAAGTCATAACTACATCCATTAAACATATACCAAGTTTTTCATGTATTGCTAGGCTAATTAAATATCAAAAAGTAGTTGCATCCACTACAAGAGAATATATCTCTTCATAATTAATGTCAAGTCTTTGGGAGAATCCTTGTGTAAATAACGTGTCTTATATTTGACATCTTTATTTGTCTCATCTCATTTTCACACAAATATCCATTTGTATCCTACAGGTCTGACACAATCGGGTGTACGTACAATAGGACCAAAAACTTTGTGTTTTGAAAGAGAATTCAATTCTACTTCAATTATATCTTTCCATTTTGGCCAATCATCTCCTTGTCTACATTTCTCGACAAACTTTGGCTCAAGATTTTCATTGTCATTAACAATGTTGAGTACCACATTATAAAAAAATATTTCATCGAAGTCGATTTTATTCTGATTCCACCTTTGGCCAGTTGTAACATTGTTTATCAATATCTCTTAATTGTCACAAGTTTTAGGTACATGAATTTCTTCTAGAATTACAACTGGGACTCTTCTAAAGTTATCAATTCCTCAACTTGATCCTTTGATCCTTTTCTTTTCTAAGGATTTTTATCTTAGGAACCAACTGGTCGACCACATTTCACTGATACTTTAGCTTCATTAGCAATATACTATTTTATAAGGATATAAATTCTAACTGAAGTATTAGTAGCTAGTATGTAAGATGTAGTTACTCTTTTCGAATTAGTAAATCCATCTGGCAATTGATTTGCTAAATTTTGCAAATGAATAATCTTTAGAACTTCCAGATCATATTCCTTTGTGCGAGGGTCAAGATGAGACAATGACAATTGATTCCAACTAATAGTTTTTTCCAACTATTTATTTTCTTTCTTTAAAGTTGGAAAATTTGATTCATTAAAAAGAAAATCAGTAAAATGAGTCATAAATTAATCTCTAGTTGATAGCTCTAAATATTTGATTATCGATGGAGATTCATATCCCAACATGTATTCTCAATCTTCTTTGGGGACTCATCTTAGTGCATTGTGGTAGAGTAATCAGAACATATACCGCACACCCAAAAATCCTTGGATGAAAAATATTTGGTTCTCGACCAAAAACTAATTGTAAAAGAGAGAACCCATGATATTTTATTGGTCTAAACGAATTAGTGCTGCTGCATGCATAATAGAGTGGCCTCAAGCAGAAGTTGGGAGCTTCATCCTCATTAGTAATGGCCTTGCAATCAATTGAAGTCATTTAATAAATGATTCTACAAGACTATTTTGCGTATGAACATATGCTACAAGATGTTCAATAGTTATTTCAATAAACATACAATAATCATTAAAAGCTATGGAAATAAATTCTCCAGCATTGTCAAGAAGAATTAACTTAATTAGATAATCTGGAAAATGAGCCCATAATTGAATTATTTGAGCAAGCAATCTAACAAATGTTTGGTTACGTGTTGATAAAAATTAGCCATGTGACCATCTTATTGATGCATCAATTAGAATCATAAAATATTGAAATATTTTACACTGTGGATGAATAGGCCCACATATATCACCTTATATATGTTGCAAAAATGCAGGGATT